>CM038216.1:96896584-97458102 GCA_021442155.1 Cymbidium sinense
GAGCCTTAGTTTCTCCATCCTGAAATTCATGTGGTAGTACCACAAGAACAAAACCTCATGTCAGATATTCCTTCAACTGATGTTAAGGTTGTTTTAATTTTCTATTCATTCTATCAATTCTCTCGATTGATCGATCCCTGGATTTGAAGACGCTAGAGCCTCAGGTCCTCTTTTGAGTCTTTTTGTTTAGATTTTTGAAGTAGATCCAGAGGGGTTTAGATGCGATCCTTCTTCTACAAGGAATGTCTTGATGTAATCTTATTTTGTTTCACCAAATCCATTGTTCTTCAAGCTACATCGATGTTAAGGATTAATAATGTGTTCTTTTGTTTGTTGGACTTGTCTGTCTTCTAGTCGTCTTTGTTTAAGCGGTGTTTGTTTTGAGATAATATTATTTTATTTTTCCAAATTTCCTAGGTTATGATTGATAAAAAAAAAAAGAATTAAACAAAATAATAAAACTTTAACATGTATCATTTCATTAAACTTAACCTAAATGATAAAGTATAAATACATAAATTATTAAGTTACAAATTTAAGGTATAATGAATCGCTTAAATGATAAAATCATAACTTATAAATCAAGTTTGAATTAAAAGTCAATTTAAACTACCTAAGTCAATTCATTTAATATGGTACAAAACCTACTTAGTGCCCAAAAATCTATTTCTTAAAAGGGATCAAAAGGTCAAATAAATAAAACATAACTTTTGCATGGATGTTCCTATCCTTATAGTTATTCATACATTTACATGTACCTATGAAAAGTGGTATATTAGTCTAGACATCCCTGGGCTATGAGGCTTTAAGTAGCCTTAAGTAGGTCTTGTACTATATTATAACCTCTTAGGAATTTCCATAATCTTGTGTTGATGGACTATAAGCCCTAGCATTCTAATAAAGATTCCAACTTAAACAAAAGTAAATTCTCTCTTTCAAATATGAAAAGCCTCACTATAGGGTAGATTGGATCACTTACTAGGCTTCCTAGTATCACAAGTGCTCTCTACTTATCCATCTTTGTAATACATAAATAAAACCTTTCACTCGAACTCTCCCACTTGACTTTCCATAAATACCTAATTCTTTGATAGTATAGCTTTGAAATCTTTGGCGATATTTATTAACTACTTTAATTGAGAGTGTTCTTAGGAAATTCTTATTTCATATGATATAATTAACTATGGAAGCTTGCTTTCATAGGGAACTAAAGAACCTGACATAAAATAAACCCTGTTTTTCTATTCCATGTAAAGTAAGGGAAAGATTTTTAGTATATACGAAGCCTCATTTGCCTTAGGAGTCCTTACTAGATTATTAGTCCATTGTGGGGTGATGTTTTCCAACTTTTGAGATGGAATATCATACTATAATGTCGTACCCGATCACTTCATTAAGTACCCCCAAAGTATTGCGTGGTGTCCCTACGACTCCAAATAAAAACACCACACTAACCCCCATTCATCTTTTCAATTAATAAAATAAGAATGGGTTTAGGGTTATTTTTAGTTTAGGTTTTTATTTATTTACTTGATCTAATTTTTTAAAAATATTATGATGCTTAAAACAAAATTAAGATTATTTTTTATATTAATATGATGATACTAAAAACAAAATAATCATAAATAAATGAATGTAAATTTATACCATAGCTTCTTAAAATATTTTAAATAATAATAAATATAAATCAACACTCGAAATCGGCACATCTCTATTGTTCATAATTAATAAAAAAGGGTAGACAAGCTTCAATCTTGAATAAAAAATCAAATATCACCATCCGATTTAATATTCAAAAACTAATTTTTGCTTAAATTAATAATTAGATTTTAAATTCATAATCTTTGAGCACAATTTGACCAATTGGTCAACTTCACCCAACATAACCCAAATTGACCTTAAGGGTCAAATTAGCCAAAATCCAAATTAAATCAAAACTGATTGAAGCCAAAGCCTACAATCATTTTCAATTAACCAATTGAACATGAACCAAGACCAACCCAACCCAATTTGGTCAATGTGGTCATATTGGTCAACTTAACCCATTTGACACATTTGATTCCAAATGAACCAAAATCAAACCCATGCCAAATTAATTAAAACCACTTGAACCAAAACTCTCCAAATCATCATTTGAACCTAACCCAAGCCTTAGTTTGACCAAATTTGACCAATTAGTCAACCTAACCCAACATGGCCCAAATTGAACCCATATGACCCAATTGATGTTCTGGATGCTTAGAGTAATGGCTAACTCTAGACGGGCAATCAGAGCCTTATATTTGACTTCATTATTGGTTCAAGGATTGGAGATATGATATGAGAATCTCATCACATTGTGGTCCGGAGTTATGAGAACTATTCCTACCCCTGCCTTTGAGAAGATTATGTTTCTTCTCCTCTTTGAGAAGAACCCACACCATCAAAGTACATCTCCTAGCGGTGAATGCTAGTATCCCCTAAGTTCATGATTTGTTCATCGGGTAGATCATTACTAAGTGGAGAGTCAGGAGGAAGTGGGTGTTCTGCTAAGAAATCCATTAGTGCTTGTCCTTTCACCGCATATAGTGATACGAAGGTAATGTCAAATTGCGAGAGGATCATGGACCATCATGCCAACCGTCTAGATAGTGTCAACCGTGTCATGAGATACTATAGTGGATTGATTCTAGAGATCAAGTTCACCTTATGAGATGCATGTAGTCTGGGGATGCAAAGATTAAAGCTAACTCATGATGACAAATAAAGCGGTGTAGTTAAATAGGGTTGGTTAAATGGGTTTATTTTTTTATTTAGTTTAGTTTATTAATTGAGATATTAAATTATGTAGAATTCTTAGTTTTGGATTAATTAAATGGGTTTAAGGTTTAGGGTTTAGGGGTAAGTTTAATCAAGTAAATAAACAAAAAAATAATCTTAGTTTTTTTATCCTTGGAGCCCGATACAATATTTTACGCGATGTAATTATCTTAAAGGTTTATATGAGTTCATTATCATGAATTTATTTTGTCATAATTTAATATATTATTTTTATTTAATATAATTATTAATAATAAGATAAATAAATAATATTTATCTAATTAACATTCAATTCCATAAATTTGAGAATTTTATATGCTTCATACATAGCATTTAAGTTATAAACATAATTAATTATGATTATTAAGTGTAACTAGTTTATATATTTAATATAATTAAAATTTTTAATTTAATTCAAAAGTTTATTTTTAGGTTTACGTTCAGGTTTATTTTTTAGTTCAATTTTATTTTTATTTTATTTTTTAGGTTCAGGTTTTATTTTTTATTTTTAGGTTTAGGTTTAGGTTTTTATTTTATTTGTTTAGGTTTAGGTTTTTATTTTATTTTTTTAGGTTTAGGTTTTTATTTTATTTTTTTAGGTTTAGGTTTTATGGATTTATTTAAGGTTTAACTTTAGGTTTTATTTTTTAGTTTATTTTATTTTATTTAGGGTTTAGGTTTAGGTTTAGGTTTTATTTATTTTAGTTTAGTTTATTTTAGTTTAGGTTTAGGTTTATTTTAGTTTTATTTTGGTTTATGTTTTAGTTTAGGATTGAGGTTTTATTTTTATTTATTTTAGGTTTATTTTGGTTTAAATTTTATTTAGTTTTATTTTATTTTATTTTAGGTTTAATTTTTTAGGCTTTGTTTTTATTTTATTTAAGTTTTTCATTTTTTACTTTAGTTTAGGTTTTTATTTATTTATATTTTAGTTTGGTTTTTATTTTATTTTATTTTCTTTTAGGTTTAGGTTTAGCTATAAGTTTAGGTTTAGGTTATAGTTTAGGTTTTTATTTTATTTTATTTTTTATTTTTTTTTTGGTTTAGGTTTATTTATTTTATTTTATTTTATGCTTTATTTAGTTTAGGTTTAGTTTTTTAGCTTTTTATTGTTTAAGGTTTGGTTAGTTGAGGGTTTAAGATTTAGTTTTTAGGGTTAGGGTTGAGGTTTAGATTTTTGGGTTTAGGGCTTGTGGTTTAAGGTTTTGGTTTAGGTTGGTTTTTTATAGTTTAGAGTTTAGAGTTTAGGTTTTAGATCTAGGGTTGAGATTTTAGTTTAGGGTTTAGGGTTTTAAATTTTTTTTAACTGAGAACAAATTCATATTTAACATTTCTTCTTTTTGATTTCATCAACCAAGTAACACACCATGTTTTCTAAGACACAAATGATGACATAGATAAAAATGAGCATGCACAAAATCAAAACCCTAGTAACTAGAACTATCTTTATGTAAAGACATAGTTCCATAAGTCGCATCGACGCCCATTCTTTAATTTCTCCGCCCATCAAACCACCCTCTCCTCTCGTAGAGATCCACCATCATATCCGATCTCTCCCTCTCGCCCACCATGGATGTAACCTCCGCCCTCCTCCCGCCTCCATAACCACCACCTTCTCCCACCACCACTCCATATCCACACCTCCATATCCCCACCACCATGGATAACGCCCGCCTCGCCTCCATTGCCAGATCTAGACTGAGCCTGGTTGATGGTGATGTTCCTGCCATCAAGGTTCTGCCCATTCTTAGGGTTTAGGTTTATTAGGTTTTAGGGTTTAGGTTTATTTTAATTTATTTAGTTACTTTAGGTTTAGGTTTAGGGTTTGGGTTTGGGTTGTGGTTTAGGTTTAGGTTTAGTTTTAGGTTTAGGTTTAGGGTTTATGATTTAGGGTTTAGGTTTAGAGTTAGGGTTTAAGGTTTAGGGTTAGGGTTTAGGGTTTAGGGGTTTAGGATTTTGGGGCCATGGTTTAGTTTAGGCTTTAGTTTAAGGCCTGAGGGTTTAGGGTTTAGGTTAGAGTTTAGGATTTAGAGTTTAAGGTTTAGTATAGGATTTAGGGTTTATGATTTAGGGTTTAGACTTTAAAAAAAAATTAAGTAAACCAACAGGTTTAGGTTCTTTTAGTTTTTAGTTTAGGTTTATTTTTTAGTTTATTTTATTTTATTTCTAGGGTTTAGGTTTAGTTTATTTTAGGTTTAGTTTAGGTTTTATTTATTTTAGTTTAGTTTACTTTAGTTTAGGTTTAGGTTTAATTTATTTTAGGTTTAGATTTTTTTTAGTTTAGGGTTTAGGTTTTATTTTTTATTTATTTTTAGGTTAATTTTTTAGGTTTATGTTTTTATTTAGTTTTTATTTATTTAGGATTTTGTGCTACCATCCTTCAAGATCTTTGATGCCAGTTGGAGCCCACGTTAACACATTGCACACTTTAGTCTGTTAACATGATGGCAACGCACTCTTCGCCTTTTCGCTAGAAAGCGTTTGCATTTGATTGGTATGCAACTACAATGATTTGATGAAGACTTTGCCGAAGTTTTTATTTTTTCAGAGGGTGGTGAGCTTGTGAGCATGAATAAAACAAAATACCATTGAGATTCTTCTCAAGAATATCCATGGCCTGATTGCCTTCATGCTTAAGGGCTTTACCATCAAAATATTTAAAAGATTAATCAACAAGGTGGCTAGCCTACAAGAGGAAGCCAAACAGCTTCTCACCAATCATCTAGTCCAATCTGTAATAGGTGTTTGAGAAGAAGCTAGAGACATTTGAGTGACGTAAGGAAGGCCATCCAGTAAGATGAGAGACTATGAGCTCATTAGCCCTTTGCCACCTCCTCTTCCACCATCTTAGCCATCATACCTGCCACCATAGCCGCCACAATGACCATTTTCATCACCTTAGTAGCCTACCCCATAGTGGTATTAATATCCATCACCAAGCAACTACTTTCCACCAACTCTTACCGATAGATTGAATAAGCCATATTCATGAAAGAGGGAGGTAGTTAGGAAAATATTTAAGAATCTCTTAAAAAACCTATCTTTTAGTTGCCAAAGCCTAAGAGGTTAGAGGAAGTGGGCAAGAGCTGCCCCTACCACCACACATGTTAGCCATGTTATGAGTATTGTATCACATTTAAGGACTATCTTGAGCGCAGCTACAAGTTGAGAGCAATAGTTATCCCTAAGGAATATTTATTTGAACAACCATCCAATTCTATTAGAGTAATCCTTGCGGATACTTGGGGATACTTGAGATCCTCTTAAGACCAAAGAAGGTTAGGATATTTCCCCTATCCCAAATCTTTAAGAAGATCATTTCTAAGATCAAGAAGCTTTCCTTGTAGGTCTAAGTAGCTCAAACCTCCAACATTGAAGGTTTGCTAGTTGCAAAGGACAAGGGGATGGTGACGCAAAGAAGCCACACCATACTTGCCCAAGATAGTCCAAGATGCAGCCACCATCCCAGTCCAATACTCCTCCAACCGCTACATACCACCTCTTCTCGATAGATCCTCTTCTACGAGAGCATTGTATATGTGGATGAGGCCAATAAATCCCAAACTGCTACTTACTTGATTTCTATCATGTACCTCTACCTAAAAAAGAAATTAATGAAGAAAGTTGATTCTACTTATATATTGTCTACTGATGCTTTATTTGAAAGGCTCTCTAAGTATAAATAAAAATAATAGCTCTAGTAGATTCAATCTTTACTTTTGATTAGTAGACTATCCTTCTCTGAATCAATCGGGTTTACCTCTTGAGATTGAGTTGGAGTCAACTGACTCTGAGGATCCCATAGGAGAAGTTGAAGGTATGCCCAATGAGAAGGTAGAACTTTCCACAAGCTCATCATTCCAAGAAGTCATTGAAGTGAACCTACACAGTGGAAAAGTTCTACCTCCTAGGGTATCCCTTCAGGATAAGGATAAGCAAGTCATTGGTTCTAGTGAGAATATACCCCCTCCATAGGATGATCCACCCATGGATATGCTTATGGAGGACCAAGCTAGAGTTGATTATAATGTCCAGCTCACATTAGAAAGTTTCCAACTAAGCTGAGGCTCTTGTCTTATCTAAAGAGATGAGGAAATGTCTAATCAAGAGCTTACTTGATCTAAAGATATGCTTAGCTCAAAGCTATTAAAGAGGAAGCATGCCACCAAAAGGACATCTTAAGAGTTATATTCAGTGATGAAGACTTACTCCTAGGGATGAACAAGCACAACTGCCTCTTCACATTACAGTGGATGTTGGAAGATACAGGCTATCTAGAGTTCTGACCGTGTTTTGTCAACATTATGAGTCTAAGAACCATTGCCTACTTGTGGATTGACATATCTAAACTACAAAAAGAAATGATGATGTTGAGAGGATTCAATGAACCAGAAGAAAGGGCCTTGTGCTATTTATTTTTAGATGTATGGGGAGGGGGGGTGGGGTACTTTTTGAGGTGATCGGGTATAACATTGAGGTTTGATGTACTATCTAAAAAATAAAGGCATCACCCTACAATGGACTTAATAACATAATAAGGACTCCTAAGGCATGATGGGTTTATGAATGTATCGAGTTTTTCCCTACTTTACATGGATGAATAAACCATGGTTTTATATTAAACATGGTTCTTAAGTTTGTTATGGAGGTAAGCCTCCATAGTTAACTACATCATAGAAAATGAAATTTCTTAAGAATACTCTTGATTAAAGTAGACAATTAGCATCTCCAAAGATTTCAAGGTTAGACTATCAAAGGATTGGTTGTATTTGAAAAATCAATTGGGAAAGTTTAAGGAGAAGAATTATTTTTGGAATCCAAATGAAATAAGAAATGCTCAGGATACTATGAAGCCTAGTGGGCATTCCAATCTATCCTATGGTTGGGCTTTATAATTTTTAAGTTGAGGAGATTTATATGTTTTGAGTTAAAATTTAATTAGATTACTAGGGCTTATAATCCACCAAAACAAAGTTATGAGAATTTATGCTTGTAGCCCAAAAGAAATGGCTACCACGGATCCTATATCTATGGGAGCTTTAGTAATGAAGCTAAACCATGACCTAAATCTAAGCAACAGTGAACATATGGGTTTACCTCCTAGAGAGAATAAATTATCCAACTTCGGACTTATAATCGCCAGAGTGGCCACCAGCTAACTCCTCTATGTTTTTAAAATCATGTAGTCTAGTCATAATTACAAGATATCTAGGGTAGTTATTTAATTAGAAAGAGACTAAAGTCCAAAACTCATTTTCTAAGAGACTAGAGCATGAGTGGTATGAGCATATGACTTAATCTATAGATGCAAAATCTTTTGAAATTTTATTTCATTTTGGACACATAATTTTGATAGAGGCTTTAGGATTTCTAATGCCTAAATGCATGAAATAGGTTATGGGTAAAATTAGCTAGAAGAATGTTCTCCACCATAAGGGATGCTCACAAATCAAGCATTCCTTTATCATGCAAGGATGGAGATCCTTCATGTTCAAGAGAGAAAGAATATGCATGCATGATGTGAAACATACAACCATACAGCTAAGGTGTTGCTAAATCTTTTACTTATCTTATTTGTCTTAGGATTTATGATGAGGTTATGAGTTGTTTAAAATTTAGATATGAGTGATTAGTTGGGTAGAAAAGTTCTTTTTATCCTAAGACCCTAATTGTATCCAAGATTCATATTAAAGCATTAATCATTTAAGATACTATGAAAAACATGTCATCCTAATGCACAATGTAAACATAAGATCAAATAATTATATAAACTATCGAAAAAGAATAAGAGGTCGATGGAGTCGGGTACCGCCGTACAACCCAAAGAGATAATGGATGGGTAGTTGAGCTCTACCCTTATACAACATGGAATATGAAATAATAATTATAATTGTATTAAATGTTATGTGGGTCTTCGTTCTTCATATCTCCATTTGTTTTATTTGGTTCCTTCTTTGATTTGGATGGTGCTTGCAAAGGCTTCATGGCACCGTGATAAAGCCTTCTAGCCACTGCTCATATTAATCCCCCATAGCACTAATCCTAATTCTTATTATAAAAAATTACATTTATGTGGGAAAAGTAAATCTAACTATACCTGGAAAATAGAGATTAGCTAAATATACATATAATCCCAAGGAATTGTATTTATAATTTGGACGTAGCACCCTACACATGGGTAACTAAGCCCACCTATCCTAACTTGGATTATGCTTAAGGATTTAAGCAACCCATAAAAAGAGCATTCACATTTATTTTTAAGCATCCATTAAGCATAATCCATTACAAAAAAACATGATTAGGATAATATTGGCCTATCATGCAGTCTACGATGCATACCCCTTAACATCAAATCTAAAATAATACATCATAAAACAAAACATACATCACATCATAAACCATTTTAACATAGAGCTAGAAGTGTTGACTTTGTTCTAATATGTGTATTATGGCTTGTGTGGTAAGTCTTGTTTGGCATTAGTGTTGTATTTTCTAAGTGTAGAAGGATTCACTTTAACAAGAATGGTTGATTTCACTTGAAGTAGTTTAATTGATTTGAGAATTTTAATTTGTGATTTGTTATGTTTCATTTGATTACACTCAGCAACTAAGTGTTATAAAGAGAGGAAAAGAAGACTTCCCTCTTTCATGCCTACCTTAAGTCACTTTATAAAGTATATTAATTTGATTTAGTTCTCTTTAGTGAATGACTTATTAAATGATTTAATTAATCCTAAGTTTAGGTTCACTTTAAATAATCCTATTCAAAATGAAAGGTATCTTAAGATTAATTTAATTGAATTACGCATGACATATATTAAATCATTCATTTCCATCACAAAACATGAATTTGATTTAATCCTAAGTGTATCTATATATGCAACATATTTTAGCACACTTAAATGATGAATGTATGTGTATGTTTATAATTTATATTTTATTTGATTAAATTATTTAAACATATTAATTTAAAACTTTATCCAAAATCTTATACAAAAAGGACATCAGAATGAAATTAGATAGGCATGTGTTATTGTTAAACCAAGAAGTGAGGTGATCAAATGACCTCCTTGGATCTAGGTAAAGCCTCGAATTCTCAGGATGTCCAGACTATATACCCATTTGCATTCAAACATATGTAAATTTGTATACATGAATATAGGAAGTAAGCTCTAAATCATATGGCTAATTAATTCAACTACTTGGTCAATTATGAATGCATGCAATTTTAATGTAAAATGGGATTTTCATTCATTAATCACATATACATATAAATGTACAAAGATATAGGCAAGTACGTGTCATTATTAAACTAGGGAAGTGAGGTAATCAAATGACCTCATTATGGATAATTAAAGCCTTTTATTCTGAGGATGTCCAGACTATATACTTGCTTCTCATGGACACACATGGATGTATACATAAATGAAGGAAAGAAAACCATGCAAAGATTGTATATTTTTTTATTGAATCATTTTTATATATGAATTAAAACTCTATCCAAATTCTAATATTGAAATATAGAATAATGAAATCAAATGGGTACGTGCCATTATTAAATCAGGAAAGTGAGGTAATCAAATGACTGCCTTAGGGCTAACTAAAGCCTCGTGTTCCCGTGATGCACTATATACCCATTACAATTCAATCTTATATAAATCAACACATGAATAGTGGAAGAGAACTCAACATTCATACACATAGGCTATAAGCACATGCATTTCTTATGTATTTATAATTAGCATCATAACACATAATAGTATTCATTTATAAGCTTTTGAAAAATATATTTTTATTTAATAGTGATAATAGCAATGGATATATTAAATTAATTCAACACATGCAAGCTTACATAAGGGAATTTCAATTTATTTGACTTAATTTTGAAAACATGGATGCTTGAATTCAAATGACATACCAAATTTAACATGATTGGAATTAGTACAATCAAATATAAGCATGTGATTCATTCAACCAAACTAGTTCTTAAAGACAAACAAATCAAATAAGATTATTTAAAGCAAACCAAAGATTCTTTATTAATTAAGTTTTAGATTTGATTTAATTTATAATGGAGAAGAGAAATCATCACTTGTTATTTTAAACACATTCCCACATTTGTGATTTGATTTAATTTAAGGAAATATAATTAAGTTGATTTTATGGGTTAATTAAGTTGAACCCTTAATTAGATGAATTAATTACCCTTAACTAAGTCACCTTAAAGTAATTAATTAAATATTTATGAGCCAACATGATATGCATTGAAAATGAACTTGCAATGATCCTAGGAAATAAAAGCCTAATGTGGCTCATGATTAATAGTTAATTAGATTAAGGAACTTAATAAATTACTCTTATGATTTTCCCACACATGTGGACAACCATAATTTCATTAAACTCCTTTAGGTTATTAAACACCTAAAGATCTACCCCGTGGTTTAACTAATTAAGGTCTCATGTGATTATGATTTTAATTTGATTAAGTGATTTAATTAATTAATTAAATCTTAAATAATTTAATTTTAAAAATAGAGTGAAATGAACTTAAAGAAAGGGGTCCCAACCCTATTCCTTAGTTTAGTTCCTGTTGAACAATGATTAATAAACTTAATTAGCCATTTTTTTTACTATTCGTGGGATTAATTAATCATTAATTAACTTGAAAGAGTAGTAAAGGTTTAATTAGTCAATTTTCCTAATTAAGTGTGTAATGAATCCCAAGTAAATCCTGGGAGGCAGAGGTCATCCCATTAAATTAAACCATAAAATTTATGAATAATTGCTCAAGTAATTAATGAGTAATTAAGCTAATTAATTTTATAATTATACCTTAATTACTATTCAAAATTAGTTAAGATCATTTTAAAGTAATTCTCCTCTGAAATACCTTTAAAAAGAGTATTTATTTGCATTTTTTATTTCTCTATGATTATTTATAATTTTTGGAAGTTTAGCCATTAAAAATGATTAATTAAGCATAATTAAAGCCTTGTTGGCACCATGCTGCGTACGATTGCTTTCCACATGGCGATTGGCTACTTAAAACTTATTTGTTCGAGCCTGTGGATGGCAATGTGATTTCTAATCCACCATCTAATCTAAGATTAGATACATTAATCTCATAGCTTAATAGGATTAAATCAGATCAATCTAGCGGATCTAATCACTAATATAAGTTGATCATGTGGAATGAATGATGCATGATCTAACATCACATGAGCGAGGGAGAATGGAGTTCATCTGCCATTACTCACTTGATCGAGAGCACCGGATCAACTCAAAATATCCCACACCTTCACGACATCAATGGAGGGATCGGGATCACATGAGATGCAAGTTTTCTTCAAAACACTCCAACCCATTTTTCCCTAGGATTGGTATTTGAAACATACCTCATTGGAGCTCAAGATCAGAGGCTCAAATGATTGAGGAAGCTTCATCTAGTGGAAATAAAGCCATGTTGAACATCAATTGGATCAATTCCAAAATGGTAGCTTGCAAGGCCATGAACAATTTGGAGATGCTTTGATTTAAGTCCCGATGCTCGGAAACTTGGGAGATGATTCTCTTGCTCGATGAGGCCTAGGAAGGTGCGTGCAAAGTTAATTTGAGTTTGATGGAGAAATGGTTAGGTGAAATGGGAGTGTCCCTTTTTGGGATGAATGGAATGGCATTTTTGATCGAGGAATGAGCTTGAGCTTAGGGAATGACTCTAAGGCTCTTGTGTAGGTAGGCTCGAGGAATGATTTTTATGTGTGTTTGAGTGGAAATGAGGGGGTGTATACCCCCCTACATCTTGATCAGGTGGTAGGATCAGGTTTAGCTTTTAGTGGCCATCCGACCATCTCAGGGAGTCATGGTTGGCAGGGGGGAGGTGAGTTAGCTTAGCTTGGTTGGTTGAAGGTGTGGAGGTGGTTGCTAAGGAGAAATCATGGGTGTCCTATGGGTTTCAAATGCTCCAATGGGGAGGGTGAGGTGATTTCACCTCCCATGGGTCATGTCAACCACCCCTTGGGTCGGGGTTTGTGTCCAGTAGTACCATTGAGAGTGTCTTGGAGGAATGGAAATGACCACAAACATGGGTTATTTGTCTCATTTGATGCCCTTGATCGAAGGGTAGAATGATCATTTGGTAATGGATTTGATTTGGGTAGATTTGAATGGAGCCAAAATTGGGTTAGCACAAATTTCAAGTCAACTGGAGTTATTTTTGTATGGTTTGGCTTAATTTGACTCATTTAGGTCAAATTGGGTTATGTTGGGTCAAGTTGACCAATTGGTCTAATTGGGTCAAACCAAGGGTTAGATCAAGTTTATGTCATCATTTGGGATGTTTTGGTTCAGTTTGTTTGGCTTAGTTTGGCTTTGATTTGATTTTGGCTCATTTGAATTCATTTGGGTCAAATGGGTTAAGTTGACCAATTTGACCAAATTAGGTTGGGTGTTGATTTGGGTTTAGTTGACCAATTGAAAATGATTGTGGGCTTTGGTTTAATTAATTTGATTTAGTTTTAATTTAGGCCAACTTGAACCTTTAGGTCAATTTGGGCTAAGTAGGTTAATTGGGTTCAATTGGGTCCAATCATGGCTTTGGTCAAGTTCAACAATCAATTTGGAATGAACTTGAGCCATTGGTTGCAATCAATTTGGTTTATATTTTGATTTGACCAATTTGGTCTTCTAGGTCAATTTGGGTCTAGTTGGGTCAAGAGGGCCAATTGGGTTTGGTTTGACTCAATTGAAGGTCAAGTCATATTCAAATATTGATTTTAATTTGGTATGAATCATTGGTTTCAAAGGATTTGTCATAAGTTGCAATTTGGCTAGTTTGGATTCATATGGGTTAATGGGTTGACTTGGTCAAATGACCAAGTTGACTTGATTTGTCCTAGTTATGGCAATTGATCAACTAGGTGATCAACAATCATGATGGGAGGTTTCGATGGGCTTGGTTCAATCCAATTTGGGTAGGATTAGAACTTGGCTCAAATAGATCAATTGGCCAATTTGGGTCATGTGGACCAATTCAAATGGCTTGATTTTGAGTTGAGTTTGATTTAGTTGAGTTTATATATGGATTTGGGATTGATATATAAATTCAATTGCAATTGGCGGTTCAAATGGGTTTTGGTTCATTTGAATATTTCAAGTCAAAAGGGTTAAATTGGGTTTGACTTGGGTTGATTTTAGTTTGGCTTAATGATTATAGATTTCATTTATCTCTCAAATATAATTGAAGGTATGATAGATTCATAAGAAAATCAATTGAATTTGTGTTTTGGAATGAAGGAATTTGGCTAAGGCCATGGAGTTGGGTCATGCTACTTAGGTATGGATTTTGATTTGGTTCGACTTAGTTTTGATGATTTAATGTATATTTCATTTAAATTTGTGAAGATGATTGATAATATGATTGATTTGTGAGAAAATCAATATAGTTTGACTTGATTTAGTATAAGATTTGGCTAAGTCCATGGGATAGGTCATATGGCTTAGGAAGGGTCTTGATTTAATTTTATTTAGTTTGATTTAGTTTTGATCATTTGAATGTAGATTTAATTTTTATTTATAAAGATGATTCAAGATATAAATTGATTATGAGAAAATTAATTTTTTTAAATTGATTTGGATTAAGATTTGGCGAAGTCCATGGCATAGGTCATATGGCTTAGGAAGGGTTTCAAGTTTGGATTTGATCATGGGCTTCAATCATTTGGTTTTGGAATTTGGGTTTGAATTTGAATTTGAATTTGATGTTTGAATTGAACTTCAGGTTTGGTTTTGAAGGTGAACATGGATTGGATTTGGGTTGTAGTGTAAGTGGATTATCCTAATCCCTAAAGCATAACCTAACCCTATGGTTAACCCTTTTAAGTCTTTAAGCTTAGGTTTAAGTGTTTACCTAATTATTAGAAGTGTCTTATGACTAGGGAAGTCTTAGCATATAAAAGACTCTTAAGTCTAAGATGGGAAGCCTGAATCCGCACTCCAAATTTAGGTCAATAGGCCTTAGGATCCATTATGTTGCCCTTGGAGATAGATGATTAGAAGACCAAAGCCAAGTTTTACATTGTAGACTCGGATATATCTTTCAATGCTTTGCTTGGGAGACCATGGATACATGAGAACAACATAGTTTCATCCTCTCTATATCAGTGTATGAAGTTCGTGAGAGGTGGGATTGTCTACTATGTCAAAGGGGATCTGAAGCCATTTACAGTTCATGAGGTCAGCATATATGAGGATGCAACTTACTACCTCCCTCAAAATCTACAAGTCTATTCTCACAAACTAAGTTTAAAAATAAAAGAAAAAGAAAAGAAAAGGAAAGATAAAAGAAAAGAAAAGAAAAGAAAAATGAAAAAAAGAAAATAAAAGGGAGCGAAAATAAACTTGGAGGATGAAGTGGAGCCTAACATTAGATTCCACCCATAGTTCATTACTCCGTTCAAACATATGGGTATGATGACTTGACTTACATCAGGTAGAGGAAGAGGCCAGTTCAAAGGCACTCTTAGGGGGTGGAAAACCTCCTTATTGGCCACCCAATAGAAGATATATCCCAGCTACAAGGAGTACACCAACTATCCATATAGACTTAGAATCTAGTTCATAGGATAAGTCTTATACCAGCCATCTCTTCTCAGCAGTAGATTCCCTTAGAGGTGACACTTGAGCCACACAACGATGAAGACCAAGCTCCAAAGAAAAGCATAAGTGTATCCAAGTTTATATATGAAATAGTTAGGCATCAGTTGGAAACTTTAGCTCTTACCCCACTTTCCCCATATAAAGGCGAGGGTTTGGTAGTTAAGGAAGCCCCTAAGTCATCCACAAGTGTGAAGACTGACATTCTTTTAGAGCATCATCCTCAAGTTAAGAAGTTGATGTAGAGCTGAGGATGATTTTATAAAGATTTAATAGAATTACCTTTTGATTGGTACTTGCCTTGTGTTCATAGTTTAGCAAAGAAAGGTTAATCTCATATATTTGGTCAAAGCACAGGTCGGACTACTTCAAAAGAATATGGAAGAATAAATGCAAAAGCTCTCAATCAAGACTGAGACTAGGATTCGGTATAGTGGGTCTAGTCGATGATGATGATTACTCCTTAGTCATCAACAATCATTGGAATTTGATAGGTTCTTTTTAAATCTCATCAACTCATATGAAGAGCTGTGCTTAAAAACTTCAGATGATCCAAATAATTTTGAAGTCAAAGATGCATCACCAGAGTTTGAAGAAGAGATCAAGTCAACCATCGATGAGCTCAAGGAAATCCACTTAGGAACTGAAAAAGATCCATGCATAACATACATTAGTTCTTTATTGAATGAAATTGAAACCAATGACTTAGTTAGGCTATTGACTGAGTTTAAGGACTACTTTGCATGGAGTTATGAAGAGATGCCTTAATTGGCTCCTGACATAGCGGTCCATAAACTAGCAATAGAGCCTACTGCCAACCCTATCAAGAAAGCTCCTAGATGCATGCAATTAGACATAGAACAATAGGTGAATTATGAAGACAATAAATTGATTGATGCTGAATTCATCCAAAAAGAAAAATACCCTACCTAGTTAGCCAACGTCATCCTAGTTAATAAAAAGAGTGGCCAAATTCACATATGCTTTAATTTTAGGGATTTAAATAAGGCATGTCCAAAAGAAGAATCTCCACTACTAATCTCAGAGTTGATGGTGGACATTGCCTCATCTCATGCGGTCTTCTCTTTCATGGATGGCTCATCTGGATATAAAAAAAATAAAGATGGCCCCTAAAGATAAAAGAAATACTACTTTTAGAACCCCGGATTGGAATCAATTGTTATAAGGTCAAGCATTTTAACTTTAAAAATCTTGGTGCTACATACCAGCGGGTTATGACTCGAATCTCGATGAACTCATTCATCATCAAGTGCTATGTTGATGATCTTGTGATCAAAAGTAGAAAAGAAGACCATCTCTTTGATTTGAGAATTTTTCTAATAGTTAAGATAATTTAACCTCAAAATGAACCCAAGTGTGCATTCATAGTAGCTTGGAAATTCTTGGGTTTGTTGTCACCAAGAAATCAAAATCGATCTAGAAGATCAAGGTGATATTATAATTGCCACCTCTAAAATTTAACTCAACTCATCATTCCAAGAGGCGGTTGGAGTATCTAAGATGCTTTATATCCAACCTATCGGAAGATGTCACATTCTCAACACTTATCAAAAGGAC
Source organism: Cymbidium sinense (assembly GCA_021442155.1). Taxonomy (NCBI): domain Eukaryota; kingdom Viridiplantae; phylum Streptophyta; class Magnoliopsida; order Asparagales; family Orchidaceae; genus Cymbidium; species Cymbidium sinense. The sequence continues at coordinate 96,913,613 of CM038216.1, forward strand.
AAGTTCAAATGGGATGACAAGTGTGAGCATGCCTTGAAGACATCAAGCATTACTTGATGATGCCAATTCATCTGGAAGCTCATACTTTACACTCTGCGTTAGATGATTGGTGCTTTGTTGGCCCAACCCAATGATGAAGGGAAGGAAAATGCACTCTACTACCAGTCATCATCAAATACATGGTGTTTCTTACAACCAATCAAAATTTCATCTTACATTGGCCTCATTTATTATGTTGTATTCGAGTCTATTGATCCTCCTTCTTCAATGGGTCATCGGTTCATCTTAGTTTCTACTAACTACTTTTCCAAATGTGTGAAGGCGATTCTGCTCATAGAGGTCACAGCTCAGCATGTGCTCCAATTTTTTAAGAACCATATCATATATAGGTTTAGAGTGCCACGATGAATTATATCTGATAATGGTACTACATTCAAGAGCATCGAGCTTAAAACATTCAGATAAAGCATAGATTGGAGATATTATACCATCAACTACAAGGGAAAATGATAAGCAAACCTTTCAATAAAACTCTCATCCAAATACCAAAAACTCGAGAATAATAAGTGATAGTGGCATGAGTAGTTATTTGAAGCCTTGTGCCTCTGCACCATATATAGAACTCCAACTCATACTACTTTCTCCTTAGTGTAGTTCCATTCTACCATTAGAGTCCAACTCCCATCACAAATGATAGTTTAGCAAGATCACAAAGCGAGAATGCAAAGTTGCGATTAGAAGAGCTCAAGGTTTGAGGATAGATGCTCATGCCAAAATCTCAAGTTGTACAAAGCTAAAATGATTCAAGCTCACAATAAGTTGGCGTCTTAGAGCTTTTCATAGAGCTTATTTTAGTTCTAAGGAGATTGATTGTTGGTAAATTAGAAATGGGAGGCAAGTTTGAACCCACTTCAAGGCCCTTTTGCCATAGAAGGTTTACCAAGGAGGATCTTATCAACTTATTAATCATAAGGGAGATCCAATCAATGGGCTCTACTTAAAGAAATACTATAAATCATGTTTACAAATAATTATCATCAATAAAAATTCAATTTTGAATTAAATCTCTTCCATGTTGAAAGTATTCTTGTTCACGAATCTACCATGATGTATTTAGGGTAAGTGTAAAGAACCCGAGCAGCATCCTATCCTTCATCGACATAACATGAACACAAACTACACACAAACATGTGTTGACCTTATTTTTAGAATGAGCTCTCAACCCCTCCATCTTAGGCATATCTTCTAAGAGTTCCTTAGTCTTAAGACATGTCTAGTGATTAGGTGAACACTCAACCTAGCCTTAAAGACTTAAAAGAGTTAGCCATAGGAATAGGTCATGCCTTAGGGGTATTGAGAAAATTTTCCTACCCTTAGCTTGAACCATTCCTCACCTTCCTTTGTTCAAGTCAAACTCTAAATCAATCTTATTTGATTTTCTCCAAATTCAAATCAACTCCATGTGATTGAAATCCATGATTAAAACTAATTTCAAAAATTCAAAATCCTAAGTCTAAAAATTTCCTAAGTCCTTATATTTGCCTTTAATGACTTAGCTCAAAATCATGATCGAAACCAAATCAAATCCATGAGATTTTCTCATAATTCATTTATATTTTCATTTATATTCACATATATAAATGAAATATAAATTTAATCCAATTAAACTAAACTCAAAATTCAAAATCAATTCATAAATTTTCCTAAGTCCCTTTATTTCCTTCTTAAGGACTTATCCTAAATCATGATAAAATCAATTCAAATTCATGTAATTTTCTCATTACTCATTTATATTCTCATTTATTTTCACATATATAAATTAAATATAAATATAAATCAATCAAATTAAATCCAAGAATTAAATTTCAAATTTAAAATTTCCTATGTCTCTTAAATTCCCTTTAAATAGACTTAGCCTAAATCATGATCAAACCAATTCAAATTCATTGGATTTTCTCAAAACTCATTTATATTCTAATTTATATTCATATATAAATGAATTATAAATATAAATCAATCAAACCAAATTCAAAATTCACTTCAAACTCAAATTTTCCTAAGTCCTTTAAATTTCCTCTTAAAAGACTTAAACTATATCATGATCAAATCACTTCAAATCCTTGAAATTTTCTATGATCAATTTATATTCTCAATTATATTCACATATGTAAATGAAATATAAATTCAAAAATCAAAACAAATTCCAAAATCAAATCTAAATCCGAAAATCTAACCTAAGCCTTTCAAGCCAAACCTTGAACTTAGCCAAATCAATTTCAAATCAAGCCAAACTCTTGATTTTACTTCATGATTCAATCAACCCTACAATCATGAATCCAAATATAAATACAAACTTGAATCACCAAATCAAAATCTAATTCAAAAATCAAACCCCAAATCCATTCATATTCTTCCTTTGAATATGAAATTATCAAATAAATCAAAACCCATTTGACTTCAAACCACTTTCAAATGGATTTATATTTCAATAATAATTCCATATACAAGTTCAATCAAACTCAAATCAGGCTTTGACCAAGCCATTTGACCCACTTAGTCTCACCTGACCCAAAGTGACCTAAAGTACCCTTATGAGCCAAATTCTAATCCTAACAAAATTGGATTGAATCAAACTGACCTATGCCTCTCATCATGATCAACAATCATCATGGGATGATCAATCGATAAAATTGGGTCAAACCAAGTCAAACCTAAGGGTTGACCAAGTCAACACTTAGGAAAAATTAAACCTAACATAGCAAAAATCCACCATATGCCAAATTGATTGAAACCATTGATCTAAGTTCATTCATGACTTATGTTTTAACTTGACCAAGTCAACATTTGAGCTAACCTAGCCCAATTACTTGAAGTTGACCCAACTTGACCTAAAAGTCAAAATGTGTGTTTGATCTAAGCCAAATTAATTGAAACCAATGGGCCAAGTTCATTCCAAATCACTTGTTGAACTTGACCAAAGCCTCAATTGGCCAAAATTAGACCCATCCTAGCCCAATTGACCTTAGAAGTTGACCTAAAATGTTTGTTATTCAAACTTAACCAAAATTGATTGGAAACTAAGATGCCAATCCACTCCATATGTCTAACCAAACCTAAAACTACCCATATGTCTAACCAAACCTAAAACTACCCCTAATGTGATGTTTAAGTGATTAGCTCATGTAACATGTGTAATCTGACACCAATATTGACCTGCTGAGATTAGTTAAGGATTTAATTAAAATTAATTAATCTCCTCCTAACCTTCCAAAATTCATATCTCCTTCAATAAAATTAAAAAAAATATGAGGTAAATTTCGAAGGAAAGATAATTAAACATAAAAGATTTTAAAAATGATTTCAATGGATTTTGAATTATACTTTTCTCTGATTCTAAGTTTTAAGGGAAATATCATTTTGCTAATTACTTCTAATTAATCCTCATTAATCCTAAACTTCTTGGGTATATTTTGGGGATAACCTCCTCCAATTTTCTTGGATTTATTTAAGGCTATTGGGAATTGCCAAAGTGTTTTCTAATGCTCCCTTAATTGATGATAATTAAGATTGGATTAGTGTTTAATTCATTATTAAGGTTGATTAAGATTAGATCCAATGATTAGGAGGCTTAGGGAATAATTTTTGGGTATTTCCCCTAAACTAATCTCTAAACCCCATTTTCTTTCCTTATTCCTCTCTTAATGAAGGGTTAATTCATTAATTATGCCCTTAATTAATTTCTAAAAATTCTAAAATCTTCCATAACTTAATTAATCTACTTTGGGTAGATGCTAAGGTGTTTAAGAATAGCTCAATTAAGAAAATCAAACCCAATTCATGTGTGAAGGTGTTTTGAAATTACTTAAATTAAACCCCTTAATTAACATTAATCATGAGCCAAATTGCATTAGGCCTTTTCTTTTCTAGGTGCATTGCAATTTAAATTCCTTGTGAGTTTTATGTCATCTCATTGGCTCATAATTATTTGGTTAACTATGCTTTAAGGTGGTTTAGGTGAGGGTTAATTAATTTGCTTAATTTATACCTTAACCTAATTAAAATATAAAATGAATCTAATCATCTAAAATAAAAATATCAAACACATGTGGGAATGAGTTAGAATAGCAATCTCATCCACATTTTCAAAATTAAAATTCAAAATCAAACAAAATCACATTGAATAAACTTTGAATTATTTTAAACTTTCTTATTCATAAGATTGCCTTTAGGATTTAATTAAAGTGAAAGTGTTTACATGCTTTCATTGCTTTGATTCTTTCACCAACCAATTAAATTTGTATGTCATGAGATTTCATGCATTCACATTTTTCAAAATTCAAAGTCAAAATGAAATTATTTACTTTATGTCAAATTTGCATTTGTTGGCTAAAGTAGAAATATGAATGACTATTATCACTAATAAATTCAAATTATTTTCAAAAATATATAAATCAAATGCCTAAAACTGAAAGTGTGTTACTTATACTTTAATAATAAGCTTGCATGTGAGTAAGATATAAGAGTGTGCTTAATATAGGTTTCTTTCTCTTCTCTTTTAGTATAGTTTTGATATTTGGTAAGATGTATGGTTCATTTGAAAATAACCCAACACTTGCTTAATTCCATATCCTATTTATTCTTATGCTATTGCTTGAGAAGGTTACCTATGCTTGTACCCATAAATGGCATAAATAAAATGAATCAACTAATACAACTTTTGCATTCTTTCTTTTCCATTTATTTCTTTTGTACACATGTTTGTATTTAAGGAAAGTGGTATATTAGTCTGGACAACCCCAAGGTTACGAGGCTTTAAGTAGCCTTAAGTAGGTCTTGTACCTTACACCTCTGGTTAACAATGGTGCTGTACTCACTCATGCCTTTCTTACTTTCATGTGTATATGTGAAAATTTGATAAGAAATACCTTTTCTATTTAATGAAAATCATGAATATTAAACTTCCAAATTTACATAAATGAATTACTTAGAATGCTCATAAAGTGTGTTAAATATTATCATTTGTATTTATAGATATGCTTAGGATTTATTCATATGCATGTTATACATGTTAAAAGAAATGAAGTGATGTGTGTTATGTGAATTTGATTCATTTTATTTAATCTTAAAATGCCTTTCTTTTTTTTAATTAGAAGACTTAATCAAAATATTCACTAAACAAAACTAAATTGAATCTACTTTATAAATTACTTAGGTTAGGGAAGGAAAGAGAAGTTCTCTTCTCCTCTCTTTAACTTAGTAATTAATTGTAGGATTCACTTAAACCTAATCAAAACATGAAATAAAATCAACCCAAAAAAAATTAAACAACTTCAATGAAACCCTCCACTAATTTGGTTGTTTTCACATTTAGAAAATTAACTTAAAGCCATAGCTAAGCATACCACACAAACCTTCAAAGCACCCATTACTAAGTCACCCATAGTTTTAGGTTAGGGCAGTGCATGGTTTGATGTTTGTTTTGTTTTGTGATATATGTTATAGACTAGATGTTAGGATATATGCTCGTAGAATGAATGGTAGGACGCTCTTAGTCTAACTATTATTTTCTATAGGGGATTGTGCTTAAAGGGCATTGTAATAAATAAAAATATAAATGCTTTTGCTTATAGGTGCTTAAACCCCTAAGCATAATCCAATAGGTGGATTTAGTCAATGTGTGGGGTGATAAGTCAATATATACTTGAGATTTGTGTGGTTTGTTTTAGCAAATCTCTTTATAGTTAGTTAGATTTCCATTCTTTTCCTTTTCATGTAAATTTGTGTAATTAGGATTTTGGAATGATTGTTATGGGATTAGGATGAGTATTGGACATAGATCTATCTTATGCACCATGTGAAGCTATGGAGCATCCACCTTCAACCTTTCAAAGAAGGAACCAAAGAAGAAGAAGAAGAAAAAAGAAGAAAGAAAAATGAAAAGAAAGAAATGAAGCTTGAAGACCCCATAATAATGAATTCTTGTAATTATTTAATTTATTTTGTAATTTGTATAAGGGTAGAGCTTGGCTACTCAATTTGTTATTTTCAGGTTTGTACGATGGTGCCTGAACACAACAGCCTTTTATTCTTTTTGTGATTATCTTTATAAATTGACTGATGATTTGTTTAGCTTGTGCATTAAGTGACATATTTTATTTAAATGGCACGGATGTGGATTAGGCTCTTATGGAAAAATAAATCTTTACCAAATTAACAACTCAAAATTAAAATAAGAACTCATAACCTCACCTAAAGCTTAGGTTTAAAATCATTTGAAAAAATTTAGCAATTTGGATGAGTATTTCTTTTTTATATCATGCACAAATGCATCATATTTTACTCTTGATTGGAGAGCTTCTACCTTTGCCAGAGAAACTTAGCTTGACCTTGGAGAACCATGGTGGAAACACACCTCCTCTCTTCTCACTGATTTTGGCCAATAACTCTATTTATCATGCATTAGGCATATGAATCCTATTAGCCCGAGTCAAAATATTTGTCCAAAAAATAAAAATAAAATGAAATTTGAATTGCATAGATTTAGGTCTTTTGAAGCATGTCCCCCATGATCTAGTCTCTTTAGAGTGAGTTTAAGGACTTAGTCTCTTTCTAAATAAATAACCTAACCATCTTGTATAAGTATAAACTTGCCTTTCATTAGAAGTTAGTTGGAGGCCACCCCTGTGATTTGTAAGTCCCATTGGGTGGTTTGTCCTCTCTTGTGGAGGCAAACCAATACCCATTTTTGATTTAAGTTATGCTTTATTTTCACCAAAGCTCCCTAGATAAAGGTTCTGAGGTTGCATCTCCTTTTGTGGGCCATAAGCATAATTCCTCACCTCTCGGGCATTTTCTTAATCTTCTGTTAAGGAATCATAAGTCTTAAATTTCTAATGAAAAATGTAACTCAAACAAACTAAATAAATTTCAAAAATGTAAAGCCCAACCATAGGATACTTTGAAATACTCGCTAGGTTTCCTAGCATCGTGGGCATCTTCTACTTATCTTTCTTTTGGCTTCAATAATAACTACTTATCTTTGATCAATCCCATTTGATCTTCAAAAATGAATTAATCGATTGATAGTCATTTCCTATTGAAATTATTGAAAATAATGATCTTTTACCTTAATCGAGAGTATTCCTAAGGGATCCTATCCCTTAAGATGTAATTAATTATAAGGGATTGCCCAAATAGGGAACTTAACAAACCCGATTTAAAATAAATCTTGCTTTTCTTTTCCATGTAAAGTAGGGAAAGAATCTCTACATGGAGACCCATCATCCCTTAGGAGTCCTTATTGAGGTGATTAGGTCCATTAAAGGGTAGTGACTTCTATCTTTGAGATAGTACACTATTCCTTGATGATGTACTCGATCTTAATAAGCACATCTGGATCATTGGCATCCTAAAATGATGAATTTTCATATTCTTGCCTCTCTTTCACCACAAATTTGAAGGCCACTATATAGAAATTTTTCTCCATAGATTTTTCTAGCGACCCCATTGGGGATGGTTCGTCTCTACATCTTTGGTAAATGATCGTTGTCTTTGAGTATCGATAGTGGGTTTGTACTTTGGTATGAATCCGAGACTATCTTTCTTTCCATTGGCACTTAGCTTATTTCATTTTTAAGTTGAGTTAGCCAACATTTTTTAGGTTTTAGGACCTCACTCGTGTTGGTCTTAAAACCCCTGGGTTCTCCAATGGGTAAAATAAAAAGATCTAAATAAAAAAAAAAGCATTTAAGACTTCCTCCTTATCATTTTTATGATAAAGAAAGGTTCATCCTAAAATAAAAAAGACAAAATAAATTTTCCATAAGAACTTTGCTTTTCAAAAAGCACCTTTTCAAAAAATGCACTTAATAAAATATTTTCCTCAAAAATTTCATCACCCTCATTTAACAAATCTCATAATTATTACATGTAAGAATTTTCAAAAATAAAACTAATAAAAGTTTTTAAAAGCACAAATGAACATCATCCTTCAATTCATTTTTGATAAAGATTTCATTTTCAAAATAAAATGAACAATCATCTTTCCAAAAATCAAAATCAAGAATGAAGTTTTCAAACAAAAATACACATGAACCTTTCCATTCAATACACTCAAACTTATTGAATGGAAGTTTCATTTTCAAACAAAATTAAATCTTTCAAAAGCACATATGAACATCTTCATTTATATACTTAAATTTATTGAATGAAGATTTCATTCCTAACTAAAAATAACATCATTTTGGAAATCCCACTTAAACATATCTCACATATGATTAAGTTCGAATTCCTCTCTTTAAAAAAAGAATTAATCACACACAAAATAAAAAATCTTCACATTTGCAAAATAAGATTGATCTTCATACCTACATACCCAAATTTGTTAAATGGAAGCCCTCTTTTAGAAAATTGAAAATTAACAATCATGTTTTCAAAATTCAAACACATTTTAGAACTTCATTTAGCATACTCAAATTTTCTAAGTGAAGTCTCCAAATTCAAAACTCAAAATTTTCAAATATATATTTGGAACTCCATTTAGCATACTTAAATTTTCTAAGTGAAGTTTCCAAATCCAAAATAAAAAATCAACAATCATATTCCAAAATTTTCAAACACATTTTTGGAACTTCATTTAGCATACTAAAATTTGCTAAGTGAAGTCTCCAAATTCAAAACTCAAAATTTTTAAACATATATTTTCAAGCTCAAATTTGCTAAGTTTCCAAATCCAAAATAAAAAAAATTTCAACATATTTTGGAACTTCATTTAGCATACTCAAATTTGATAAGTGAATTTTCCAAATCCAAAATCAAAAATTTTCAAACATATTTGAACTTCATTTAGCATACTCGAATTTACTAAGTGAAGTTTCCAAATTCAAAATAAAAAATTTTCAAACATATTTGGAACTTCATTTTGCATACTAAAATTTGCTAAGTGAAGTTCCCAAATCCAAAATCAAAAATTTTAAAATGCATTGGAACTTCATTTAGCATACTCAAATTTGTTAAGTGAAGTCTCCAAATCCAAAATAAAAGATTTTCAAACATATTTGAAACTTCATTTAGCACACTCAAATTTGCTAAGTGAAGTCTCCAAAATCAAAACCAAAAAATTTCAAGTACCTTTGGATCTTGATTCCTTAGCATACCAAATTTGCTAAGGAGAAGTTTCCATTTTCAAAACCAAACACAACAAAATTTTGAACACATGGAATTTCATTTAGCATAACCACATTTGCTAAATTAATTTTCATTTCAAGTGGGACTTCAACCTTAACATACCATACTTGCTAAAGTAAAGCCTCCACTTTCAATCAAATCAAAACATAAATGTGTCACTTAATATTTCCTTAGCATACCTAAATTTGCTAAGGATCCTATTCTTTCAAAAACCAAAACAACCAAAAAATAAAAATAAAAAATTAAACACTTAGGATTTTCTTAGCATACTTAAATTTGCGATGAATCCTATTTACAAAAATAAAAAAAACACACTTGGGTTCTTCACTTAGCATACCTAAATTTGCTAACTATGAATTCTAATTTTCCAAAATTAAAACAATAATTTCATAAAAAGAAACAATCATTTTAAAACACTTCACTTAGAATACCCAAATTTGCTAAGGAAAATTCCAAAATCATCAATCAAAAACAAAAATCAATTGACCCTTACTTTAACATACCCAAATTTGTTAAAGGAAAGGGTCCTCAAATCAAAAATTCAAATTCAAAAAACATGAACCTTTGGAAGCATCCTTATCAAAATATTTGAATCCATATTTCAACATACCCAAATTTGTTGAAGTTGGGTTCATATTCAAATTCCTCTTTCAATCAATCTTCTTAAGTCTATTTGAACCCCACTTTACACTTCCAAGTTTTTGGACGTGGGTTCAAATTTTCAATTCAAATTCAAAAATCTATAAAGAAAAAAATCTGATACAAACACATTGCCTATTGCAGATTCTTACAATCAATTGCAGTGCAGTGATAGTTCAATTTTTAGTCTTTTATAGTAACTATGAGATGGCTGGTTCATAGAAGTTCATTTTCTCTTTCCCCTATGGTATGGATTTGGTATTGGACCAAGCCAACTTTCCTCGACAGGACCATACACATTTGATCTACTTTGGTAGGGGATTCGAGGGAGCAAGGATTACATGTGAGGGCACTCCCCTCATGATAGTCAGTCGGACCATGGTGGCCGAGGTCATCGGATTGATCTACCCTCGATTCGATGTCTCCTCATCGAAGGAAAGCGGGTAGTCCCATAGGCTTCAATGATAGTAGCGTACAGTGTTATCCCAGTTTGATGCCGTTTCTCATGTACTGAGGGTTAGCACCCTCATCATGCCCTCTAAGGGTAAGGCTCCCATGGTCTCAAGGCTTGCCTCCCTGACTTTTGAGTATGGGTGCTCTCACTCCTCCCATCCTACTAAAAAATGTTGGAATAAGAATCATGATTAGCGGTACCACACTAGGATCACTTGGAGATGAGGCGCTCATTTAGGTTGAGAGTTCTGGTTATCACTTCACCACTAGTTACAGTAAACCAGTTCCATCCTCTCTTTGGGTCAGATAGAGAGGATGTTTTGTGGATTCGCTCATCAGCTCCATTAGTGGTGCAAAATCAGCCAGTAGTTACTAGGTAGGATGCATGACCTCCTATCTATCTTACGTGGTAAGCTTACGGATGTTCAGAGGCTGGAGCTTAGTTTGATCTCCAATCATCTTCCACCATAGTGTGGGGAAACATATCCACCAGGAGAGGGCAGAGACCCCATCGCATCACTAGTTGGAGAGGTGGAAGTTCGAGCCAGTCAACTTCGCTTTATTGATTGTCTTCGGCGTGCTACCCCGGCCATCATAATCCTTCTTACTAGGACTAGTCATCATAAAAAGATAACTACTGTGCATAAAGAGTCAGTGGTGTCTCCACCCCACTGCCCTATGCCTCGTTCACCATCACCAGCCCAGGTCATAACATCTTTAGTTCCATCAAAGGCCATGAAGGTCATATCCAGGGAGAAGCGCACCACGTTGGCGATCGACCAAGGATCCCCATCCATCGCCTATGGCAAGGCCAAGCTCTCACTTGGCCTTCGTGATGTGCGAGAAGTGGCGACCCCAAAGCATGGTCTTCCCTTCACCAACTCGCCCACGGAGGATGTGGAGATGGTGATAGTTATTAGAGGTGGCGATGATAGTCTAGTTGCAAGTGTAACATCCTTGGATTGATACCCCTCTTAGCTAGTGGCGTCAAGAGTGTCACTCATCTAGCAGTATAGTCCTCATAGGATTGACTCTCAGCGGTGAGGTGAGTCGTGCCTCTCGATGCACGATAGTCATCACATCACTAGATTATTTTGTACCGAGATGGATTATTTTTAGATGAGATAGTATTATTTCATGGAGAAGAAGGAAATCTTGGGGTATGATTGGCGAGATGAAGAGAAAGTCGACTTGATCCCAACAAAGATGACTTGTTGGAGTCACATGGTTGATACTAGAGATTTTCTTCTTAGGAGCAACAAGCCATGGAATGTGATGAGGTTGATCAGGAAAAGGCACATCAACACCTCGACATCAATTAAGGTAGAAGGATGAGCGATTGATAGGATGGCATGATAGTTAGAGGTCTTGTTAGTAGATTTGCTTGAACAAGCCCCATTAGTTCAACCTATTATAGTCGACATCAGTTAGCTTGAGTTACTACATGTCTTGAACCCAATCAATACTTTACCTCCTATTGAGCAAGGTAGCACTAGCATGTATAGGATGGTAGAGGAAAGTACCTCCATACAAGAAAAATATAAAAAAATCCATCATTAAGCAGCAAGTGAAGGAAGCATTGGCTCAAGCCCGGGGAAGATCATCAGTTCCAAAGGGTATACCCTACCCAGAGGAATTTGATGCTATCCAATATCCCAAGAGTTTCATGCCACCTTCCTTCAAAATATTTGATGGAGAACCAAGGTAGCACATAGCACAGGTCAATTGTTTACCTTGGCATCAATGCTTTACTTTTCCTTTGTTAGTAGCCTAGTGGGTACTTTTGATTGGTATGTTGAGCTTTGATTTAGTAAAGACATTTGCTAAGTTAGAGCAATGTTTCATCAAGAGGTTTCAGCTCAAAGGGTTATTGTAGGTGATCTCATTGTAGAACAACAACACCCAAGTGAGTCCCTTATTGATTATATTCTCCGATGGTGTAACCTGAGTATGAAGTGTAAATTACAGTAGTTTGAACAACATGCCATTAGAATTCTTTTGAATAGTATCCATGGTCAGGTCGCCTTCATGCTTAAGGGCTTACATTTGAGAAGCTAATCCATAAAAGCTAGTCTAGAGGCCAAATAGTTGTCTTTTCAAGATAAGTTGTCTAGCCACAAAGGTCTATGAAAAGAAGCCGGGGAGTAGTAGTAGTTGATAAGGGAAGCGACTAAGAGATCAGTCCCAGAGACCATGACCTCAATAGCCTCCACCTCCTTTGCCACCACCGAGGCAGCCCTACCGGCCTCCACAGTCTCCACGGCTAGCACAACCACCACCTTAGCCATATCACTAGCAACAGTGGCACTTATACCTGCCGCCATGTAGCTATGGTCCCCTACTCTTTTAGATAAGTTAAACAAACCTTATTCTTTTAAGAGAGAGGTAATCAGGAAAATAATTAAGAATCTCTTAAAGAAGCCTAATTTTTAGCTACCTAAGTCTAGGAGAATGGAGAAAGTAGGCAAAAGTCATGATCCAAATTTTTGCCCTTATCACCATATGTTAGGCCATGTTTTCGAGGATTGCTTCATATTCAATGACTGGCTTGAACACAGTTTCAAGACCGGTGTTGTAGTTATCCTAAAGGAATACCTTGTGGAATAACCTTGTTCCATTAGGGTAATCCTTGGGGATACATGTGATCCTACTAAAGAAGAAGGTTGGGATTTTCTATACAAAACCTCTAAGAAGATCATCCAGAAGATCAAGAAGCTTTTCTTGTAGGTGCCTAAGTCAGCTCAAACCTCCAACACCAAAGAAGGTTTGCAAGTTGCCAATGCCAACTCTAGAAAAGGGAGAGCTTAGCAGCAGTAGCAGCAGCATCATGTGTCAACCTAGGATAGCCCTTTAACACAACCACTGATCGTGTCCATCCTCTAGCCTATAGTTGCAGCTTCCACACCGGTGACTTCTTCTACTTCAGCTAGCTCTTCTATTTATTCTATTAGTAGAACTCTTGTAACGGTGGATAAGTGCATCAAATCCCTTACCCCACTCACTTTACTTTATTTCTACTTTATACTTCCAAATAATTTCAAGAAATTGAAGAATAAAGCTAGTTTGAATTACATCTGTGTCACTTCTGATGGGTAATCTTCTTCTATTCCTTACAATAACTATTCAAGTCAAAATAACTATAATAATTCTGATCCTCCTCATTCTAATTCAGAGTTGGACTTTCCAACTCTGAATACTATAGGTTCACCTCTTGAGATAGACTTGGAATGATCTGATTCTGAGGGTCCCATAGGAGAAGTTCTAGGTGAGCCTGATGTGCGTAGAACCTTCCATTACCACAACAAGAGATCAAGTCCTCCAAGTGGCAAGGTTCTACCTCCTAGGGACCTCAAGATAGGGAAATAAGTCATTGGTATAGAAGATCAGCCCTTCTACAGGATGCTCCACCCTTGGATATGCTTGTAAAAGATCAGCTGAAGGTGGACTACAACATCCTTTCTCATCTAAGAAAGTTAACATATAAGCCAAGAATATACACTGCCCTTGTCTTATCTAAAGAGATGAGGGAGTCACTAATCAAGGCCCTCCTTGATCCTAAAATATGCTTAGCTCAGCTGACCGCTATAGGTGAGGAAGCAAATTATGCAAAAGAAGCTCAGGGGATTACCTTCACAGATGAAGACCTTCTTTTGGGGGACTTAGAACACAACCGTCCCATCTACATCACAGTCGGCATCATCAGGTTTAGACTCGCCAGGGTTCTCATGGATTCAAGTGCATCGATGAACATTATGAGTTTAAATACCCTTGCCTATTTGAGGATCGACATCTCTACACTCTGAGGAGATCGGACGATGTTGAGAGGATTCAATGACCAAGGTGAGCGGGCTTTAGGTTCTGTAGTGTTTCCTTTAGAGATAACTAACTGAAGACTGAAGCTAAGTTCTACATCATTGATTTGAATATTTTGTTCACTGCTTTGCTTGGTAGGCATTGGATACATCAGAACAAGATCATTCTATCCTCCCTCCATCAGTGCATCAAGCTCGAAAAAGATGGCATTGAATACCATGTCAACGGAGATGAAAAGCTATTTTTAGTTAGAGAGGTTAAGATTTATGAGGAAGAGACCTACTATCGTTCTCAAAACACCCTTTCTCATGAACTTAGATAAAAATCAAATGCAAACACAAAAGAAAAAGAAAATGAAGAAAAAAATAAAAGAAAATGAAAAGAAAAATAAAAGTCCAAGTGAATAAGAAATGAGAATTGAAGAAGAAATATGATTCGCATATCACATTCTACCCATAGTTCATTCCATCATATAGACATGTGATAGGATGGATCAACATCCACCGAGAGAAATAAAGGTAGTTCAGGAGGGACCCTAGTTGGCAATCTACTAATAGAGGTCATGTTTCAATTCATAGTACCTATTTACATAGACTTAGAATCCAGTTCGGAGGATGAGTCAAATGTGATTAGTATATCATCTAACCACCCTCAGAGGGTTCCATTGGAGATGACTTTCGATCTAGACAAAGATGAAGACTAGGCCTCCAAACAAAGCAAAGTATTCGAATCTGGTTTATGTGAAACTATTAGGTAGCAGTTGGGAACCTTAGCTCTTACCTCAGTTACATCTCAAAAAGTTAAAGGTTTAGTAGTTAAGGAAGTCCCTAAGTCTTCCAATAACATGAAATAGAAGAAGTTCTTTCTGGGATCATCATCCTCAAGTCCTAAAGTTGATGTAGAACTTGAGGAGGATACTTTTAAAGAATTAATAGAATTACCATTTGACTTTTACTTGCATTGTGTTCATATTCTTATATATAATGGTTTACCTCCTCATACATAATCCAATCACAGGTCAGAGGACTTTGAAAAGCTATGGAACAATACAGGAAGGGAAGCACAATCAAGAGCAGGATTAGGATTTGGTATAGTGGGTCCAGTCGATGATGAAGATTTCTACTTTATTGTTACCAATCATTTGGAGTCTGATAGATTCTTCTCACACATCCACAACTCTTATGAGAATGTGTGTTTAGAAACCTCAGATGATTTAGATGATCTCAAAGTTAAAGAGGCACCGCTAGAATTTGAAGAGGACATTCATTCAACAATCGACAAGGTTAAATAAATCAACCTTAGGATAGAAGAAAATCCATGCCCGACATACATCAGTTCATCATTGAATGAAGAAGAAACCAATGATTTAGTTAGGCTATTGATAGAGTTTAAAGACTGCTTCACATAGAGTTATGAAGAGATGCTCGGATTATCTCTTGATGTAGCAGTCCATAAGCTAACAATAGATCCTAATGCTACCCCTATTAAGCAAGCTCCTAGATGCATGCGATTAGAAATTGAACAACAGGTCATTTTTGAAGTCAAGAAATTGATCGATGCTATTTTCATCAGGGAAGAAAAATATCCTACCTAGTTAACTAATGTCGTCCTAGTAAAGAAGAAGAATGGACAAATTTGCATATGCATCAATTTTAGGGACTTAAACAAAGCATGTCTTAATGATGAGTTTCTTCTTCCTATACCAAAGTTAATGGTGGACATTGCATCATCTCATGTAGTCTTCTCTTTCATGGATGGATCATCTAGCTATAACCAAATAAAGATGCCTCTTAAAGATGAAAGAAATACTGCTTTTTGAACCACGATCAGAATCTTTTGTTATAGGGTCATGCCTTTCGGTCTTAAAAATGCTGGTACTACATACCAATGGGCCATGACTCAGATCTTTAACGAACTCATCCATCATCAGGTTGAGTGCTACGTTGATGGTCTAGTAGTTAAAAGCAGAGAAAAGGAAGACCATCTCTTTGACTTGAGAGTAGTTTTTGAATGGTTAAGACAATATAACCTCAAAATAAATCTCATGAAGTGTGCATTCGGAGTAGCTTCAGAGAAAGTCCTTGGGTTTGTTGTCCAACACCAGGGAATAGAAATAGATCCTGAAATGATCAAAGCTATCTTAAAAATGCTACCTCCTAAGAGTTTAACTCATCTTAGATCTTTTCAAGGATGGCTGGCATATATAATACGCTTTATCTCTAACCTATCGGGGAGATGTAAGCCATTTTCAGCACTTGTTAAAAAGGATGCCAAGTTCAGGTGGGATGACAAGTGCTAGCATGCCTTTAAAGACATCAAGTAGTATTTGGTGAAGCCACCAGTTCTAGCAGCCCCTATCCCGGGTAGGCCCCTCGTCCTGTACACTGCTGCATTGGATGACTCTCTCGGTGCTCTGTTATCCCAAGTCAACGATGAAGGAAAGGAGAATGCTCTCTACTACCTCAATCATCACTTGATTCCTGTTGGAGTGAACTATCCACCTATTGAGAAACATTTCCTGGATTTGATCTTCGCTTCCCAAAAGCTACGACATTATATGCTTTCTTATAAGGTGAACTTAATCTTCGGAACTAATCCACTGTAGTACCTCATGACACAACCAACACTATCCGGATGTTTGGCACATTGGTCCATGATTCTCTCACAGTTTGATATCACATTTGTACCCCTCTGTATGGTAAAAAGATAGGAACTAGCAAATTTCTTAGCAACACACCCACTTCCGGCTAATTCTCTGCTTAGTGACGATCTCCCGGATGAATAAATCATGAACTTAGAGGAGGCTGGCAATCACCGATGGGAGATGTATTTTGATGTGCAACTTCTTTCCTTAAAGGTGAAGCACCATGATCTATTCTCTTAGGAAAGGCAAGAGTAGGAATAGTTATTCTAACTCCAAATTATGATGTGATGAGATTCTCATACTATCTTTCCAACCCCTACACCAACAATGAAGTTGAGTATGAGGCTTTGATTGCTAGCCTGGAGTTAGCCATCACTATATGTGTCAAGAGAATCAACATCTTTGGGGATTCCCAGTTGGTCATCAACCAGATTGCTGGGTCCTACCAGGTCCTCAAATTCAATCTTTGTCATTACTATAAGTATACCATGAAGCTGTTGGCCCAAATTCCTGAAGTCACCATCTACAAGGTTCCCCGAGTAGAGAACGTAGTAGATGATGCTTTGGATAAACTTGCCAAAGAATTGGCATGTCTGAAAGATGAGTCCATTTCAATAAGTGTCTAAAAGAGATAAGTTCTATCTCTTATTTATGCTTAACTCATAAAGAGACTTTCTCTTGAAGGGGAGGTTGCCGTTACCAAAATGGACAAGGAGCTGGATTGGAGGAAACCATTCATAGACTATTTGGACACTGGCAAACTACCTCAAGAAAAGTCACAAGCCCATCAAGTGAAATAGAGATCCCTCTGCTACGCTCTAGTTGATGGCACCCGATACCATCGGTCTTCTGTCCAAATGTGGTTGCATTATTTAGACAAACACGAAGCTCATGGCATTATAACTGAGGTACATTCAAGTCTATGTGGAGCACATCAATCCGGTCTGAAGATGAAGATGAAGATCAAGCGACTTGGATACTACTGGCCTTCGATGATTACATATTGCATGGATGTAGCTAGAAGATTCCATCTGTGTCAGGTGCACGGTGTGGTCCTCCACCAACCACCCAATATTCTACACCCTACATTGGCCTCATGGCCATTCGAATGTTGGGGGATCGACAGTATAGGTCTAATCGATCCTTCTTCTTCCAAGGGGCATCGGTTCATCTTAGCTGCCACCGACTACTTTTCCAAGTGGGTGGAAGCCATCCCACTCAGAGAGGTCACAGCTCAGCATGTGCTTTAGTTTTTCAGGAACCATATCATATATAGGTTCGGGGTGCCTCGATGAATTATATCCAATAATGGTACTGCATTCAAAAGCATGAAGATCAACAGCTTCACCAGAAGACACGGTATAGATTGGAGATACTCCACCATGTACTACCCCAGAGAAAATGGCTTAGTAGAGCATTCAACGAAACTCTAATCTTGATACTGAAAAAGACTCTTGATGATAACAAATGACAGTGGAATGAGCAATTGGCTGAAACTTTGTGGACCTATTACACCACATACCAAACTCCAACTGAGTCTACACCATTTTCCTTTGTGTGTGGGTCCAAAGCTGTTCTAGCTTTAGAAGTTTAGCTCCCGTCACTAAGGATAACACTGGGTAGCAAGATCACTACAGAGAAGAATGCAAAGTTATGGTTAGACAAGCTTGAAGGTTTGGAGAAGAGTCCCCTATGGGCGTGCCAGAACCTCGAGTTGTATAAGGCCAAAATGATTCAAGATCACAACAAGCTGGTCCACCCTAGGTCTTTTTGAGTACGAGAACTTGTTTTAGTCCTAAGGAGACCAATTGTTTCCCTTCAAAAGATGGGGGGTAAGTTTGAACCCACTTGAGAAGGCCTCTATGTCATAGAGAAGGCCTACCAAGGAGGATATTATCAGCTTATCTATTGTAAAGGGTAACACCGATATTTCCAATTAATGGGCTCTATCTAAAGAAATATTACCCATGAAACAAATCATGTTTGAAAAAAATCATTAATAAAAAGAACTAAAATTTGATTCCATTCATCAAATCTTCTCTTCTTTTCAAAGCATTGTTTGCTTGTCTTATGAATCTGCCATGACATCTCTAGGGTAGGTATAAAAGTCCCCCCAGTGGCATCATATCCCTCTTTCACAACACAAACATAATCTCTTAATGCTTTTAGAATAGGTGTAAGAGAACCCGAGGGGCATCTTATTTCAATTAACATAACTAAGTTAGGTGTGAGAAAACCCAAGTGACATCCTTTCTTAGTGAGAATCCTGTTTGCCATCCATGGCACCATTCCTTCGAAACCCCTAGCATGTTTTAAGGTAGGTGTAAGAGTCCCCCAGAGGCATTCTATTACTTTTAACACATGCACAAAAATAAACACAAATCTTTTGTCTCAAGCTATTTTTGATTTGGGAGCAAGCCCCATGTGGCACTCACTCATTAGCTGCTCTAAGTCGGGTCTACATGCTACCTCATTAGTATGTCACTCTAGTGGTCACTTATTAGGAAGATGTGAGTCCCTTCACTTTCTTCCTCACTTGACCATTGCAAACCAACGAGCACCTTGTTAGTAATGTAGGCTTCACTGCCTAGTTGGTAAGCTACCTCATGTTGACTTTATTTAAGAAGATGTGGGGCCCCATGCTTTCTTCTTGAACTAGGCATCATGCTTTAACTAGGTTGAGTATACTTGAGGCTTACGATAAGTCCCCCAGAGGCTCCTTTCTACTTGACTTCTTTTAAGTCAATATAAGTCCCCAGTGGCATTCACTTAGTAGTCGCCCTAGGTCAGATAACACCTATTGAGCTCAAGGTAGACTATCCTTGCAGTCAGTTCTGCTATAGGAGGATGTGAGTCCCCAAGATTTCTTCCTAGGCTGATTGTTACAAACTGAAGAACACCTTAGGTTGGTTGATGTTCACAATGCTGATAGCGACTCGCCTGGTGGATAGACCACTCTTGGCAAACATGAGTCCCCGCACTTTCTCCTTGAGTTGGACATCGAATACGTATTGGATATATGACTAGCCATGTCATTTTCTCCAGGGTGTTGGATTAAGCCCTTAGTGGCCCCATCCCCTGTGGGCACTCTATTTGGATCAAGTCCTTTATGACCCCATTTAGACAGTACCTAGGTTACTTTTGGATTGGACAGTTCCCCTTTCCTAGTAACCACCCCGGTGGTTAGAAAATTTGTTCAGCGGATGCACAAATGCTCCCTTGGTTCAGTAAATCTGAGATAGGTGTAGGCTGATATAAGCTCCTTCTCAATTTGATCCCTCACAAACTAATAGGGTCCATGATAAAACAAACTAAATAAACAAAATAAACAAAATTAATTCACTTATGGATTAGGAATTCAAGCCCCCAAAGGGCCCCTTTTCCCAAGCATACATCCTATCTTTAGGGTAGTGTCAGCAGAACTCCTTATAGGAACTGCCTGACTACTTGAGTTAAGATAAGTCCCCGGGTTGGCACTCACTCCATAGTCAACCTTAGGTCGAATTCAATCTATTTTTCCATGAGCTGGTTACCCTGACAGTCATTCCGCTTTCGAAGATGTAAGATTATGACACATTCTTTCTTGCATGATTATTGCAAACTGACGGCCAGTCTTAGGTTGGGTTTGATTTGTTGCCCAAATCAACCGATCACCCAGTGGGCTTTTTTAGTGGAAGATGTCCCTTCAATTGATCATTGCAAACCGAAAGACACTCCTTTGGTTGGATGATTCTCCCATCAGTCAGGAAGCTACTCCCTTTGGTTCAGTAAATTTGAGATAGGTCTAGGCTTCTATAAGCTCCTTCTGAGTATGATCCATCACAAATTAATGTAATCCATCAGAATAAACAAATCTAAAAAATGAAATTAATCTTGACTATCTTGGAGTTGATCTAAGTCTCCCAGCGACATTCACTCAATAGTCAGCCCTAGGTTGGGTTTGTCTTGCTAATAGATTACCTCAGCAACTAATCTCTACTTTGGAGGATGTAAGTCTACTACGCTTTCTTCCTAGTACAGTTGTTGCATACCAAAAGGCATCTCTTTGGTTGGCTTTTCCTACTATGTGTTTAGTAGACTACCCCATTAGATTGGTAAATCTGAGTTAGGTCTTGACCTCCATGGCTCCTACTTAGTGCGTTCCATCGCAAACCAATAGGGTCCATCTCAAAATTCAAACCTAACAAATTGAAACAAATTCAACTCTCCCTTCCCCAGTGGAACTTAAACAATTTTTTTTCTCCTCAGTGAGACTCAAATCAAATCAAACCTTTCATCCCTTTGTGGATGACCTGAACCTGCTTCCCTATTGGAAGGTTCACACTCTATCTCTTAGTGGATTCTTCTGTATCTCTTATGTCCTTGACATAAGTAGAGCCACATTGCACTAAGCTCTGGATTCTTTCTACACCTTAGGTTAAGGATAAATTATTTCTATTATTTCTTATGATCTTTCGGTCTTGTTGATCATTTCGATCAACACCAATATGTGACGTGTTTCTTGCCACTCACACCATACCTATTGGGCACCCTTTATTGACCTCATTTTTAGAATGAGCTCTCAAATCCTTCATCTTAGGCATAGGACTCCTATTATACTTTAAGAGTTCCTTAGTCTTAAGACACATCTAATTATTAGGTGAACACTCAACCTAGCCCTAGAGACTTAAAATAGTTAGCCATAGGAATAGGTCATGCCTTAGGGGTGTTAGAAAAATTTGACTACCCTTAGCTTGAACCATTCCTCACCTTCCTTCCTTCAAGTCAAACTCCAAATCAATCTTGTTTGATTTTCTCCAAATTCAAATCAACTACATGTGATTGAAATGCATAATTGAAATCCATGATTGAAACCAAATTCAAAAATTCAAATTCCTAAGTCTAAAAATTTTCTAAGTCCTTAAATTTGCCTTTAAAGTCTCAAAATCATGATCTAAACTATATAAAATTCATGAGATTTTCTCATAATTCATTTATATTTTCATTTATATTCACATAAATAAATGAAATAAAAATTCAAACCAATTAAACTAAACTCAAAATTCAAAATCAATTCATAAAATTTCCTAAGCCCCTTAATTTCCTTCTTAAGGACTTATCCTAAATCATGATCAAATCAATTCAAATTCATGGAATTTTCTCATAACTCATTTATATTATCATTTATATTCACATATATAAATGAAATATAAATATAAATCAATCAAATCAAATACAAGAATTAAATTCCAAATTTAAAATTTCCTAAGTCTCTTAAATTCCCTTTTAATGGACTTAGCCTAAATCATGATCAAACCAATTCAAATTCATAGGATTTTCTCAAAAAATCATTTATATCTTTATTTATATTCATATATATATAAATGAAATATAAATATAAATCAATCAAACCAAATTTAAAAGTTGAAGCTTTGAACTCCAAATTTTCCTAAGTCCTTTAAATTTCCCTCTTAAAAGACTTAGCCTAGATCATGATCAAATCACTTCAAATCCTTGAAATTTTCTCATGATCAATTCATATTCTCATTTATATTCACATATATAAATGAAATATAAATTCAAACAATCAAAACTAATTACAAAAATCAAATCTAAATCCACTCAAAATCTAACCTAAGCCTTTCAAGTAAAAACCATAAACTTAGAAAAATCAATTTCAAATCAAACCAAACTCTTGATTTTCCTTCATGATTCAATCAACCCTACAGCCATGAATCAACATATAAATACAAACTTCAATCACCAAATCAAAATCCAATTCAAAAATCAAACACCAAATCCATTCATATTCTTCCCTTGAATATGAAATTATCAAATGAATCAAAACTCATTTGACTTCAAACCACTTCAAAATGGATTTATTTCAATCATAAGTCCATAAACAAGTTCAATCAAACTCAAATCAACCGTTGATCAAACCATTTGACCCACTTAGGCTCACTTGACCCAAGGTGACCTACAGTACCCTCATGAGCCAAATTCTAATCCGAGCCAAATTGGATTGAATCAAACTCACCTATGCCTCTCAACCTGATCAATCAATCAGATTTGGTCAAATCAAGTCAAACCTAAGGGTTGACCAAGTCAACACTTAGCCAAAATTAAACCTAACATAGCCAAAATCCACCATAGGCCAAATTGTTTGAAACCATTGATCTAAGTTCACTCATGACCTATGTTTAACTTGACCAAGGTAACATTTGAGCCTAACCTAGCCAATTGGCCACTTGACCCAAGTTGACCCAACTTGACTTAAAATGTCAAAATATGTCAAAACTTGATCTAAGCCAAATTGATTGAAACCAATGGGTCAAGTTCATTCCAAATCACATGTTGAACTTGACCAAAACCTCAATTGGCTTACTAGACCCAACCTAGCCCAATTGACCTTAGACCTAACTTTACCTAAAGGGGACATGTTGAGCCAAATTCAAACTTAACCAAAATTGATTGGAAATAAAGATACCAATCCACTCCATATGTCTAACCAAACCTAATCCTACCCATGACCTAGCCCAAATAGGTCAAATTGACCCATTTGACCTAGATGAAGTCATATGAGCCAAATTCAAAACTATACCAAATTGAATCAAACCAAAGCCACCAAAATGTTTCAAATGGTCATGTGAATTGGACCCAACCTTGGTTTGACCCAATTTGACCTAAATGGGTCAACATGAGCCAAACCTTATCAAATGAACTCCAATTCAATGAAACTTATTGGCCAAACCCATTTTCACAACATACCAAACATATCCAAATTGAAAAATCAACCAAATGACCATTCTACCCCTAGTCCATAGAACAAATTATGGACTAATCCATGGGTAATTTGGTCAAGCCCTCTTCATATCAACTTGATACCTTTCTAATAGCTCAAGTGGACCCAATGAAGAGTGGTTCATCCAACTCAATGGGTTTGGGTCAGCCCAAATGGACCCAAGGCCAAAACTGACCCACTTGCTCAATTTGGCCAATTCAAAATCCTTCTTCTACCCAATTTGAAGCACATGGGAGGTTATCAATCCACTCAAGACCTCAAACCAACCATGTGTAAAGAGCTAACAGCCTAAACAATCCCTCCCATGTGGTCAATTGGATCAAAATGGCAAGCTAAGGCTCGACCGTCCGATTGCCATAAGGGAGATATACTCCCCTTAATTCAATTTGAATTCATCGTTCCCAGATTTGATTGAACCCTAGTGAGTGTTAGGAAACTTCAGAGAGCAATCCCATGCTTCTAAGAAGGATTTGAGATGGCCATTTCTCGATTTTCTTCCTTAGAAAATAAGGGAGCTCATCTCAATCTTAAACTTCTTCTATACTCAAATCCACTCCAATTCCTCTTGCACACTACCTCAAGGGATCAAGTTGAGTGCACCCAAACTCTCATTCGAGTTCCAAAGGCAAGGAGAGTCTCAATTGGATTAAAGCTGCAAAGGGGAAGTTGATCCATAGGGAGATCTACTCAACCCTATGGCTTGAAACTTTCAACATGGCTTCATCTCCAATAGAAGAAGCTACCTCATAGAGCTCAAGCATCGGTGATCACCTTCGATGAGGTATGGAATTTTTTGACCACTTAGCTTAGGAGGTGTTGGTCTTTTCTGAAAGCAATTTTCATGTCATGTAAAATCCACCGTTGGATAGGCTTCTCATTAGCTTTAGATGGTGTGGGTACAATCTCATTCCAATTTGAGCTCAATCGATCTTAGATCTTCCCTAAGATCATGGACGTCCTCTATTGAGCCTAAGGGAAGAACTGGGGTGATCTTAGCCATCCATCCGTCCATTTTGGATGGATGACCAAGATTAATCCCACATTTTAGAAATGATTTATCCTTTTTGAAATTGTGGGATGATCCCTGGCTGTTCAATCCTTGATCGAATGGTAGGGATCAAACTGCATCCTGCCATCACACCGCTTCCCTAACCTAATGTTTAAGTGATTAACTCATGATGCGATGGGAGTAAAGCATGCTGACCATTGTCGCCGCGTGTCGTGCTTTGAGCTGAGGGGATTAGTTAGGGATTTAATTATAATTAATTAATCTCCTAACCTTTAAAAATTCATATTTACTTCAATAAAATTCAAAAAAATATGAGGTAAATTTCAATGGAAATATAATTCAACCTAGAATATTTTTAAAATGATTTCAATGGATTTTGAATTATATCATATTAGCTTATTAATCATTAGGGAGAGCACCCAAATCTTCCAATTAATGGGCTCTACTTAAAGTAAAATTATAAATCATGTTTTTAAAATAATTATCATCAATGAAAATTCTATTTTGAATTCAATCTCTGCCATGTTATAAGTATTCTTATTTATGAATCCACCATGATGTGTTTATGGTAGGTGTAAGGAACCCGAGTGGCATCCTATGCTTCATCGATGCAACACAAACACAAACAACACACAAACATATAAAATAAACACATATCTTTTATCTCAGGCTACTCTAAGTTGAGATAACGCCCCTAGTGGTACTCACTTAGTAGCTGGTCTAGGTCGGGCTAATGTGCTACCCTGCTAGTGTGTCACCCTAGTGGTATTTTTGGTTTATAGGATGTAAGTCTACTACACATTCCTTCCTTGGCCACTGGACACCGACGAGTGCCTTGTTAGTTTAGTAAGCCTTAATGTGTGGCTGGTAAGCTACCTCATGTTGCCTTCCTTTAAAAGAATGTAAGTATGCTACACTTTCTTCTTAGATTAACCTTCATGTACTGACTGAGTTGAGTATGTTTGAGGTTTAGGATAATCCCCCAGTGCTTCCTTCCCTCCTGAATGCTTCAAAAGTCTGGGTCCAGTCCTTCTTTGGGGCTCCCCTCTTAGTAGTCGCTCTAGGTTAGTTAGCATCTATCTCATCGATGATAGACTATCCCGATGATCAGTTCAGCTTAAAAAGTTGTAAGCCTGCATGCTTTCTTTCCAGGTTTATCATTGCACACCAACGAACACCTTAGGTTGGTTGGTTCTCACTATGTTGATGGATACACCACTCATGCTGACAGATACACCTTATATTGGTTGGTTCTCCCATCTTAGGATACACCACTCATGGTAGATGTAAGTTTGCTATGCTTTCTCCTTAAGTTGGCCACTGTACACCTATAGTCTTACATTTATAGTACTAAGGATAATGCCACTAGCACCACCTCCAATATGGACACTATATTTGGATCACATCCTTTGCATCTCAATTTAGACACTACCTGAGTTACTATCGAATTGGACAGTTCCCCTTTCATAGTAATCACCCCTGTGGTTGGAGAATCCATCCTGTGGATGTGTAGATTCTCCATTGGTCCAGTAAATCTAAGATAGGTCAAGGCTGACACAAACCCTTCTCAATGTCATCCCTCACACACCAATAATGTCCATGCAAATATATAAACAAAATATATATTCACTTGTGGATTAAAAGGACACTCTTAGCAGTACTATTTTCCAAGTAGGTATTCTATCTTTAGGGGAATGTCAGCAAAACTCCTTATAGAAATTGCCTGACTACTCTTGAGTTGATATAAGTTTCCAGCGAAATTCACTATGTAGTCACCCGTAAGTTGAGTTCAATTTGTTGTGCTACCAATAGGTCACCCCAGTGATTATTCCTTGCTTTAGAAGTTGTAAGTCTACCATGCCTTATTCTTAGCACAACCATTGCACACCAAAAGGCAACCCCTTAAGTTGGCAAGCTCTACCCCATGGCCAATAGACTATCCTCTTGGATTTGTAAATCTGAGATAGGGCAAGTCTGATATAACCCCTTTTCAGTGGGTCCATCGCACACCGACACAGTCCATAAATTAAATCTATCAAATTTGACCGAGCTCACATCCTAGTAGATATGCCCTCAATTTAAATTCAAAATAAACCACACAAATCATATCAAATCACATGAAATTAAGATAAAATTAATCTTCACTACTTTTGAGTTGACATAAGTCCCCAGCGGCATTCACTCAGTAGTCACCCTAGTCAGGTTTGATTTGTTGTGCATCTAACCGGTCACCGAGTGGTTGTTCCTTGCTTTGGAAGATGTAAGTATGCTACACCTTCTTCTTAGCACACAACCTTTGCACACCGAAAGGCAACCCTTTAGGTTGGCTGGCCCTACCCCATAGCCAGTAGATTACCCCTTTGGATTTGTAAACCTGAGGTAGGTCAAGGCTGATATAAACCCTTATCTGTGGGTCCATCGCACACCAACAGGGTCCATACATTAACTCAAATTAAATGAAACCTAATTTTATTTTCCCTAGTGGAGTTAAATCACACTCTTCTCCTTAGTGGAGCGCCAAATCATATATAAACAAGTCAAGCAAATAAATCAAATTCAAAACCAACCTCCCTAGTAGAGCCAAATTAAACCAACTCCCCTTGTAGAGCCTAAATCAAAGAAATCCAACTAAACTCTTATCCCCAGTACATAGATCACCAAATATATCTATGAATTCAAACTCAAGTCCTAATCCCCAATGGATAGCCTGAACTTGCTTCCTTAGTGGCAGGTTCATATACCCAATCCCCAGCAGACTTGAGCCCATATCTCTAGCAGATATGCCTCCACATCAATTTAAAAAAACAAATTAAAGTCGATTCCATCTTAATCCCTAGTGGATTATTGATTCTTATCCCCAACGGATCTTCTTTCCATAAATTATATTATGAAATCAAATTCAAACCTTATCCTCAGTAGATTTTCTTCTTCTCTGCCATCGACATAGAGCCCTCACATGTAATGCCCAATGCATGTGTGATCCCCTAAGGTTTAGGGTTTAGGCTTTAGGGTTTAGGGTTTTAGGGCATATGCTTTTAAGGTTTAGGGTTTAGGGTTAGGGTTAGGGTTAGGGTTTAGGGTTTAGGGCTTTAGGGCTATAGGGTTTAAGGTTTTAAGATTTAGGGTTTAGGGTTAGGATTTGGGGTTTAGGGTTTAGAGTTTAGTGTTTATGCTTTAGGGTTTAGGATTTTGAGGGTTTAGGATTTAGGGTTTAGGGTTTCGGGTTATAGTTTTAGGATTATTGGTTTAGGGTTTAGGTTTAGGATTTAAAGTTTATAGTTTAGGTTTTAGGGTTTTTTTTAAAAAAAATTAAGTAAACTCGTAGTTTTAGGTTTATTTAGTTTATTTTTTATTTTAGTTTATTTATTTTTTTATTTTTATTTAGGTTTATTTTTTTATTTTTATTTAGTTTAATTTCTTTATTTTAGGTTTATTTATTTTAGATTAAGTTTTTTATTTTAGTTTATTTTATAGGTTTAGGTTTAGGTTTATGCTTATTTTTTATTTTAGCTTTATTTTTATTTTATCTTTAAGGTTTAGGTTTTATTCTTTATTTTTAGGTTTTGGTATAGGTTTTATTTTAATTTTTTTATGTTTAAGTTTTAGGTTTTTATTTTAGTATTATTTTTAGGTTTAATTTTTTAGTTTAAGTTTAGGTTTATTTAGTTTATGGTTTAGGTTTAATTTATTTTAGGTTTAGGTTTTATTTATTTTAGTTTAGTTTATTTTAGTTTACGTAGAGGTTTATTTTACTTTGTTTACTTTAAGTTTAGGTTTCTTTTAGTATATGGTTTAGGTTTTATTTTTTATTTATTTTTAGTTTTATTTTTTAGGTTTATGTTTTTTATTTTATTTTATTTTAGGTTTATTTTATTTCTATTTTATGTTTAGTTTTTATTTTATTTAGGTTTATTTATTTTTTGGTTTATTTAATTTTTAGTTTAGTTTAGGTTTTTATTTTTTTATTTTATTTTAGTTTTTGTTATTTTATATTATTTTATTTTTATTTTTAGGTTTAGGTTTATGTTTAGGTTTACATTTAGGTTAAGGTTTTAGTTTATGTTTTTATTTTATTTTTTATTAGTTTATTTAGGTTTAGGTTTATTTATTTATTTTATTTTTAGGTTTTATTAAGTTTCAATTTATGTTTTTTAGGGTTTAGGGTTTAGGGTTTGGGGTGTAGGGTTTACGGTTTAGGGTTGTAGGTTTTAGGGTTTAAGGTTTAGGGTTTAGGTTTTATGGTTTAGGGTTTAGGGTTTAGAGTTTAGGGTTTAGGGTTTTAGGTTTGAAGGTTCAGGGTTTAGGGTTTAGGTTTGTAGGTTCAGGGTCCAGGGATTAGGGTTTAGGTTTTAGTGTTAGGGCTTTTTTTATTATTATTTTTTAAATTATGTAAACTCATTGGTTTAGGTTTATTTAGTTTAATAATTTTTGTTTATTTTTATTATTTTTATTTAGGTTTATTTTTATTTTTATTTAGTTTAGTTTATTTATTTTTATTTAGGTTTTTATTTTAGTTTATTTTTAGGGTTTAGGTGTAGGTTTAGGTTTATTTTTCAGTTTAATTTTATTTTTATTTTATTTTTTAGGTTTAGGTTTTATTTTTTATTTTTAGGTTTAGGTTTAGGTTTTTTTTTAAGTTTTAGGTTTTAAGTTTATTTTTAGGTTTTATTTTTTTAGTTTATGTTAAGGTTTATTTTTATTTTATTTTATTTTATTTAGGGTTTAGGTTTAGGTTTAGTTTTAAATTTTATTTATTTTGGTTTAGTTTATTTTAGTTTAGGTTTAGGTTTATTTTATTTTTATTTTAGGTTTAAGTTTTGTTTTTTATTTATTTTTAAGTTTTAATTTTAGGTTTATTTTTTAGTTTAGGTTTTTATTTAGTTTTTAATTTATTTTATTTTAGGATTATTTTATTTTACTTTAAGGTTTAGTTTTTATTTTTTAGTTAAGTTTAAGTTTTTATTTATTTTATTTTAGTTTACATTTTATTTTTTATTTTAATTTCTTTTTAGGTTTAGGTTTAGGTTTTAGGTTAGTTTTTTTTCATTTTATTTTCTTATTTTATTTTGGTATAGGATTTTTTTAATTTTATTTTTAGGTTTTACTTAGTTTAGGTTAAGTTTTTTATCTTTTTAATGTTTAGGGTATAGGGTTTAGGTTTTAGGATTTATTTTTAGGGTTTAAGGTTTTAGGGTTTAAGGGTTTTAGGGTTTAGGGTTCAAGATTTAGGGTTTAGGTTTTAGGTCTAGGGTGCAAGTTTAGGTTTAGGGTTTAAGGTTTTTGATATTTTTTTTAAAATAGAGAATAAATTCATATTCAACATTTTTTCTTTTCGATTTTATCAACCAATTAACACACCAAGTTTTTTAAGACACAGGGGACGACATAAATCAAAAATGAGCATGCATAGAGCAAATCAAAAACCTTAGATAACTAAAACCACCTCTATTGTAAAGACACAGTTCCATAAGCAGCAGATCGGATCGATTCTTTAGTTTCTCTCGTTCCCATCAGAATCACCCCCGTCCTCTCGAGTAGCAAGATCCACCATCATATCCCTGATCTTTTCCTCCACCACCACCATGGCTGTAACCTTCGTGGCACCTCACCGCCTCTAGCGACCCTTTGCTCGACCACCACCTCCATATCCACCCGGCTCCCATCCCCCACCACTACAGCCTGCCTCCTGCCTCCATCTAGGCGGGCACGGTTAATAGTGATGATGTTCCTGAGGTTGTGCCCATTATTAGGGTTTAGGTTTTGGTTCAGGTTTATTAATTTTTAGGGTTTAGGTTTATTTATTTTTATTTATTTAATTACTTTAGGTTTAGGTTTAGGGTTTGGGGTTTAGGGTTTAAGGTTTAGCGTGTAGGATTTAGGGTTTAGGGTTTAAGGTTCTAGGGTTTATGCGTTTAGGGTTTAGGGTTAGGATTCGGGTTTAGGGTTTAAGATTTAGGGTTTTTTAGGGTTTAGGCTTTAGGGTTTAGGTTTTAGTGTTGTAGGTTTAGGGTTTAAGGTTTAGCATTAGTTTTAGGGTTAAGGGTTAAGGGTTAAGGGTTTAGGGTTTAGGATTTAGGGTTTAGGGTTTTTTTTTAAATTAAGTAAACTGGTAAGTTTAGGTTTATTTAGTTTACTTAATTTTATTTATATTTATTTTAGTTTATTTTATTTTTTATTTTTATTTAGGTATATTTTTTATTTTTATTTAGTTTAGTCTATTTATTTTAAGTTTATTTATTTTAGTTTATTTTTTAGGTTTAGGATTAGGTTTGCTTTTTAGTTGAGTTTTATTTTTATTTTATTCTTTATTTTTAGGTTTAGGTTTAGGTTTTTATTTTATTTTTTAAGGTTTAGGTTTTATGTTTTTATTTTAAGATTATTTTTAAGTTTTACTTTTTAGTTTAGGTTTAAGTTTATTTTTAGTTTATTTTATTATAATTAGTTTAGGTTTAGGTTCAGGTTTAGGTTTAGTTTATTTTATGTTTATGTTTACGTTTTATTTATTTTAGTTTAGGTTTTGGTTTATTTTATTTTTATTTTAGGTTTAGGTTTTTTTTAGCTTAGGTTGTAGGTTTTATTTTTTATTTATTTTTAGGTTTTATTTTTAGGATTTATTTTAGTTTTAGGTTTTTATTTAGTTTTTTTAATTTTATTTTTGGTTTATTTTAGGTTTATTTTATTTTTATTTTATTTTTAGTTGTTATTTTATTTAAGTTTTTTATTGTTAGGTTTATTTTACTTTATTTATGTTAGGTTTTTATTTATTTGATTTTAGTATTTTTTTTATTTTTTTTAAATTTAGGTAGAGGTTTAAGTTTTAGTTTTGGTTTTTATTTTATTTTATTTTTATATTTTAATTAGGTTTAGGTTTTTTTATTTATTTTATTTTTAGGTTTTATTTAGTTTAGGTTTAGGTTTTTAGGTTTTTGCGGTTTAGGGTTTAGGTTTCAAGGTTTAGTGTTTAGGGTTTAGGGTTTGGGGTTGTAGATTTTAGGTATTAGGGTTAAGGGTTTAGTGTTTAGGGTTTTAGGGTTTAGGGTTTAGGGTTTAGGGCTTAGGGTTGTAGGGTTTAGGGTTTAGGGTTTGTTTAAGGAAATTAGAAACTTTATTGCCTGAAAAGTACAAAGTCCCTAGAGGGGGTAAATCTTTAAGCTAATGCTCAAAGAGCTACAATAAATCCGAAAGAGATAAATTCCCTAACTATTTCAATAATGATGGAAATAAAGCAAAAGAAAAACAAAAAAATCAATAACAGAAAATCCATATGAGCATCAACAAACTTCATTTGGTCCATCTCATACTAGCAAGATCCACCTGCAAGACTCTCCCAACCTATAAAAGAAATCTGCAACATACTTTTGAAAGGATGAGTATAATTAAGCAAGCATAAAAAGTAAAAGCAAATAAAAGGAGTAAAGTAAAGAAAAGGCTCAGGCTCAGTTACAATCATCTCAAGGAGCAACACTATATGTAAGCATCCAAACTTCAGGAGAAGGGTTACAATTGCATATAGAACTACCAACTAAAAGAAGAAAGAGTGGGAAACATCAAGGCCATCATAGCTAACATACCTCGTGTAGCCCATCATCCAAAGTCTGTCATCCAGGAAGGCTGCAAAATCCTCCAAACAACAAACATAATAGCCAACCACCATGCCACCTCAACAACCAAGCCTAATAAGGAAGATAATCAACCAACCATCAGAGGGATAGCAGCAATACAATAGGAGCACCACCAAAGCTACCACCAAAAAGGAATAACAAAATAAAAAGGAGCAAGCATATAACAGGGGTAACATCACAAACCAGAGACAAATTAGAGTAAAACATAAAAACACAAGTGCTTATATCCTCCACTAACAAAGCGAGAAAAAGAGCCGATTAAAACACCCACTAGCGCAAAAGGATGGGGTGGGTTGCCACCAACAGAAAAAAAGGGGTCATGACCAAGAGAAAAAAACAAAGCGAGGAAACCAAAAAATCTGAGCATAGAATGAACACGGGTTCCATAACATTCACCAAAGAGCAAGAAAAAGTAGCCAAAATAGCCACCCCTCTAACCAACCCAACCAGCCAATACAACCAACCAAACCAGCCAGCCAACATATCCTCCTAGCTAACCACCACAGCAGCAGAAGACCCAGGTAAGTGTAAATACCAATAGCAGTCATCAAGCCAAAATCACCCAATACAGCCAGAGAAAAGGGCAAAAGTAGAAAACAACCACCAAACCCAACCAAGGCAAAAGAAAATCCAATCTAGGAAACTAGGACAGTCAGCCAAAGACAAAAAAGTACAAATCTCAGTAAGATACATTGTAAGCCAACCAACAAGAACAACAACATTAAAGGCACCCAACCAAGCCACCAACACTCGAGGCCAACTAACAGCTACAAAATAGCCTTCAACCAGCTAATACGGAACATTACCAAAACTCAAAGCCGTTGTATCCAATAGAAGAAGGCCAATATAAGAGGAGGTCAAAACCATAACCAAAAGATATAAAACAAAATTAGTAAAACCAATCACCAAGCCCTAGTCAACAAAATAGAAAAAATAACAGCCAACCAACAATCTCCACCATGCCAAAATCAAGCCAGAGATAAACCACCAATAGCCCCCCAGATCACTCACCAACAGAAAATGAAAAAATATCCAAAATAGCTAGCCATCCAACCAACCCAACTACCAAAATCACCAACAAAGCCACTCAACCAACCACACCAGAGTGATCCAACTTAGGTAAGTTAGCAAGTAGCCCAAAAAAGAGGCAAAACCCATACAAGAAAGAAAAACCTACATCAGCCATAGCCACAACCCAAAAGGAGGATATAAAAATAGCTAAGGGAAAATTATGGTAAACACCTAGACAGAAGCCACCAAGTTAAAAAAACCAAAACAACCCAGGCTACATTTATAATAACCACTAGGTAGCAAAAACTAGGCAAATCCAAAAGTAAGAGATCAAAAACATAACCCAACTCAGGCCAAAGAGCAAAATAAGTAGATAACCACAACCTAAAGAGGGTTTAACAAGGATAACCAAAAGTAAAAGATCATCAAAAACAACAGCAAAAACTAAGCCAAGAATTTATAATCTGAGATAAGGCAATCTAGTATTATCTAGATTAACCAAACCTCTTAATAGTTTAGGCAAAGTTTGGTTGTCAAATAAAGTGAACTTAGTTAAGTTGGCACCAAAGTTAGCCAAATAATCAGCACAAGCATTACCTTCATGCAGGATGTGGGAGATTTTAAAATAAGCTTGAGAAAGATGATTTTTAGTATGATTAAGAAGATAAAATAATTCAATTCCCCATTTTATTGGAATTATGCATGTCAAGAAGCAAGAGAGCATCAACTACAATCCAGATGTTGAGGAAACCACTATTCAAATAAATTTCAATAGCTTTATTAATAGCCATAAGCTTAGCAAAAATAACAAAATAGGCTCTAAGAGGATAGGCAAAAGCATAAATGATAGTACCTTTAGAATCCATAAGGACACCACCACAACCATATTTATTGGAAGCAACAAAACCATCACTATTCACTTTAATCAAATTTTCTTTAGGTTTGATCCAATGGATAATCCTAAAAATTTTATAAGAGTCAAACACAGGCAGAATGATACCCAATTTTTTAGCCACAAATCTGCAACCTCTAAAATGAATATTACTAGTAAGATTGGCATTAAAAAAGCATGAATTTTTTCTTTAGTTTTAGCCAGGATCCTTTTATGGTTCATAGGAATACCATGATATTTAGCATCATTTCTATCCATCCAGATGAACCAGATAAGGGTAATATCAATTAAAACTTTGATACGACCTTTCACTATATTTTTCAAACAAACTTCAAGAAGTTGATATAAAGAAAGAGAACCTTGAAAATAGTTGGTATTAAATAAATCGTCATACCAAAACCATAATTTAAAAG
This sequence comes from Cymbidium sinense, assembly GCA_021442155.1. Lineage (NCBI taxonomy): Eukaryota > Viridiplantae > Streptophyta > Magnoliopsida > Asparagales > Orchidaceae > Cymbidium > Cymbidium sinense. The sequence goes on from CM038216.1 coordinate 96,948,076, forward strand.
TAATAGCACCTTGACAAAAATATGATTTACATTTTCAATATGAATGCAACAATAGCACTTTGAAGGTAAGTAAAACCCCTTAGTCCAGAGCAAAGAGTCCACATGAATAAAGTTATTCAAAATCCTCCATGCTAAAATTGAATAGGAAATTGGAATGATATTGTTCCAAAGTTTAATAAAAATATTAGAGGTGTTATGTTTATCTCTAATAAAATTCCAAACCTCTTTAAGAACAAAGTCACCATTTTAAGAAAGCTTAAAAAGAATTTGGGCAGGTTTGTTAGAAGAAATGGGGATATTTCTAAAGTTGTAAGAAAGAGAAATAGGGATATAATTATCAAGTTTAATTTTAGCCTAATTGTTATTAAGCCAAAAAGAATTAACTTTGATAGTGGTAGTAGAGTGGGTAGATAAAAAGGTGTCAATAAAATCATTGCCAATCCAATTGTCTTGCCAAAAGAAGGAAGAACTCGACTGAATACCCCAAGATATTAATGATTTGGCAACCCATTTAATGGAGCAAAGCCATTTCCAAATAGGAGAGTCACCAACTTTATAAGCACAATTAAGGGGTTGTTTACCTTGGCAATATTTTTCCATCATAAACTTAGCCCAAAGGCTATCATTCTTTCTAAAATTCCACCAGAGCTTTTGAGAGAAGGCAGTGATAGCTTCATGAATAGGCTTGCAACCAAGAGCACCTTCTCCCAAAGGACCACAACATTTATGCCAAGATGTCCAATGCATACTTTTAGTAGAATTATTGGAGCCCCAAAAAAAATTATTGAGCAAATGATTAATTATGATAAGTGTAGCATTAGTGGGGATAATAGTTTGATTCAAATAAAGAGGCATTGAGTTGAGAGTTCTTTTAAGGATAGTGAGCCTACCACCAAAAGAAAGTAAATGTAATTCCCAAATAGAAATTTTATTTGAATTGTTTTGAATTAACTCGTCAAAGAGATGGGAATGTTTTAGGCCTTTCAAGAGCGGAGCACCCAAGTACTTAAGAGGTAAGTGTTGATGTTTAAAATTAGTGATATGAGATTTGATTGATTTTATTATTGGAGATATTAGAGAAAGTGATAAAATAACTTTTGTTATCATTGATAGAGAAACCACATTCTCTACTAAATTTATTTAAAAAATATTTTAGAGGCTTGATGAAATGAATAGAAGCATTGCAAAAAATAATGAAATCATCTGCGAAACTTAAATGGGAAATAGGAAGACCACCAAGAGTTTTGTAGTATATAATAAGATTGTTTAAGAATAAATCATTGATGCTCCTAGATAAGTACTCAACAATAATAATAAATAAAGTAGGAGATAAAGGATCCCCTTGTCATAAGCCATGGGAAGAGGGAAAGAAACCCAAGGCTTCCCCCACTAAGCAAAATCAAAAACCATGCATTATTAATACAATATTTAATAAGAAAATAATTTTATCAAAAAACCCAAATAAATTTAGAATATGGAAAAGGAAATCCCAAGAGATGTTTTCAAAGGCTTTGGTAATATCTAATTTGAAAAGAATGTTGCCACCTCTAGTCTTGGCATCAAGATCATGAAATAATTCTTGGGCAAGTAAAATATTATTAGAAATGGATCTACCTCTACCAAAACCAATTTTGTTGGGATAGATAATTCTATTAAGTAAAGGATTAAGTCTGTTGGTAAGAATTTTGGAAATTAGCTTATTGAAGAATGTGCAAAGACTAATAGGCCTAAAATCACTCCAATAGTCTAGATTATCTTTCTTAGGTATGAGAATAATAAAAGTACTAGAAATATCTAGAAAAAGGATTACCATTAAAAAAATCATTCACAACATCAATCAAACCATTTTTAAAGATAAACTAACATTTTTGAAAAAATTGAGTAGCGAAACCCTCCGGACCAGCAACATAATCTATGTTCATGCTATTTAGAACTTTGAAAATTTCATCTTCATTAGGCACAATGGTAAGAAAATCATTATCATCATTAGTAATAATAGAAGAAATCAAGTGCGTTTAAGAAATAACTTCATAAGAGCAATTCTTATTAAACATATTTCTAAAGTAACTAATAATTGATTCCTTAAAATCATTATTCTCCATAATCCAATCTTCATTGCCATTTTTAATTTTTTGAATATTACTTAAAGCTCTCTTTTTATTAACCAAAGCATGGAAATACTAGTATTTTTGTCACCATCCATAATAAGTTTACTAGTAGCTTTTTGGAACCAATAAGTCTCTTTCATATTTTAGAAGCTAAGAAGTTTATCTTTTGCCTTAGTCAAGTCTATAATCTTAGAAGGATCAGACATAATAGACTTCAAGATCATAAACCAATCTTTCCATATCTTTAATATTAGCAAAAAAGTTTTTAAAAGAATGCTTATTCCACCAGTCCAAATTTTGTTTAAGTCTTTTAAGTTTAAACTAATGTCTACATCCCCATAATTGAATTATCAAGATGTAAAAGATCTTTCCAATTATTAGCCCAACATTAAAAAAAATCAATATGTTGAATCCACATATTTTAAAATCTAAAAGGAGAGTGATTTTTTAGTCTATTAGAATTATCTTTAATAGAAACCAGAAGAAGAGCATGATCTTACAAGGTTTTGGTTAAATGGTCAATAGAAGTAATTGTCCATTGAGTAATCCAATGAGTATTAAAAAGAATCCAGTCCAATAATTGCCAAAGTCTAGAGTTTTGCCAAGTATAATTAAAGCCCTTAAATCCAATATTAATCAAATTGCAATCAAGAATCATATTGGAGAAATCTTCCATGAAATGAAAATTAGGAGAAAAACCACCACTTTTTTTAGATGAGAATATAATGGTGTTGAAATCACCACAACAAACCAAGATTTTTTGATAGCGGTAGCAAAATCCTTAAATTATCCCAACGAAGATTTCTACCATATCTATAACAAGATGCATAAATAAAAGACCCCAAAACACAATAATCACCATAAGAGATGTGAGCTTTGACAACTTGATGAAAGTCATCAAGAATAGAGACCTCAACAAAATTATTACAAAAACACCAAATCTTATTACTAACATTAGAGAAAATTTTATTGAAATCGATCATTTTAGCAACATGGTTAATTTTATTAGCATGAACAAGAGGCTCTAGAACAATAAGAAGAGAAATATTATAAATGCAATAAAGATTTATTTTATGATTAGGAATAAAGAGGGTACCAATCCCTCTAACATTCCAAACAAGAAAATTAAACATAAGGAAAATAACAAAAGTGGGGTTAAGCAAAGGTTAATTAAGAGAGGAGTCAGAGGCTGCAGTAGATCTAGTTTTTTTGGACAATTTGGGAGGGAAATTTTTAACATTATTTTTCTTTTTAGCATGATAAGTTTGGAAGCCATTTTCTTTTCCCCTAGAGTCATCATCTGAGTAAGATTTAGTAACATTGGTCATAGATTTAGAGAAATCTCCTTTGAGGGGAGTTCACCTTCTTAAAAATCCATATTTTGTTGAAAAGTAGGATTAACATGAATTTCAAGATTAGAAATAAGAGATGGTGATGATTTAGAACCATTAAAGCACAAGTAGTAAAATTCTGATAAAAAATGTTTTTAGCATGCTCGACTTCATTTAAATCCTAATTAAAAGCTTCATTTTCATCGATCTAAGACAGCATAGATGCAAGAATATAATTAGAGGAAATAGAATCATCTTTTAATAACTCAGAGAATTTATTATTCTCTGCATTATAAATATTTAAATTCAAAGAAGGAATAAGAGGTAAATCATCCTTCCCATTTTGAATATCAGCCGAATCCCTACCAACATTAGAAGTTGAAACATGTTCAATAGGATTAACCCTGATATCCAAAGAATCAACCTCAATAAAAGCTCTCATACCCTCCTTAAGAGCTGAGGCCAATTTCTGAACATAAGTAAGAAACATCTTATAGGTAGAGACAACATTTTCCTTAAGAGGAATTCATTTTTTTAAGTGGGGATGGAGAATAAAACATTTTGAATTTTCATTAACGTGTATTTTATATTGGGAACAAAAAATTGGAAGGTTCTCCAATTCAACCTTTTACAAATACCAATATTTTTCAAAGCTAATCCAAACTTCCTTAGGGTTTTTTTCAATTATGTCTAATTCAATGAGGATCTGAGCCACAGAAGGGCGAGATCGCGTAGCGATCGCTTGGTCGAGTTATAAAGGCTGACCAAATAAAACCCTGATAACAAAAAGGACATGATGGGTAAAAAAATGAATGCACATATTAGGAAGAAATAACCACGTAGGGAAAATAGGATATTCCTCCTAATGTCAAAAAGGGGTGACCACGTCAGCAAACACATTTTGAAATTAAAGATGAAATAAGAACGATGTAAAAAAACACATGGATAATCCTGATCATTAGAAAGCTAAATTAAGATATGCTGAGGGTCATTAAGACTAATCGAGAAGGGACCCATAAGCATGAGATTATAGAAAAAGGAGTGGATCTTATCCAAATTTAGATGACACAAAGCAAATTTACTGGCAAGAGATAATTCAAAGGGTTTGCCAACTTTTTAACATCCACATCAGATCACATTATGGTCGACAAACCTCAAAAAGATGTTGAAATGATATTAACCGAATCAATAAAGGGAGAAATCTTACTAGAGAGTGCTTCGTTAAAAGATTTAGTAGAAGATACAGCATAAGGACTGCCAATCCCCAAAATGTCAGATGCCCTAGCCAAAACATCCATATTTTTAGGTGGAACCCAAGGATTAGAACTCACCACAACCATGGTCAGTGATAAAACATCACACAAACTGCCAGATGCCATTTAAGACATTGAAATCTATCAAAATCGAAGCCAAAGACATTGAAATCCCAAGTTGAGGGTGTGCCACCAATAGGGATTCAAAATCACTAGAGAACGAGAGAGCGCTTGGGGAAAAGGGTTCCGGGATTAGGGTATAGGGTTGTAGGTTTAGGGTTTAGTGGTTTTGGATTAGGTTTTTTTATTTGATATTTATTTTTTTTATTTTTTTTATTATTTTTAAATTAAGTAAACTTGTAGGTTTAGGTTTATTTAGTTTAATATTTCTTTAATTTAATTGATTTTCTTTTTCAATTTTATTTAAATTTATTTTTATTTTTATTTGTTTAGTTTATTTATTTTAGTTTATTTTTTAAGTTTAAGTTTATTTTTTTAGTTTATTTTTATTTTTATTTTATTTAGGTTTTGGTTTATCTTTTATTTTAGGTTTATGTTTAGGTTTTATTTTCTTTTTTAGGTTTAGATTTTAAGTTTTATTTTAGGATTTTTATGTATTTTTAGTTTAGGTTTATTATTTTTTAGTTTATCTTATTTTATTTTGTTTAGGTTTAGGTTTTGGTTTTATTTATTTTAGTTTTATTTATCTTAGTTTAGTTTAGGTTTATTCTATTTTTATTCTAGGTTTCAATTTTTTTTTAGTTTATGGTTTAGGTTTTATTTTTAATTTATTTTTAGTTTTATTTTTTAGGTTTAAGTTTTTAATTAGTTTTTAATTAGTTTTTATTTTATTTTAGGTTTATTTTATTTATATTTTAGGCGTATTTTTTATTTTATTTAGGTTTTTTATTTTTTTGTTTAGTTTAGGTTTTAATTTATTTTATTTTATTTTAGTTTTTATTTTTTATTTTATTTTCTTTCTATGTTTAGGTTTAGGTTTTAATTTATGTTTTATTTTATTTTATTTTTTTTTCTTTTTAGTTTTATTTATTTTTATTTAAGTTTAGGTATTTTTTATAGTTGGTAGGTGTATTTTGGTATTTTAGGTTTTATTTTTTTTAGTTTAGGTTTAGGTTTATTTTTATTTTATTTTATTTTTATTTTTTAGTAGGTTTAGTTTATTTTTTTAGGTTCAGTTTAGGTTATTTATTTTTAGTTTTTATTTTAGTTTTTAGGTTTATTTTATTTGTTTATTTTATTATTTTTTAGTTTATTTTAGTTTAGGGTTTTTTTATTTTATTTAGGTTTATTTTATTTTTTTTATTTTAAGTTTATTTTATTTAGGTTTATTTTAGGTTTATTTTTAGTAGTTTAGTTTTTATTTTATTTTAGTTTATGTTATTTTATTTTATTTCTATGTTTAGGTTTAAGTTTTAGGTTTTTTATTTATTTTTATGTTTATATTTTAGGTTTTTATTTTAGTTTATTTATTATTTTTCAGATTTATTTTTTTAGTTTTTTTTAGTTTTATTTTTTTTTTATTTTATTTTATAGTATTTTAGTTTATTTATATTTATTTTTATTATTTTTTATTTTTTTTTTTAGGTTTTATTTTATTTTTTTATTTTATTTTTTAGTTTTATTAGTTTTATTTTATTTTATTTTAGGTTTATTTTATTTTTATTTTTCGCTTAGTTTTCATTTATTTTTGTTTACTATTTCATTTTTTATTTTATTTTTAGGTTTTATTTTATTTAGCTTTAAATTTTTAGCTTTTTTGGGTTTAAGGTTTAGGGTTTAGGGTTTAGGTTTTAGGTTTTAGGTTTATTTTTAGGTTTTATTTTTTTGTGTAGGTTTAAGTTTATTTTTAGTTTATTTTATTTTATTTAGTCTAGGGTTTAGATTTAGTTTATTTTAGGTTTAGGTTTTATTTATTTTAGTTTAGTTTATTTTAGTTTAGTTTATTTTAGTTTTGGTTTAAGTTAATTTTATTTTATTTATTTTATTTTTATTTTAGGTTTACTTTTTGTTTTTAGTTTAGGGTTTGGGTTTTATTTTTATTTTATTTTAGGTTTATTTTTTTTGGGGTTTTATTTTAGTTTTATTTTTAGGTTTATTTTATTTTATTTTTATATTTTAATTTTAATTTTAATTAGATTTTATTTTATGCTTATTTTATTTTGGTTTAGTTTATGTTTTATTTATTTTATTTTTTAGTTTATTTATTTTATTTTTAGGTTTATGTTTAGGTTTTAGTTTAGGTTTATTATTTTTTATTTATTTATTAGGTTTATTTTATTAATTATTTAAGGTTTAGGTTTAGAGGAGGTTTAGGGTTTAGGGTTTAGGGTTGGGTAGTGGAGGAGTCATTAGGGGTTTATAGGTTTAGGGTTAGTTAGTTAGTAGTAGTTTAGAGGTCAGGGAGTAGGAGGTCAGTGGTAGTTTATAGTTTTAGTAGTTTAGGTATGGTAGTTAGGTTTAGGTTAGGGAGGTTTAGGGTCATTTAAGGTCGGTTGGATTTAGGTAGAGGGTAGATGGTTGTTAGCTAGTTTTTATGGTTTGGGGTTTAGGAATAAGGGTTTAGGTTTAGTTTTACAATTAAGTAAACCCAGTTTAGGTTTTTTTTTTATAGTTTATTTAGTTTATTTTTTATTTATTTTAGTTTTTTTTATTTTATTTATTTTTATTTAATTTTTTTTATTTTTATTTATTTAATTTTTGTTTACATTTTTGTATTTTAGTTTATGTTTTTGGTTTAGGTTTAGGTTTATGCTAATTTTTTAGTTTAATTTATTTTTATTTTATTTTTTAGGTTTAGGTTTTATGTTTTAATTGTAGGTTTAGGATTAGGTTTTATTTTACTTTTTTAAGTTTAGGTTTTAGGTTTTTATTTTAGGTTTATTTTAAGGTTTTATTTTTTAGTTTAGGTTTATGTTTATTTTTGGTTTATTTTATTTTATGTAGTTTAGGATTTAGTTTTAGTTAATTTTATGATTAGAGTTTATTTATTTTAGTTTAGGTTTAGATTTATTTTATTTTGATTATTTTAGGTTTAGGTCTAATTTGTCTCAATTTTGATGTACTAATTCATGATTGACTTAAATTTTAGTTTATGATTTATGTTTTATTTTTTATTTATTTTTATGTATTATTTTATGTTTATATTTTAGGTTTAGGTTTTTATTTAGTTTTTATTTTATTTTATTTTAGGTTTATTTTTTTTGTTTAGTTTTAAATTTGTTTATGTTTAATTTATTTATTTATTTTATTTTTAGGTTTTATTTAGTTTAGGTTTAAGTTTTTAGCTTTTTAGGGTTTAGGGTTTAAGGTTTAAGTTTTAGGGTTTTATTTAGGTTTATTTTTATGTTTTATTTTTTAGTTTAGTTTTGTTTTATTTTAGTTTGTTTTATTTTATTTAGTTTAGGGTTTAGGGTTTTTATTTTAGCTTGGGTTTAGGTTTTATTTATTTTTAGTTTAGGTTTTATTTTATTTTGTTTATTTTATTTTTATTTGGTTTAGTTTTTCTTTGGTTTAGGGTTTTTTATATTTTATTTATTTTAGTCTCTTTAGGTTTATTTTTTTTTAGGTTTAGGTTATCATTTAGTTTTATTTAATTTTGTTTTAGGTTTTTTTATTTTTTATTTTATGTTTTATTTTATTTAGTATTTTATTTTATTTATTTAATTTTAGTTTTAGGTTTTTATTTATTTTATTTTAGTTTATTTTTATTTTTATTTTATTATTTAGTGTTTAGGTTTTAATTTTATTTTAGTTTAGGTTTATTTATTTATTTTATTTTTTATTTATTTTATTTTTTTAGGTTTTATTGTGGTTTAGTATAGGTTTTAGGTTTAGGTTTTATTGTTTTTAGTTAGGTTTAGGCTCAGGTTTTAGGTTAGGTTTCAGGGTTTAGTTTTTTAGTTTAGGTTTAGGGTTTAGTTTAGGCCTTGTATTATATTCAGTTTTTAGTCAGGGTTAGTTTAGTTAGTTTAGGATTAGAGTTTATGGTATTAGTTTAGGTTTAGATTTATATTTTTTAGGGTTTAGGTTTAGGTATGTTAGTATCATGACAGTATTTTATTTAGGCATTTTAAGTTTGTTTATTTTTATTTCTTTTATTTATTTTATTTTATTTAATTTTTTATTTTAAATTTTATTTAGTTTAATTTTATTTATTTAGGTCTTTTAGTTTTAAGATTTTATTTAGTTTATTTTTTAGTTTATGTTTATTTTATTTAAGTTTTATTTTTTATTTATTTTTAGTTTAGGTTTTTTTAAGTTTAGGTTTAGGTTTAGGTTTTATTTTATATTTTTAGGTTTAGGTTTAAGTTTTATTTTAGGTTTATTTTAGGTTTATTGTATTTAGGTTTAAGTTTAGGTTTTATTTATTTTAGTTTAAGTTTAGGATTATTTTACTTTATTTATTTAGGTTCATGTTTTTTTTGCTAGTTTAAGGTTTCAATTTTATTTTGTATATATTTCTAGGTTTTATTTTACTTTAATTTTTTTCATTTAGTTTTCATTTTAATTTAGTTTAGTTTAATTAATTTTTTTTATTTTCATTCTGTATTCAATTTAGGTATAAGTTTTTAGCTTTTTAGGGTTTGCGGTTTAGGGTTTAGGTTTTAGGTTTTTATTTTAGGTTTATTTTATAGTTTAGCTTTTGGTCTATTTTTAATTTATTTTATTTTATTTAGTTTATGGTTTAGGTTTAGTTTATTTTGGGTTTAAGTTTAGGTTTTACTTATTTTAGTATATGTTTAGATTTATTTTATTTCGTTTATTTTATTTTTGTTTTAGGTTTGGTTTTTTCTTTATAGTTTATGATTTCAGTTTTAATTTTTATTTATTTTTAGGCTTATTTAGTTGGTTTAGGTTTTTATTTAGTTTTTATTTTATTTTATTTTAGGTTTATTTCATTTTTATTTTACATTTAATTTTTATTTTATTTAGGTTTTTATTCTTAGGATTATTTTATTTTATAGTTTATAGGTTTTTATTTATTTTATTTTAGTTTTTATTTTATTTTATTTATTTTAAATAGGTTTATGTTTAATAGGTTTATTTTATTTTATTTTTATTTATTTAGGGTTTAGGTTTTATTATAGTTTATTTACTAGAGTTAGTCAGTGGTAGGGAGGGCCTGAGGGTAGAGAGGGTTCATGGTAGTTAGTTAGGGAGGGAGGATAGGAAGAGTGTAGGGTCATGGTAGGGTTTAGGTTAGGGTCTGGTTTTAGGTCAGTTTGGGTTTAGAGCCTAGGGGCCCAGGGTTTAGGTTTAGGGAGGTCACTTGGTAGGGTTTATGGTTATTTAGGGTAGGATTTGGGTTGAAGGTTTAGGTCAAGAGTTTAGCTTTAAGTGGTTTAACCAGTGGGTGGTTTGGTTTTTTTTAGTTTCTTTTTTATTTATTTTACTTTATTTTATTTTTTATTTTTATTTGTGTTTATTTTTTAAATTTTATTTAGTTTATTTTATTTATTTTAAGTTTATTTTTTTTAGTTTAGGATTTTTATTCTAGTTTATTTTTTAGGTTTAGGTTTATGTTTATTTTTTATTTAAGTTTTATTTTTATTTTATTTAATAGGTTTAGGTTTTTTTTAGGTTTAGGTTTTTATTTTATTTTTTTAGGTTTAGGTATTAAGTTTTTATTTTAGGTTTATTTTTAGGTTTTATTTTTTAGTTTAGTTTAGGATTATTTTTAGTTTATTTTATTTTCTTTATTTTAGGTTTTAGGTTTATGTTTTATTTATTTTAGTTTAGTTTTAGGATTATTTTACTTTATTTATATAGGTTCATGTTTTTTTTCTAGTTTAAGGTTTCAGTTTTATTTTGTATATATTTCTAGGTTTTATTTTACTTTAATTTTTTTTCATTTAGTTTTCATTTTATTTTAGTTTAGTTTAATTAAATTTTTTTATTTTCATTCTTTATTCAATTTAGGTATAGGTTTAGCTTTTTAGGGTTTGCGATTTAGGTTTTAGGTTTTTATTTTAGGTTTATTTTTTAGTTTAGCTTTTGGTTTATTTTTACTTTATTTAATTTTATTTAGTTTATGCTTTAGGTTTAGTTTATTTTGGGTTTAGGTTTAGGTTTTACTTATTTTAGTTTATGTTTTGATTTATTTTATTTTGTTTATATTATTTTTATTTTAGGTTTGGTTTTTTCTTTATAGTTTACGATTTTGGTTTTAATTTTTATTTATTTTTAGGCTTACTTATTTATTTGGTTTAGTTTTATTTTATTTTATTTTAGGTTTATTTTATTTTTATTTATTTTTTTTATTTTATTTAGGTTTTTTATTCTTAGGCTTATTTTATTTTATAATTTAGCTTAGGTTTTTATTTATTTTATTTCAGTTTATTTTTTATTTTATTTTATTTTATTTTTAGTTTTAGGATTAGGTTTTAGTTTAGGTTTTTATTTTATTTTATTATTTTATTTTATTTAGGTTTAAGTTTTTTTATTTATTTTATTTTTAGGTTTTATTTACTTTAGGCTTAGTTTTAGGCTTTAGGTTTAGGGTGGGTGGTTTAGTAGTTCTGGGTTCCTGGTAGGTCAGTGGTAGTAGGGCCCAGGGCCCAGGATTTAGGTTGGATTTAGGGTTTAGGGAGGAGTTTAGTGTAGGTTTAAGAGTTTAGGGTCATGGATGGTATAGGAGGGTTGGCCCAGATTTAGGGTTTGAGTCAGAACTCAGGGAGGAAGTGGGTTTTAAGGGCCTTTAGTGATAGTAAAGCTCATGGAGGGCAGAGGTTTAGTTTCAGTGGGTTGTGGGAGGTCCAGTTAGGGAAGGCCCACTAGGGTCATTTGGCCTAGGGCTCATGGTCATAGGGCCCAGTCAGCAAGGATTTGATTCATTTTAGCCTAAGTTTAGGTGGGTGGTCAGGGTTTAGGATTTAGGGTGGTAGGCACAGAGTAGGGTTTGATAGGCTCAGGTTTTGGGCCTAGAGCCCAGTTTAGTTTAGGGCCTGGCTATGGTAGGTTGATTTTAGGTCAGGTCAGGGTTAGTTTAGGGCCTGGGTTTAGAGTTTAGTCATGGTTTGGTAGTGAGGGAGTTTAGATTTAGGTTTAGAGAGAGGATTTAGGGTCAGTTGGATTAGGGATTTAGGTTATGGTTTGAGGTTGTAAGTTTAGGTAGTCAAAAGTGGTAGGTTAGGGTTAGTAGGGTTTAGTTTTACTAGGGTTTAGGGTTTTGGGTTATGGGTAGGAAGGTTTTTAGGGTTTAGTTTTTTTTAGGTTTTCTTAAATTACGTAAACCAGTTGTTTTAGGATTTTTTAGCTTTTTATTTATTTATTTTATTTTATTTTATTTTTTGTTTTTATTTATGTTTATTTTTTAATTTTATTTAGTTTAGGTTTATTTATTTTAGTTTTGGTTTTTTATCTTTTTTTATTTTTTAGGTTTAGATTTATGTCTACTTTTTAGTTAAGTTTTATTTTTATTTTATTTTTTATGTTTAGGTTTTATTTTTTATTTGTAGGTTTAGGTTTAGGTTTCTATTTTATTTTTTTTTAGGTTAAGGTTTTAGTTTTTATTTTAGGTTTATTTTTTATTTTTTTAGTTTAGTTTAGGATTATTTTAGTTTATTTTATTTTATTTAGTTTAGGGTTTAGGTTTAGTTTATTTTAGGTTTAAGTTTAGGTTTTATTTATTTTAGTTTAGGTTTAGGATTATTTTACTTTATTTATTTACGTTTACTTTTTTTCCTAGCTTAAGGTTTCAGTTTTATTTCTTATATATTTTTAGGTTTTATTTTTAGGTTTGTATTTATGGTTTAGGTATTTATTTAGTTTTTATTTTATTTTATTTTAGGTTTACTTTATTTTTATTTTTCATTTAGTTTTCTTTTTAATTATTTTTAGTTTAATTTATTTATTTTATTTTTAGGCTTTATTTAGTTCAGTTATAAGTTTTTAGCTTTTTAGTGTTTATGGTTTAGGGTTTAGGTTTAAGGTTTTTATTTTAGGTTTATTTTTAGGTTTTATTTTGTAGTTTAGCTTTAGGTTTATTTTTTACTTTATTTTATTTTATTTAGTTTAGGGTTTAGGTTTAGGTTTAGATTTTCTTTATTTTAGTTTAGGTTTAGGTTTATTTTATTTTGTTTATTTTATTTTTAATTTAAGATTAGTTTTTCATTCTAGTTTAAGATTTGGGATTTAATTTTAATTTTTTTAGACTTATTTTTTAGGTTTCTATTTTTATTTAGTTTTTATTTTATTTTAGTATAGGTTTATTTTATTTTTATTTTACGTTTAGTTTTTAGTTTATTTAGGTTTTTTATTTTTAGGCTTATTTTATTTTGTAGTTTAGTTTAGGTTTTTATTTATTTTATTTTAGTTTATTTTTATTATTTTATTTTATTTTATTTTAGGTTTAGGTTTAGGTTTTAGTTTAAGATTTTATTTTATTATATTTCTTTATTTTATTTAGGTTTAGGTTTTTTTTATTTCTTTAGGTTTATTTACTTTAGATTTAGTTTAGTAGGTTTAGAGTTTAGGGTTGTGGTTGGTAGTGTTAGGTCAGGGTTTAGGCAGGGTTTAGGGTCAGGATCAGGCTCAACATTTAAGATTTATGGTTTAGGGTTTAGGGAGTTTAGGGTCAAGAGTTTAGGGATTAGGTTTTGGGTAGTCATGGTAGAAGCCAAGTCCAGGTTTGGTAAGATTTAGGGTCAGGGTCAGGCCAAGATTTAGGGTTTAGGGTTTAGGGCTCATGGTAGGGTTAGTAGGGTTCATTATTAGGGTTTACAGAGGGTCATTTAGGTTTATGGTTTAGGATCAGGTTTGTTGTAAGTTGTTATGGTTTAGGGTTTAGGATTTGGTGTTTAGGGTTTAGGGTTTAAGGTTTAAGTTTTTTTTTAAAATTAGGTAAACCGATAGGTTTAGGTTTATTTCATTTATTTAGTCTATTTTTTATTTATTTTAATACATTTTTTATATTTATTTAGGTTTATTTTAAGTTTTATTTAGTTTATTTTAGGTTTATCATTTAAGTTTAGTTTTTTTATTTTAGTTTATTTTTTAGATTTAAGTGTAGGATTATGTTTATTTTTTAATTTATTTTTATTTTTATTTTTTTAGGTTTAGGTTTTATTTTTTATTTTTAGGTTTAAGTTTAGGTTTGTATTTTATTTTTTTAGGTTTAGGTTATAGGTTTTTATTTTAGGTTTATTTTTAGGTTTTGGTTGTTTTTTAAGTTTATTTTATTTTATTTAGCTTAGGGTTTAGGTTTAGTTTATTTTAGGTTTAGGTTTAGGTTTTATTTATTTTAGTTTAGTTTATTTTAATTTAGGTTTAGGTTTATTTTATTTTATTTTATTTAGGTTTATATTTTAGGGTTAGGTTTTTATTTAATTTTTATTTTATTTTATTTTAGGTTTATTATAATTTTATTTTTCATTTTGTTTTTATTTTATTTAGGTTATTTCTTTTTAGGTTTATTTTATTTTTTTAGTTTAGTTTAGGTCTTTATTTTATTAATTTTAGTTTAGCTTTTTTTCTTAGGTTTAGGTTTAGGTTTAGGTTTAGGTTTAGGTTTAGGTTTTTATATTATTTTATTTTTTTATTTTACTTAATTTTGGGTTTTTTTATTTATTTATTTCTTTGGTTTTATTTAGTTTAGGTTTAGGTTTTAGGTTTGGGGAGGATTAAGGTTTAGGGTTTAGGGTTTAGTGGAGAGGGTTTATGTAGGTTGTGGTTTAGGGTTTTGGATAAAGTTTTATTTTTTATTTATATTAAAAATATTATCATGGTAGGTCAAAGATTTTGTTTATTTTATTTAGTTTAATGCATTATTTTTTTTATTTTGATATATTTATTTATTAGTTTAGTTTATTTATTTAAGTTTAGCTTTAGGAAGGTTTAGGGTTTGGGATTTAGGGTTTAGAGTTTAAAGTTTTGGAGGATTTATGGTAGGGCCCAGGGTTTAGGTTTAAGGTAGTGTGGAGGGTGGTTTGGGGTTTAAGGCTCAGGGTTGTTTGTGGTTATTTGTTTTAGGTTTTTAAAGGTAGGGTATTTGGGTTTAGGGTTTAGGGTTTATGGATCAAGATTAGGTTATTTTAGGAGGGTTTAGGGTGGATGGGGTTGGGCTGCAGGTTTAGGGTTTAGGGTAGAAGGATCTTTGGGCTGATCCAAGATTATTTTATTTATTTTAAAACTGAGTCAGCAAGTTTAGGTTTATTTATTTATTTATTTATTACTGATCTTATTTTATTTTGATTTATTTATTCTTTTATTTAGTTTAGTTTATTTATTTTAAGTTTTAGCTTTTAGGGTTTAGGTTTTGGATTTAGGGTTTATAGAACATCTTTTTTGGTTTAGGATTTATGACTGCGTTTAGGTTTAGGTTTAGAGGGGTTTAGGGTTTAGAGGTCCGTGGCCCAGTGGGTTTAGGATTTAGGGTTTAGGGTCAGAGTTTAGGGTTTAGGGTCTGGTAAGGTTTAGGGTTTAGTGTAGGTTTAGCAGTGGTCTGGAGGTTTAGGTTGGGTTGGCCTACATTAGGTTAGGGGTTGGGGTAGCATTTAGGGTTTATGGATGTGATAGGTTTTTAGGTTTTAGGGTCAGGTTAGGGTTGTATATTTTAGGAGCTTTAGCCTTGTGGTTTAGGGATCATGATTTATGGTTTAGGATTGGGCCTAGGTTTAGGTTTTTAAACAAACCAACATTTAGGTTTTTTAAGTTTATTTAGTTTATTTTATTTTTATTTTAATTTAGGTTTGTTTGTTTATTTTAATTTAGTTTATTTTAGGTTTATCTATTCAAGTTTTTTATTTATTTATTTTTATGTTTAGGTTTAGTTTATGTTTCTTTTTAGTTTAGTTTTATTTTATTTTATTTTTAGGTTTAAGTTTTTTTTATTTTAGGTTTAGGCTTAGGTTTTATTTTATTTTTTTAGGTTTAGGTTTTAGGTTTTTTATTTTAGGTTTTTTTTAGGTTTTATTTTTAAATTTAAGTTTAGGATTTTTTTTAGTTTATTTTATTTTATTTAGTTTAGGGCTTAGGTTTAATTTATTTTAGGATTCGGTTTAGGTTTTATTTATTTTAGTTTAGGTTTAGGCTTATTTTATTTTATTTATTTTAGGTTTAGGTTTTATTTTTAATTTATATTTAAATTTTATTTTTAGATTTATATTTTAGGTTTAGCTTTTTATTTAGTTTTTATTTATTTTATTTGAGGTTTATTATATTTTTTTTTCGTTTAGTTCTTATTTTATTTAGGTTTATTTTCTTTTATTAGTTTAATTTAGGTATCTATTTTTTATTTTTATTTTAGTTTCTATTTTTTATTATATTTTTAGGTTTATGTTTAGGTTTTGGTTTAGTTTTCAGTTTAGGTTTTTACTTTATTTTAATTTTTTTATTTTATTTTGGTTTAGGTTATTTTATTTATTTTATTTTTATGTTTTATTTAGTTTAGGTTTAGGTTTTTAGGTTTTTAGGGTTTAGTGATTAAGGTTTAGGGTTTAGGGTTTATGGTTTCGGGTTCAGGGTTTAGGGTTTCAGATTGTAGGTTTTAGGGTTCTCGGTTTAGGGTTAGCATTTTTTTATTTTTTTTATTTTTTCTAAATTATGTCACGTGGTAGTTTTAAGTTTTTTTAGTTTATTCTTTATTTATTTTAGTTTATTTTATTTTTTGTTTTGATTTAAGTTTATTTTTATTTTTATTTAGTTTAGTTTTTTTAGTTTAGGGTTTTAGCTTTTTAGGGTTTTGGGTTTACGGTTCGGGGTTTAGAATGTAAAGATTTCTTTTTGTGTTTAGGGTTTAGGGTTTAGGATTTAGGGTTTAGTGTTTATGGTTTAGGGTTTTAGGGTTTAGGGTTTAGGGTTTCGGGTTTAGGTTTTAGGGTTTAGTGTTTTTAGTTTTAAGGGTTAGGTTTAGGGTTTAGGGTTTTATTTTTAATAGAGAACAAATTGATTCAACATTTCTTTCAATTTCATCAACCAAGTAACACACAAATTTTTAAGACATGACAACATAGATATAAATCAACATAGAAAAATAAAAACCTTAAATAACTAGAACTCTCTTAAAGACATAGTTCCATAAGTGAGATCGATTGCTCTTTAGTTTCTCCAGCTTCAAGCTCACCTCTTGCAAGATCTACCATCATATCCCCGATCACTCACTCGGCCACCACCATAGCTGTAACCTCCGACACTCCTCCCTCCTCCATAAGCACCACTACTCTGACTGCCACCTCCATATCCACCAACAACTCTAGATCCTCACCACCGCTATGATAACCACCACCTCCATCTTTGCCTCTACTGCTAGATCTAGATTGAGCCTAGTTAATGGTGATGTTCCTGCCATCGAGGTTCTGCCCATTCTTATGGTTTAGGTTTAGGTTAAAGGTTATCAAGTTTTAGGGTTTAGGTTTATTTTTTAATTTATTTACTTACTTTTAGTTTAAGTTTAGGGTTTGGGGTTTGGGGTTTAGGGTTTAGGGTCTAGGGTTAGGGTTTAGGGTTTAAGGTTTAGGGATTAGGGTTTTAGGGTTTATGCTTTTAGGGTTTAGGGTTTAGGGTTTAGGGATTAGTGTGTAGTTTAGGCTTTAGGGTTTAGGATTTAGGATTTATAGTTTTTTTTAAAATTAAGTAAACCTATAGGTTTAGGTTTATTTACTTTGTTTAGTTTATTTTTTTATTAATTTTAGTTTATTTTATATTTTATATTTTATTTAGGTTTATTTTTTATTTCTATTTAGTTTAGTTTATTTGTTTTAGGTTTATTTATTTTAGTTTAGGTTTTTATCTTAGTTTATTTTTTATTTTTAAGTTTATTTTTTTAGTTGAGTTTTATTTTCATATTATATTTTAGGTTTAGGTTTTATTTTTTATTTTTTGGTTTAGGATTATGTTCTTATTTTATTTTTTTAGGTTTAGGTTTTAGGTTTCTATATAGGTTTATTTTTAGGTTTTATTTTTTCGTTTAGGTTTAGGTTTAATTTTATTTTATTTTATTTTATCTAGTTTCGATTTAGGATTAGGTTTAGTTTATGTTAGGATTAGGTTTATGCTTTATTTATTTTAGTTTAGTTTATTTTAGTTTAAGTGTAGGTTTATTTTATTTTGTTTATTTTTATGCTAATTTTATTTTAAGTTTTTTTTAGTTTAGGGTTTAGGTTTTTTTTATTTATTTTAGGTTTTATTTTAAAGTTTATTTTTTAGCTTAGATTTTATTTACTTTTATTTTATTTTATTTTAGGTTTATTTTATTTTTATTTTATGTTTAGTTTTATTTTATTTAGGTTTTATCCATAGGTTTATATAGTTTAGTTTAGATTTTATTTATTTATTTTCATTTCATTTTTTAATAATTTATTTTATTTAATTTTAGGTTTAGGTTTAGGTTTTAATTTAGTTTTTAATTATTATTTTTAGGTTTATTTAGTCAGTTTAGGTTTTAGGTTTTAGGGTTTAGAGTAGGATTTAGGGTTTAGGGTTTATGGTTTAGGTTTAAGGTTTATGGTTTAATGTTAGGGTTGAGGGTTTAGGGTAGTGGTTTTGACTTTGGTTTAGGGTTTATGGCTCAGGTTGTGGTTTAGGGTTAGGCTTTATGTTTACAATTTAGGTTTAGGGTTTAGGGTTTAGGCTGGTAGTAGGGTCAGGTGGGGTTTAGGTTTAGGTTAGTTTTATTGTTTAGGGTTTAGGGTTTATGCTTAAGGATTTATGGTTTAAGGTTTAGGGTTTAGGGTTTAGGATTTAGGGTTTTTTTAATTAAGTAAACCAATAAGTTTAGGTTTATTTAGTTTATTTATTATTTATTTTAGTATATTTTAATATTTTATTTGTTTAGATTTATTTTTATTTTTATTTAGTTTAGTTTATTTATTTTTATTTTATTTATTTCACTTTAGGTTTTTTATTTTAGTTTATTTTTTAGGTTTAGGCTTAGGTTTATGTTTATTTTTAGTTTAGTTTTATTTTATTTTATTTTTAAGTTTAGGTTTAATTTTTTATTTTATATTTTTAAGTTTTTATTTTATTTTTTAGGTTTAGGTTTTAGGTTTTTATTTTATGTAAATTTTTAGGTTTTTTTAGTTTAGGTTTAGGATACTTTTTAGTTTTCTTATTTTATTTTTTTTAGGGTTTAGATTTAGGTTAAATTTATTTTAGTTTAGTTTATTTTAGTTTTGGTTTATGTTTATTTTATTTTGTTTATTTTAGGTTTAAGTTTTTTTTTTTAGTTTTGGGTTTATGTTTTATTTTTTATTTATTTTTATGTTTTATTTTTAGGTTTATTTTTTAGGTTTAGTTTTTTATTTAGTTTTTATTTTATTTAGGGTTTGCACACTTTAGAGTTGGGTGTTGCAATATCGGTGGCAACAACACACTCCTCTTCCTTCTTTTCGTTAGCAGTTTGTCAGGTGTTGCATTTGATTGGTGTGACGAACTGCCCAAAGGTTCGGTGAAGACTTTTGCTGAGTTGGAGCACCTCTCCATCAAGAGGTTTGCTTTGGAGCTCAGATAGTATGTAGGCGACCTCATTATAGAGAAACAACTCAATGAGTCGCTTGTTGATTACATTCTCAAGTGGCACAACCTGAGCATGAAATGCGAACCACACTGTCCGAATAGCATTCCATTGAGATTCTTCTCATGAATATCCATGGCCCGGTCGCCTTCATGCTTAAGGGCATTACCATCAAAACATTTGAGAAATTAATCAACTTGGCGGCTAGCCTATAAGAGGAAGCAAAATAATTGCCTTTTCTCGACCAATCATCTAGGCCCAAGCCGCAAAAGGTGTTTAGGAAGTCAGGGACAATTGTGTTAGTGGATAGAGGGAAGCAGCCAGCCAGAGTTCACTATGAGAGACTATGAGCTCAGCAACCTCCTTTGCCACCACCTTTTCCACCACCCGGCCATCATACCGGCTACCACAGGTGACACAACAATCATTTCCACCACCTCAGCACCCACCCAATAGCGGTATTCATATCCATCACCACGTTGCTACTTTCTAAGTACTCTCACTGATATATTGAATAAACCTTATTCATTCAAGACGGAGGTAGTTAGGAAAATCTTTAAGAATATCTTAAAGAAACTTGACTTTCAGTTACCAAAGCCTAAGAGGCCGGAGGAAGTGGGTAAGAGCGTGATCGTAACTATTTCCCTTACCACCGCATGTTAGGCCATGTCTTAGAGGATTGTATCACATTTAAGGGCTAGCTTGAGCGCAGCTACAAGTTGAGAGCCATAGTTATCCCTAATGAATACTTATTAGAACAACCATCTAGTTCTGTTAGAGTAATCCTTGGGGATACTTGCGATCCTTTTAAGATCAAATAAGGTTAGGATATCTCCCTATCTCGAACCTCTAAGAAGATCATCTCTAAGATCAAGAAGCTTTCCTTGCGGGTGCCTGAAGTACTTCAGAACACAAAGGAAGGTTTGTTAGTTGCAAAGGACAACTCGGGGAGGGTGATAGCCCAGTAATAGCAGCAGCTCACTGTACTTATCCCGGATAGTCCAGAAGTGTAGCCACCATCCGGTGCATTACTCCCTCCACCGTTGCAGCTACCACCTCTTCTACCAGCTCCTCTTCTACCAGCCGGAGCACTGTATTTATGAATAAGGGCACTAAATCCCTTACTCTCTTACTTTACTTGATTTTTATCATGTACCTATACCCAAAAAGAAATTATTGAAGAAAGCTAATTCTAGTTATATATTGTCCACTTTTGAAGCTCTTTATTTTATTCCTATTGAAAGCTCATCGAGTCTAAATAAAAATAATAGCTCTAGTAGTTTTGATCCTTTTTTTCTGATTCAGAGTCAGCTGGCCACTACTAAAGAGGAGCCATGCCACTCGAAGAACATCTTAGGAGTTAGATTCAACAATGAAGAATTACTCTTATGGATGACTGAGCCCAACTGCCTCGTTACATTATAGTGGATGCTGGCAGATATAGGCTATCCAGAGTTTTGGTTGACCCAGGTGTATCAATCAATATTATGAGCCTAAGAACCCTTGCCTCCTTGAGGATCGACATCTCCAAACTCCAAAAAGAAAGGTTGATGTTGAGAGGATTCAATAAACAACGCAAGAGGGCCTTGTGATGTTTATTTTTGGATGTTGGGGGGGGGGGGACACCATGCAGATCATTGGGAGGTAGTTTTTGAGGTGATCGAATATAGCATTGAGGTATGATGTACTATCTTGAAAGATAGAGGCATCACCATACAATGGACCTAATCATGTAATAAAGACTCCTAAGGCATGATGGGTCTTCGAATGTATGAGAGATTTTTCTCTAACTTTACATGGATGAATAAAGCAGGGTTTATATTAAACCAGGTTCTTAAGTTCCATATGAAGGTAAGCCTCCATAGTTAATTACATCTTAGGAAATGA
Organism: Cymbidium sinense; assembly: GCA_021442155.1. Lineage (NCBI taxonomy): Eukaryota > Viridiplantae > Streptophyta > Magnoliopsida > Asparagales > Orchidaceae > Cymbidium > Cymbidium sinense. The sequence continues at coordinate 96,969,125 of CM038216.1, forward strand.
AATTTCTTAAGAATACTCTTGATTAAAGTAGACAATTATCATCTCCAAAGATTTGAAGGTTAGACTATCAAAAGATTGGTTATATTTGGAAAATCAATTAGGAAAGCTCAAGGAGAAGACTTATTTTTAGAATATAAATGAAATAAGTAGGAAATGCTCATGATACTAGGAAGCCTAGTGATCATTCCAATCTATCGTATGGTTGGGCTTTATATTTTTAAAGTTGAGGAGATTTATATATTTTGAGTTGAAATTTAATTAGGTTACTAGGGCTTATTATCAACCAACACAAGGTAGTGGGAATGCTTAAGAGGTGAGGATTTATGCTCATAGCCTGAAAGAAAATTGCTCCACAGATCCTAAATCTAGGGAGCTTTAGCATGACCTAAATCTAAGTGATAGGTGGACATAAGGGTTTACCTCCACAATAACAAATAAATTGTCCGACTTCTGAACTTATAATCACTTGAAGTGGCCACCATCTAACTCATCCTATGATTTTAAAATCATGTAGTTCAGTTATATGAATTGCAAAATAGCTAAGGTACTTATTTAATTAGAAAGAGACTAAAGTCCTAAACACACTCCCTAAGAGACTAGAACATGAGTGGTATGAGCATATGACTTAATATATAGATCCAAAATCTTTTCAAATTTTATTTCATTTTAGACACATCATTTTTACAGAAGCTTTAGGATTTCTTATGCATAAATGCATGATGAAATAGGTTATGGGTCAAATCAACTAGAAGAAGGTGTTCTCCACCACAAGGGATGCCCTCATAGGTCAAGCATTCCTTTATCGTGCAAGGATGGAGATCCTTCATGTTCAAGAGAGATAGAATATGCATGCATGATGTGAAATATACAACCATATAGCTAAGGGGCTGTTAAAACTTTTAATTATCTTATTTATGTCTTAGGCTTTATGATGAGGTTATGAGTTGTTTAAAATTTAGTTATGAGTGATTAGTTAGGTAGAAAAGTTATTTTTATCCTAAGAGCCTAATCGTATCCAAGCCACACATTAAAATATCAATCAATTAAGAAATTTTAAAAACATGTCATCCTAATGCACAATGGAAACATAACATCAAATAATTATATAAACTATCATAAAAGAATAAAAAGTCAATGTTGTTGGGTACTGCCATTCAACTCGAAGAGAGAAAAGATGGGTAGCCAAGCTCTACCCTTATACAACCTGGAATATGAAAGAATAATTATAATTGTATCTAAGGCTATCGGGGTCTTCTTTTTTCATATCTCCATTTTTGATTTGGTTCCTTCCTTGATTTGGATGGTGCTTGCTTTAAAGGCATCATAGGGCACCCCAAGATAAAGCCTTCTAGCCACTTCTCATTCTAATCCCCCATAGCACTAATCCTAATTCCTATTGTTAGAATTATACTTATGTGGGAAAAGTAAATCTTACTACACCTACAAAATGGAGGTTAGCTAAATATGCAAATAATCCCAAGCTGTTGTATTTATAATTTAGACTTAGCACCCTGTACATGGGTAACTAAGCCCACTTGTCCTAACTTGGATTATGCTTAAGGATTTAAGCTATATGCAAAAGGATCATTCACATTTATTTTTAAGCATTCCATAAGTATAATCGCCTGCAAAGAACATGATTAGGCTAATATTGGCCTATCATCTAGTCTACGAAGTATACACCCTAATATCCAATTTAAAATAATACATCATGAAAGAAAATATAACAACACATCATACACCATCCTAACTTAGAGCTATAAGTGGTGACTTAATTCTAATGTGTGTATTAAGGCTTATCTGGTAAGTCTTGTTAGGCATTAGTGTTGTATTTTCTATGTGTAGAGGGATTCAATTTAACATGAAAGGTTGCTTTCACTTGAAGTAGTTTAATTGATTTGAGAATTTTAATTTGTGTTTTCTTTTGTTTCATTTGATTACACTTAACAACCAAGTTGTATAAAGAGAGGAAAAGAGGATTCCCCTCTTTCATCCCTACCTTAACTCACTTTCTAAAGTATATTAATTTGATTTAGTTCTCTTTAGTGAATGGCTTATTAAATGTTTTAATTAATCCTAAGTTTAGGATAATTTTAAATATTCCTATTCAAAATGAAAGGCATCTTAATATTAATTTAATTGAATTACTACCACATGACATATAGTAAATCAATCCTTTCCATCACATGTAACATGCTTATGATTTAATACTAAGTGTATCTATAAATGTAACATATTTTAGCACAGTTAAATGATGAATGTATGTGTATGTTTAAAATTTATATTTTTTTTATTGAATTATTTAAACATATTAATTTAAAACTTTATCCAAATTCTTATACAAAAATGACATAAGAATAAAATTAAATAGGCATGTGCCATTGTTAAACCAAGGAAGTGAGGTAATCAAATGACCTCCTTGGAGCTAGCTAAAGCCTCATATTCTTGGCATGTCCAATCTATATCCCCATTTGCATTAAACTTATGTAAATTAGTATAAATGAACATAGAAAGTAAGCTCCAAATCATATGTCTAATTAATTCAACCACTTAGTCTATTATGAATGCATGCAATTTTAATGTAAAAAGGGATTTTCAATCACTAATCACATATACATATACATGTACAAAGATATAGGTAAGTACTAGTCATTATTAAACCAGGGAAGTGAGGTAATCAAATGACCTCCTTGGGGATAAATAAAGCCTCATATTCCTGGGATGTCCAAACTATATACTTGTTTTTCTTGGACACACTTGCACGTATGCATAAATGAGAGAAACAAAACCATGTAAAGATTGTATATATATATATATATATGAATTAAAACTCTATCAAAATTCTAATGTTGAAATACATAAGAATGAAATAAAATGGGTATTTTATTGTATATTTTTATTTCTCTATGATTTTTTAAGATTTTTAGAAGTTTCAGCCTTTAAAAATGGTTAATTAAGCCTAATTAGCTAATCTTGTTGGCACCATGTGGCACGTTGATCTGACGCGCTTTCCACATGGCACTGCGGGATTGGCTACTTAAAACTTATCTAACTTAGTGCCTACATGGTGGTGGCAGATGTGCTTTCTTGTCTGCCGTCTGATCTAAGATTGGATAGTTATGATTAATCCTATATATTAAATGGATTAAATTAGATTAATCTAGCGAATCTAATCATACCGTCCGTTCTGATCATGCAGAACAAATGATGCATGATCTAACATCATGTGAGTGAGGGAGAATGGAATATGTCCACCATTGCTCACTTGATCCAAGCTTACCCAAGCTTAGATCAACTCCAAAAGGATCCCACACTTTCACATCATCGATCAGGGGGGATCTAACGATCAAGATCACACGAGATGCAAGTTTTTTTCAAAAAGCTCCAACCCATTTTTGCCAAAGGATCAGTTTTGAAAGCATACCTCGCCAGAGCTCAAGATTGGTAGCTCGAACGATTGAGGAAGCTTCATCTAGTGGAGATGAAGCTTTACTGAGCAGCAATTGGATCAATTCCTCGATGTTCACTTGGAAGGCCATGAATCGATGATTTAGTGCTCGACTTTGATTGAAATCCCTCATGCGGTGCTCAGGAAACTTAAGACATAATTCATTCTTCCTCGACGAGGCCTAGGAAAGGTGTGTGCAAAATTAATTTGAGTTTGATGGAGAAATAGGGAAGTTAGGTCAGAAATGGGAGTGTCCTGTTTCAGGACAGATGGGAATGGAATTTTTGTTAATTTGTTTTAGTTTAGGATTTTTATTTTAGTTTATTTTTTAGGTTTAGGTTTATTTTTTAGTTGAGGATTATTTTATTTTATTTTTAAGGTTTAGGTTTTATTTTTTATTTTTCAGTTTAGGTTTAGGTTTAGGTTTTAGGTTTTTATTCTAGGTTTATTTTTCGGTTTTATTTTTTTAGTTTCGGTTTAGGTTTTTTTAGTTTATTTTATTTTATTTAGTTTAAGTTTAGGTTTAGATTTAGTTTACTTCTAGTTTGGGTATAGGTTTTATTTATTTTAGTTTAGGTTTAGGTTTATTTTATTTTTATTTTAGGTTTAGTTTTTCATTTTAGTTTAAGGTTTAAGTTTTATTTTTTATTTAATTTTAGGTTAATTTTTTAGATTTAGGTTTCTATTTAGTTTTTATTTTATTTTATTTTAGGTTTATTTTATTTCTATATTATATTAAGTGTTTATTTTAATCAATTTTTTATTTTTAGGTTTAATTTATTATTTTAGCTTAGTTTAGGTTATTATTTATTTTATTTTAATTTCTTTTTATTAGTTTATTGTATTTTATTTTATGTTTAGGTTTAGGTTTTAGTTTATGTTTATTTTTATTTTAATTTATTTTTTAATTTTATTTAAGTTTATGTTTTTATTTTATTTTATTTTTTATGTTATTTAGGTTTAGGTTGTTTATTTATTTCCTTTTTAGGTTTTATTTAGTTTATGTTTAAGTTTTTAGGTTTTTAGGGTTTAGGGTTTTAGAGTTTTAGGTTTTAAGGTTTAGGGTGTACGGTTAGGGTTTAGGGTATATAGTTTAGGGTTTAGTGTTTATGCATTAGGGTTTATGGTTTTTAGGGCTTAAGGTTTAGGGACTAGGGTTTAGGGTTAGCTTATGGTTTAGGGTTCATTTAGAGTTTAGGGTTTAAGGTTTAGAGCCCAGGGTTTGAAGGTTTAAGGTGTTAGCTGGGGTTTAAGGTTTAGGGTTTTAGGGTTTAAGATGTAGGGTTTAGGGTTTATGGTTTAGGGCTAGGGCTAGGGTTAGGGTTTATGGTTTAGGGGTTTATGGTTTATGATTTAGGGTTTAGGGTTTAGGATTTTTGGTTTTTTAGGGCTTAAGGTTGTAGGTTTAGGGTTTAGGATTTACGGTATTAGGGTTTTAGGGTTTAGGGTTTAGAATTTAGGGTTTAGGGTTTAAGGTTAGAGTTTTTATTTTATTTTTTATTTTTTATGGTTTTTAAATTAAGTAAACTCCTAGGTTAAGGTTTATTTAGTTTATTTTTTTATTTATTTTAGTTTATTTAATTTTTTATTTAGGTTTAATTTTATTTTTATTTAGTTTAGTTTATTTATTCTAGGTTAATTTATTTTAGTTTAGGTTCTTCATTTTGTTTTATTTTTTAGATTTTGGTTTAGCATTAACATTATTTTTTTAGTTTCATTTTATTTTTATTTTATTTTTTAGGTTTATTTTTTATTTTTTATTTTTAGGTTTAGGTTTAGGTTTTTATTTTATTTCTTTAGGTTTAGGTTTTAGGTTTTTAGTTTAAGTTTATTTTTAGGTTCTATTTTTTAATTTAGGTTTAAGTTTATTTTTAGTTTATTTTATTTTATTTAGGGTTTAAGTTTAGGTTTGGGTTTAGTTTATTTTAGCTTACCTTATTTTAGTTTATGTTTAGGTTTATTTAATTTTTATTTTAGGTTTAGGTTTTAATTTTATGTTTATTTTTTAGGTTTTGGTTTTCATTTAGTTTTTATTTTATTTTATCTTAGGTTTATTTTTTTTAGGTTTACTTTTTATTTTATTTAGGTTTTTTATTTTTTAGTTTAGTTTAGGTTTTTATTTATTATATTTTACTTTAGTTATTTATTTATTTTATTTTATTTTCTTTTTAAGTTTAGGTTTACGTTTAGGTTATAGTTTTATGTTTTTATTTTATTTTTTTGTGCAGATTTTTTTATCTATGTTTGTAGTTTTATTTAATTTAGGTTTAGCTTTTTAGCTTTTTAATGTTTAGGGTTTATTGTTTGAGGTATTGTGTTAGTTTAGGGTTTATGGTTTATTATTTAGGGTTTAGGGTTTGGGGTTTAGTGTTTAAGATTTGGGGTTTTTTTTGGGTTTAGGGTTTAGCGTTTAGGGTTTAGGGTTAATGGTTTATGTGTTAGGGTTTAGGGATTAGGGTTTAGGGTTTTAGGGTTTAGGGTTTAGGGTTTTTAGGGTTTAGGGTTTAGGGTAAAGGGTTTAGGTTTTTAGGTTTAGGGTTAAATTTTTAGTTTAAGGTTTAGGGTATTTAGTTTTTGGGTTTATTTTTTCTTAACACAAAACAAATTTAGATTCAACATTTATTTTTTGATTTCATCAACCAAGTAACACACTAAATTTTGATGACACAAGCGATGACATACATAGAAAATGGGCACGTATAGAGCAAATCAAAATCCATAGATAGCAATAATCATCTCTACTATAAAGACAAAGTTCCAAATGCAGCAAATCAGATGAACCATTCTTTAATTTCTCCAATTCCCATCAGAACCGCCCTGACCTCTCAAATAGTGGGATCCATCATCATATCTTCGATCTCTCCCTCCGCCACCAACATGGCTATAACCTCCATCGCTCCTCCTGCCACCATAACCACCACTGCTCTGACCACCACCTCCATATCCACCATCACTTCCAAATCCCCCACCACCATTGTAATAACTGCCACCTCCGACTTCGCCTCCACTACTAGATCTAGACTGAGCCTGGTTGACGGTGTTGTTCCTGCCATCAAGGTTCTACCCATTCTCCAGGTTTAAGTTTATTATTTTTTAGGGTTTAGGTTGATTTTATTAATTTATTTAGTTACTTTAGGTTTAGGTTTAGGGTTTGGGTTTTAGCATTAGGGTTTAAGGTTAGTTTAGGGTTTAGGGTTTAATATTTTATGGATTTTAGGGTTGAGGGTTTAGGGTTAGTTTAGGGTTTATGGTTTAGGGTATTAGGGTTTGGGGTATTAGGGTTTAGGGTATTAGGGTTTAGGGTTTATGGTTTAGGTTTAGGTTCTAGGGTTTATGGTTTATGGTTTATGGTTAGGGTTTAGGGTTTATGGTTTAGGGTTTAAGGTTTAAGGTTTAGGGTTTAGTGTTTAGGGTTTAGGGTTTAGGGTTAGTTTAGGGTTTATGGTTTAGGGTTTAAGGTTGTAGGTTTAGGGTTTTGGGTTTACGGTTTAAGGTTTAGGGTTTAGGGTTTGTTTTAGGGTTTAGTGGTTTATTTTTTTTAATTAAGTAAACTGATAGGTTTAGGTTTGTTTAGTTTATTTAGTTTATTTTTTATTTATTTTAGTTTATTTTATTTTTTATTTTTATTTTTATTTAGGTTTACTTTTTTTAATAAGTTTAGTTTATTTATTTTAGGTTTATTTAGGTTTTTTTAAGTTTATTTTTTATGTTTAAGTTTAGGTTTATGTTTATTTTTTTGTTTAGTTTTATTTTTATTTTATTTTTTAGGTTTAGGTTTTTAATTTATTTTTTTTAGGTTTAAGTTTTTATTTTAAGTTTATTTTTAGGTTTTATTTTTTAGTTTATGTTTAGGTTTATTTTTAGTTTATTTTATGCTATTTAGTTTAGGTTTAGGTTTAGGTTTAGTTTATTTTAGGTTTAGGTTTAGTTTATTTTAGGTTTAGGCTTAGGTTTATTTATTTTACTTTAGTTTATTTTATCTTAGGTTTAGGTTTATTTAATTTTTATTTTAGGTTTAGGTTTTATTTTTCATTTATTTTTAGGTTTAAGGTTTTAGGGTTTAGGGTTTAGGGTTTAGCATTTAGGGATTGAGGTTTAGGATTTTTATGGTTTATGATTTAGGGTTCAGGATTTAGTTTAGGGTTTAGGGTTTTTGGTTGTTGTTTTTTAACACAAAACAAATTTAGATTCAATATTGCTTTTTTTCATCAACCAAGTAACACACAAAGTTTTCTAAGACACAAGTGGCGACATAGATCAATAATGAGCATGCATAGAGCAAATCAAAAACCTTAGATAACTAGAACCGTCTCTATTATAAAGACACAATTCTACAAGCAACAGATTGGATTGGCCGTTCTTCAGTTATTCCAGTTCCAAATAGAACCTCGCTGGCCGCTTGAGTAGCGGGATTCACCATCCTATCCCTGATCTTTCCCTCCCCCACCACCACGGTTGTAACCTCCATCACAGTTCGATAGGTTTTTTAATTTATTTTCTTTTTATGTTTTATTTAGTTTAGGTTTAGGTTTTTAGGTTTTTAGGGTTTAGTGTTTAGGGTTTGCGGTTCACGGTTTAGGGTTTAGGATTTAGAGTTTGGGGTTTAGGGTTTATGATTTAGGGTTGTAGGTTTTAGGGTTTAGGGAATAGGGTTAGGCTTTAGGGTTTAGGGTTTAGGCTTTAGGCTTTAGTTTTTAGGGTTTTTGGTTTAGGGATTAGGGTTTTATGGTTTAGTGTTCTAGGTCTAGTTTTTAGTGTTTAGGGTTAGGGGGTTTTTTAATTTTTTTTAAAATTTTTTAATTTTTTTATGGTTTAGGGTTTAGGATTTACATTTTGGGTTTATGGATTAGGTTTTAGTTTAGGATTTTTTATAAATTAAGTAAACTAGTAAGTTTAGGTTTCTTTTAGTTTATTTTTAGGGTTTAGGGTTTAGGGTTAGCTTAGGGTTTAGGTTTTCTTAAAAAAATAAAGTAAATCGGTATGTTTAGGTTTATTTAGTTTATTTTTTATTTATTTTTATTTATTTTAATTTCAAATGTTTACTTAATATTTTTATTTAGTTTAGTTTATTTATTTTAGGTTTATTTTTTTTAGGTTTAGGTTTTTTTTTAGTTGAGTTTTTTTTATTTTATTTTTTAGGTTTAGGTTTTATTTTTTATTTTTAGGTTTAGGTTTAGGTATTTATTTTAATTTTTTTTAGATTTAAGTTTTAGGTTTTTATTTTAGGTTTTATTTTTTGGTATAGGTTTAGGTTTATTTTTAGTTTATTTTATTATATTTAGTTTAGGTTTAGGTTTAGGTTTAGTTTATTTTAGGTCTAGGCTTAGGTTTTATTTATTTTAGATTAGATTTAGTTTTATTTTATTTTGTTTAGTTTAATTTAATTTTATGTTTATGTTTTTTTGTTTATGGTTTAGGTTTTATTTTTTATTTACTTTTAGGTTTTATTTTTAGGTTATTACTTATTTTAGTTTAGTTTTTTTATTAGTTTATTTTATTTTATTTTTAGGTTTAGGTTTAGGTTTTAGTTTTTTTTATTTTGTTTTATTTTTTATTTTATTTTCAGTTTAGATTTAATTTATTTATTTTATCTTTTGGTTTTATTTAGTTTATGTTTAGGTTTTTTGCTTTTTAGGGTTTAAGCAGTTTTTCTTGGCTTTAGGGTTTAGGGTTTAAGGTTTTGATTTTAGGGTTTATGGTTTAGAGTTTAGGTTTTAGGGTTTAAGGTTTAGGGTTTAGGGTTTAGGGTTTTGGATTTAGGGTTTTTGGTTTTTTTTTTGATAGAGAACTATTTCAGATTCAACATTTCTTCTTTTATTTATTTAGTTTATTTTCCAGATTTTTTATCATTAGGTTTATTTTATTTTTTAGTTTATTTTTGGTTTTTATATATTTTATTTGATTTTTAGGTCTAGGTTAAGCTTTTAGTTTAGGTTTTTATTTTATTTTATTTCTTTATTTTATTTAGGTTTAAGTTTTTCCATTTATTTTAGTTTTAAGTTTTATTTAATTTAGGTTTAAGTTTTTCTAATTTTAGGGTTGAGGATTTTAGAGTTTAGGGTTTTAGGGTTTAGGGTTTAGGGCTTAGTGTTTAGGCATTAGAGTTTAGGGTTTTTAAGTTTTAGGGTTTAGGTCGTAGAGTTTGCTTAGGGTTCAGGGTTTTAGGTTTAGGCTTTAGGTTTTAAGCTTTAGGGGCTTTAGGGCTTTAGGGTTTTGGGTTTAGGGTTTTAGGGTTTATGGTTTAAGGTTTAGGGTTTAGGGTTAGGGTTAGGGTTTATAGATTAGGGTTTAGGGTTAGGGTTAGGGTTTAAAGATTAGGGTTTAGGGTTTAGAGTTAGTTTAAGATTTAAGGTTTATCAAGGTTTAGAGTTAGTTTAGGATTTATGGTTTAGAGTTTTTTAGGGTTTAGGGTTTAGGGTTTTGGATTTAGGGTTTTGGTTTTTTTTTGATAGAGAACAAATTCAGATTCAACATTTCTTCTTTTATTTATTTAGTTTATTTTTATAGGTCTTTTATCATTAAGTTTATTTTATTTTTTAGTTTATTTTTGGTTTTTATATATTTTATTTGATTTTTAGGTTTAGGTTAAGGTTTTAGTTTAGGTTTTTATTTTATTTTATTTCTTTATTTTATTTAGGTTTAAGTTTTTCCAGTTATTTTAGCTTTAGGTTTTACTTAATTTAGGTTTAAGTTTTTATGTTTTAAGGGTTTAGGGTTTTAGGGTTTATGGTTTAGGGTTAGGGTTTAGTGTTTAAGGTTTAGGGTTCAGTGTTTAGGCTTTAGAGTTTAGGGTTTTTAGGTTTTAGGGTTTAGGCTGTAGAGTTTGCTTAGGGTTTAGGGTTTTAACTTTAGGCTTTAGGCTTTAGGCTTTAAGCTTTAGGGTTTTTAGGGTTTAGGGTTTAGGGTTTTAGGCTTTATGGTTTAAGGTTTAGTGTTTAGGGTTAGGGTTAGGGTTTAGGGTTTAGGGTTTAGGGTTTAGAGTTAGTTTATGATTTAGGGTTTTTCAAGGTTTAGAGTTAGTTTAGGATTTATGGTTTAGAGTTTTTTAGGGTTTAGGGTTTAGGGTTTATGGTTTAGGGTTTAGGGTTTTGGATTTAGTGTTTTTGGTTTTTTTATTTTGATAGAGAACAAATTCAGATTCAACATTTCTTCTTTTATTTATTTATTTTGTTTTTTTTGGTTTTTTATCATTAGGTTTATTTTATTTTTTAGTTTATTTTTGGTTTTTATATATTTTATTTGTTTTTTAAGTTTAGGTTAAGGTTTTAGTTTAGGTTTTTATTTTATTTTATTTCTTTATTTTATTTAGGTTTAAGTTTTTCCATTTATTTTAGTTTTAGGTTTTATTTAATTTAGGTTTAAGTTTTTATGATTTTAGGGTTTATGGTTTTAGGGTTTAGGGTTTAGGGTTTAGGGTTAGGGTTTAATGTTTAGGATTTAGGGTTTAGTGTTTAGGCTTTAGAGTTTAGGGTTTTTAGGTTTTAGGGTTTAGGTCATAGAGTTTGCTTAGGGTTTAGGGTTTTAGGTTTAGGCTTTAGGCTTTAGGCTTTAAGCTTTAGGGTTTAGGGTTTAGGGTTTTATGGTTTATGGTTTAAGTTTAGGGTTTAGGGTTAGTGTTAGGGTTTAGGGTTTAGGCTTTAGAGTTAGTTTAAGATTTAGGGTTTTCAAGGTTTAGAGTTAGTTTAGGATTTATGGTTTAGAGTTTTTTAGGGTTTAGGCTTTAGGGTTTAGGGTTTTAAGGTTTAGGGTTTTGGATTTTGGGTTTTGGTTTAGGTTTTAGTGTTTAGGGTTTAGGGTTTAGGGTTTAGAGTTTCATGTTTAGGGTATAGGGATAAGGTTTTATTTTATTTAATTTATTTTTTATTTTTAGTTTTTATTTTAAATTGAGTAAACTCGTAGGTTTAGGTTTATTTAGATTATTTTTTTATTTAGGTTTATTTTTTATTTTTTTTTTTATTTAGTTTAGTTTATTTAGTTTAGTTTAAGTTTTTTATTTTAGTTTATTTTTAAGGTTCACATTTTATTTTTTATTTTTAGGCTTAGGTTTAGGTTTTTATTTTATTTTTTATGGTTAGGTTTTAGGTTTTTATTTTAGGTTAGGTCCTATTTTTTGTTTAGGCTTAGGTTTATTTTTAGTTTATTTTATTTTATTTAGTTTAAGTTTAGGTTTAGGTTTAGGATTTATTTATTTTATTTTAGGTTTTGGTTTATTTTATTTTTATTTTCGGTTTATGTTTTTTTTTTTAGTTTAAGGTTTTGATTTTTTAATTTATTTTTAGGTTTTATTTTTATGTTTAATTTTTAGGTTTAGGTTTTTATTTAGTTTTCATTTTATTTTATTTTAAATTTGTTTTATTTTATTTTAGGTTTAGTTTTTTATTTTAGGTTTTAATTATTTTAGTTTAATTTAGGTTTTTATTTAATTTATTTTAGTTTAGTTTTTATTTTTATTTTATTTTCTATTTAGGTTTAGGTTTAGGTTAAAGTTTAGGTTTTAGTCTATATTTTTAATTTATTTTATTTTTTAATTTATTTTTTTTTAGATTTTTAATTTATTTTATTTTTAGGATTTCTTAAATTTAGGTTTAGGTTTTTTAGTTTTCATTGTTTAGGGTTTAGGGTTTAGGGTTAGGGTTTATTATTTAGGGTTTAGGCTTTAGTGTTTAGGCTTTAGGGTTTAGGGTTTTTAGGGTTTAGGATTTAGGTTTTAGGGCTTAAGGTTAGAATAGGGTTTAGGGTTAGGGTTTAGGGTTAGTTTATGGTTTAGGGTTTAAGGTTTAAGGTTTAGGCTTTAGGGTTTAGGGTTTTTAGGGTTTACTATTTAGGGTATAGGGCTAGTTTAGGGTTTAGAGTTTTAATTTTAGGGTAATGGTTAGGGTTTAAGGTTTAAGGTGTATGGTTTAGGGTTTAGGGTTTATAGTTTAGGGTTAGTTTAGGGTTTAAGGTTTAGGATTTTTTAGGGTTTAGGGTTTGGGGTTTAGGGTTTAGTGTTACTTTGGGGTTTAGGGTTTTTTAGGGTTTAGGGTTTATGCTTTACGATTTTAGTGTGTAGGGTTTAGGGTTTAGGGTTTACGGTTTAGGGTTTAGGGTTAAGGATTTTAGGTTTTACGAATTGGGGTTGAGGGTTTAGAGTTTTGGGTTTAGTGTTAGGTTTAGGGTTTAGGGTTACGTTATTTTTATTTTTTTTATTTTTTAATTTTTTTAATTTTTTTTAAATTAAGTAAACTAGTAGGTTTAGGTTTATTTAGTTTATTTTTTATTTATTTTAGTTTATTATATTTTTTATTTTAATTTAGGCTTATTTTTATTTTTATTTAGTTTAGTTTATTTATTTTAGGTTTATTTATTTTTGTTAAGGTTTTTAAATTTAGTTTAGGTTTATTATTTTAGTTTATTTTTTAGGTTTAAGTTTAGGTATAGGTTTCATTTTTAGTTTAGTTTTATTTTTGTTTTATTATTATTTTTATTTAGGTTTTATTTTTTTATTTTTAGGTTTAGGTTTAAGTTTTTATTTTATTTTTTTCGTGTTAGGTTTTAGGTTTTTATTTTAGGTTTATTTTAAGGTTTTATTGTTTAGTTTAGGTTTAGGTTTATTTTTAGTTTATTTTATTTTATTTAGTTTTGGTTTAGGTTTAGGTTTATTTTATTTTAGGTTTAGGTTTAGGTTTTACTTATTTTAGTTTAGGTTTAAGTTTATTTTATTTTTATTTTAGGTTTGTTTTAGGTTATATTTTTAAGTTTATTATTTAGGTTTAGGTTTATATTTAGTTCATATTTTATTTTCTTTTAGGTTTATTTTATTTTTGTTTTAGGTTTAGTTTTTATTTTATTTAGGTTCTTTATTTTTTAGTTTAATTTAGGTTTTTATTTATTTTATTTTTATTTAGTTTTTATTTTTTATTTTATTTTCTTTTTAGGTTTAGTTTGAGGTTTAGGTTTAGGTTTAGGTTTAGGCTTAGGGTTAGTTTAGGTTTTAGGATTTTTTAGGGTTTAGGGTTTAAGGTCGTAGGTTTAGAGTTGTAGGTTAAGGGTTGTGGGTTTAGGGTTGTAGGTTTAGAGTTTAGGGGGTTTTTTCTTTTTTAAAAAAATTAAGTAAACTCGCAAGTTTAGGTTTATTTAGTTTGTTTGGTATATTTTTTAGTTATTTTAGTTTATTTTATTTTTTTATTTTTATTTAGGTTTATTTTTTATTTTGATTTAGTTTAGTTTTTTTTATTTTAGTTTAAGTTTTTTATTTTAGTTTATTTATTTAGGTTTAGGTTTAGGTTTATGTTTATTTTTTAGTTGAGTTTTATTTTTATTTTTATTTTTATTTTTTTTAAGTTTAGGTTTTATTTTTTAATTTTAGGTTTAGGTTTCTATTTTATTTTTTTAAGTTTTGGTTTTAGGTTTATTTTTAGGTTTCATTTTTTAGTTTAGGTTTAGGTTTATTTTTTGTTTCTTTAAATTTATTTAAGATTTAGGTTTAAGTTTCAATTTAGGTTTTATTTATTTTAGTTTTGTTTATTTTAGTTTAGGTCCCGGTTTATTTTATTTTATTTTAGGTTTAGATTTTTAATTTTTAGTTAGGGTTTACATTTTTTTATTGATTTTATTTTTAGGTTTTATTTAGTTGAGGTTTAAGTTTTTAGCTTTTTGGGGTGTAGTTTTTAGGGATTTGGGTTTAGGGTTAGTTGAGGGTTTAGGGTTTAGGGTTTAGGGTTTGGGGTTTAGGGCTAAGGGTTTAGGGTTTAGGGTTTAGGTTTTATATTTTAGGGTTTTGGGTTTAGGGTTAGTGATTTAGATTTTAGGGTTTAGGGTTTAGGGCTTATGGTTTAGGGTTTTTAGGATTTAGGGTTTAGGTTTTAGGTCTAAGGTTCATGTTTTAGTTTAGGGTTGTTGGTTTTTGGTTTTTTTATTTTAAGAGAAAACAAATTCAGATTCAACATTTCTTCTTTTCGATTTCATCAACCAAGTAACACGCCAAATTTTCTAAGACACAAGTGACGACATAGATAAAAAATGAGCATGCATAGAGCAAATCAAAAACCCTAGATAACTAAAATCATCTCTACTCTAATGACAGTTCTATAAGTAGCAGATTGGATCAATCATTCTTCAATTTCTCTAGTTCCCATCAGAACCACCTCAGCCTCTCGAGTAGCATGATACACCATCAAATCCCCGATCTCTCCCTCCTCCGCCACCATGATTGTATCCTTCGTCACTCCTCCTGCATCCATAACCACCACTGCACTGACCACCACCTACATATCCCAGCACCTCAGACACCCCATTGCCACTCGTTAACCTTGGCTTAGCCTCCTTGATCTTGGTGAGCTGGTGGTGATATTCATGCCATCAAGGTTCTACTCATTCTTAGGGTTTAGGTTTATTAGGTTTTAAGGTTTAGGTATCTTTTTTTAACTTATCTTGTTACTTTTGGGTTTAGGGTTTGTGGTTTAGGGTTATGGTTTAGGGTTTAGGATTTAGGATATTAGGGTTTATGCTTTTAGGGTTTATTGTTTAGGGTTAGGGTTTATGGTTTAGGGTTTTTTAGGGTTTAGGGTTTAGGGTTTAAGGTTTGGGGTCGCAGGTTTAGGGTTTGTTTTATTGTTTAGAATTTATGGTTTAGGGATTAGGGTTTAGGGTTTAGGGTTTAAATTTTTTTTTAAAAAAAAATTAAGTAAATTGATAGGTTTAGGTTTATTTAGTTTAATTTTTATTTATTTTATTTTATTTTATTTATATTTAGGTTTATTTTTTATTTTTATTTAGTTTGGCTTATTTATTTAAGTTTAGGTTTTTTATTTTATTTTATTTTTAGGTTTAGGTTTTGATTTATATTTATTTTTTAGTTTAGTTTTATTTTTATTTTATTTTTTAGTTTTAGGTTTTAATTTTTATTTTTAGGTTTAGGTTTAGGTTTCTATTTTTTATTGTTTTAGGTTTAGCTTTTAGGTTTTATTTTAGGTATATTTTAGATTTTATTTTTTTAGTTTAGGTTTAGATCTATTTTTAATTTATTTAATTTTATTTAGGGTTTAGGTTTAGGTTTTATTTATTTTAGTTTAGTTTATTTTAGTTTAGGTTTATGTTAATTTTATGTTTATTTTAGGTTTAGGTTTTTTTTAGTTTAGGGTTGAGGGTTTATTTTTTATTTATTTATAGGTATTATTTTTAGGTTTATTTTTTAGGTTCAAGTTTTGATTTAGTTTTTATTTTATTTTATTTTAGGTTTATTTTATTTTTATTTTATGTTTATTTTTTATTTTATAGTTTAGTTTAGGTTTTTATTTATTTTATTTTAGTTTAGTTTTTATTTTTTATTTTATTTTCTTTCTAGGTTTAGGTTTTAGTTTAGGATTAGGTTTAGGTTTTAGTTTTGGTTTTTATTTTATTTTATTTTATTAATTTATTTTGGATGAGGTTTATTTATTTATTTTATTTTTAGGTTTTATTTCATTTAGGTTTAGGTTTTTAGTTGAGGATTTAGGGTTAGTTGAGGGTTTAAGGTTTAGGGTTTGGGCTTTATGGTTTAGGGTTTAGGGATTAAGGTTTAGGGTTTAGAGTATAGGGTTTAGGTTTTAGGATTTAGGGTTTAGGGTTTAGGATTTTAGGGTTTAGGGTGTAGATTTATGGTTTATGGTTTTTTGGGTTTAGAGTTTAGGGTTTAGGGTTTAGGTTTTAGGACTCGGGTTCAAGTTTAGTTTAGGGTTTAGGGTTTTTTTTAACAGAGAACAAATTAAGATTCAACATTTCTTCTTTTCGATTTCATCAACCAAGTAACACACCAAGTTTTCTAAGACACAAGTGATGACATAGATAAAAAATGAGCACTAATAAAGCAAATAAAATACCCTAGATAACTAGAGTTGTCTCTATAGTAAAGACATAGTTCAATAATCAGCAGATCGGATCGTCCGTTCTTTAGTTTCTCTAGTTCCCATCAGAACCACCCCTGCCTCTTGAGTAGTGGGATCCACCATCATATCCCCGATTTCTGCCTCCACCACCACCACGGTTGTAACCTCCGTTACTCCACCCACCTCCATAACCACCACTGCTCTGACCACCACCTCCATATCCACGAGCACCTCCAGATCCCCCACCGTCATTGCAATAATCACCGCCTCTGCCTTCACCTCCACCGCTAGATCAAGACTGAGCCTGGTTGACGGTGATGTTCCTGCCATCATGGTTCTATCCATTCTTAGGGTTCAAGTTTAGATTTATTAGTATTTAGGGTTTAGGTTTATTTTTTAATTTAGTTAGTTACTTTCGATTTAGTTTTAGGGTTTAAAGTTTAGGGTTTAGGGTTTAGGGTTTAAGGTGTAGGGTTTAGGGTTTAGGATTTAGGGTTTAGGGTTTTAGGGTTTATGCTTTTAAGCTTCATGGTATAGGATTAGGGTTTAGGCTTTAAGGTTTAGTGTTTAGGGTATGGGGTTTAGGGTTTTTTAGGGTTTAGGATTTTTTTGTTTTTAGAGTTTCGTGTTTAGGGTTTAGGGTTTAGGGTTTAAGGTTTATGGTTTTTTTGTTAAATTAAGTAAACTGATAGGTTTAGGTTTGTTCAGTTTATTTAGTTTATTTTTTGTTTATTTTACTTTATTTTATTTTTATTTTTATTTAGTTTTGTTTATTTATTTTAGGTTTATTTATTTTAGTTTATGTTTTTTATTTTATTTAATTTTTTAGTTTTAGTTGACTTTGTAGTTGAGTTTTATTCCTTTTGTTTAGGTTTTATTTTTTTTATTTTTAAGTTTAGGTTTAGGATTTAATTTTATTTCTTTATGTTGAGGTTTTAGTTTTTTATTTTAGGTTTATTTTTTTAGTTTAGGATTAGGTTTATTTTTAGTTTATTTTATTTTGTTTGGTTTAGGTTTAGTTTATTTTAGGTTTAGGTTTAGGTGTTATTTATTTTAGTTTAGTTTCTTTTAGTTTAAGCTTGGGTTTATTTTATTTTATTATTTTATATTTATTTTAGGTTTAGGTTTTATTTAGTTTAGGGTTTAGGTTATATTTTTTATTTATTTTTAGGTTTATTATTTACGTTTAAGATTTCATTTAGTTTTTATTTTATTTTTTTAGGTTTACTTTATTTTTATTTTATGTTTAGTTTTCATTTTATTAAGGTTGTTTATTCTTAGGTTTATTTTATTTTTAAGTTTAGTTAGGTTTTTCTTTATTTTATTTTAGTTTATTTTTATTTTTTATTTTATTTTATTTTTAGGTTTAAGTTTAGGTTTTAGTTTAGGTTTTTATTTTATTTTATTTTATTATTTTATTTAGGTCTAGGTTTTTTTTATTTATATTATTTTTTGGTTTTATTTAGTTTAGGTTTAGGTTTTTAAGGTTTAGGGCTTAGGGTTTAGGGTTTTAAGGTTTAGGGTTAGGGTTTAGGGCTTTGGATTTTAAGTTTAGTTTTTAGGCTTTAAGGTTTAGGGATTTTATGGTTTAAAGTTTAGGGTTACCATAGGGTTTAGGGTTTAGGCTTCAAGGTTTAGGGGTTTTAGGCTTTAGAGTTTAGGATTTCAGGTTTTAGGATATTGGGTTTAGGGTTTTGGATTTTGGGTTTAGGGTTTAAGGTTTAGGGTTGTAGGTTTTGGGTTCAGCATTTAGGGTTAGTTTTAGGGTTTATGGTTAGGGTTTAGGATTGAGGATTAAGGGTTTAAGGTTTAGAGTTTCTTTTTTTAAAATTAAGTAAACTTGTAGGTTTAGTTATTTTAGTTTATTTAATTAATTTTTTACTTATTTTAGCTTTTTTTATTTTTTATTATTATTTAAGTTTATTTTTTATTTTTGTTTAGTTTATTTTTGGTTTATTTATTTTATTTTATTTTTTAAGTTTATTTTTTTGTTGAGTTTTATTTTTATTTTATTTTTTAGGTTTAGGTTTTAGGTTTTTAAGGTTTAGGGTTTAGGGTTTAGGGTTTAGGGTTTTAGGGTTTAGGGTTTAGGGTTTAGGGTTAGGGTTTAGGGTTTATAGTTTAGGTTTAGTTTTCTTTGGTGTTAGGTTTTAGGTTAGGGTTTAGTTATAGTTTTGGGTTTTGGGTTTTGGGTTTGGAGTTTATGGTTTTTGGGTTTAGGGTTTAGGGATTAGGGTTGTAGGTTTAGTGTTTAGGGTTTATGGTTAGTTTAAGGGTTTAGGGTTTTTTTTATTATTTTGAGGGGTTTAGGGTTTAGGGTTTAGTGTTTAGGCTTTAGGATTTAGGGTTTAATGTTTAGGGTTGTAGGTTTTGGGTTTAGGTTTAGTTGTAGGGTTTAGGGTTTAGGGTTAGGGCTTTTTTATTTTTTATTTTTAGGGTTTAAGGTTTAGGATTTTGGTTTTCGGTGTAGGGTTCAGGTTTTAGTTTAGGGTTCAGGGTTTTTGGTTTTTTTTAACAAAGAATAAATTCAGATTCAACGTTTCTTCTTTTTGACACCAAGTTTTCTAAGGTAGAAGCGGTGAAATAGATCAAAATGAGGGCACATTGAGCAAATCAAAAACCCTAGATAACTTGAATTGTCTCTATTATAAAGACACGGTTCAATAAGCAACAGATCGTGGCCGTTCTTTAGTTTCTCCCATTCCCAACAGAACCACTGTGGCCTTTCGAATAGTGCGATCCACCATCATGTCCTTGATCTCTACCTCCACCACCACCACTGCTGTAACCTCCATCGCTCCTCCCGCCTCCATAACCACCACTGCTCTGACGACCACCTCCATATCCACCAGCACCTCCAGATCCCCCACTATAATAACGACCTCCTTCACCTGCCTCCATATCCAGACACAGTTGCGGTGATGTTCATGCCATCAAGGTTTTGCCCATTCTTAGGGTTTAGGTTTATTAGGTTTTAGGGTTTAGGTTTATTATATCATATATTTAATGACTTTTTATTTAGGTTTAGGGTTTTGTGATTAGGGTTTAGTTTTTAGGGTTAGGGTTTAGAGGTTTAGAGGTTAAGGTTTAGGGGTTAGATTAGGGTTTAGGATTTAGAGTTTAGGGTTTATGCTTTTAGGGTATAGGGTTTAGGGTTTAGGGTTTAAGGTATAGGGTTTAGGGTTGTAGGTTTAGTGTTGTAGGATTAGGGTTTAGGGTTTAGGGTTAGTTTTAGGGTTTATGGTCTAGGGTTTAGGGTTTAGGGTTTAGGATTTAGGGTTTAGGTTTTTTTTTTCTAAATTAAGTAAACTGGTTGGTTTAGGTTTTTTTAGTTTATTTACTTTATTTTTATTTATTTTAATTTAATTTATTTTTTATTTTTATTTAGGTTTACTTTTTATTTTTATTTAGTTTAGTTTTATTATTTAGGATTATTTATTTTAGTATAGGTTTTTTATTTTATTTTATTTTTTAGGTTTAGATTTAGGTTTAGGTTTATTTTTTAGTTGAGTTTTATTTTTATTTTATTTTTTAGGTTTAGGTTTTATTTTTTTATTTTTAAGTTTAGGTGTAGGATTTTTTTATTTTTTATGTTTTTTTTTAGGTTTTATTTAGTTTAGGTTTAAATTTTTATGTTTTTGAGATTTAGGGTTGAGGATTTAGGGTTTAGGGTTTAGGGTTTAGTATTTGGGGTTTAGGGTTTGGGGTTTAGGGTTTAGAGTTGTAGATTTTAGGGTTTAGTGTTTAGGGTTTAGGGTTTAAGGTTTAGGATTTAGGGTTTTAGGTTTTAGGGTTTAGGGTTTGGGGTTCTGGAGTTTAACATTTAGGGTTTAGGGTTTAGTTTTTTTATTATTATTATATTTTTAAATTAGGTAAAGTGGTAGGTTTACGTATATTTAGTTTATTTTTTATTTATATTAGTTTATTTTATTTTTTCTTTTTATTTAGGTTTTTTTTTAAAAAATTTCGTTTAGTTTATTTATTTTAGGTTTATTTATTTTAGTTTATTTTTTAGGATTAGGTCTACGTTTAGGTTTATTTTTTAGTTTAATTTTATTTTTATTTTATATTTTTTGGTTTAGGTTTTATTTTTTATTTTTAGGTTTAGGTTTAGGTTTTTATTTTACATTTTTATGTTAAGGTTTTGGGTTTTTATATTAGGTTTATTTTTAAGTATTAATTTTTAGTTTATTTTCTTTTATTTAGTTTAGGGTTTTGGTTTAGTTTCTTTTAGGTTTAGGTTTAGGTTTTATTTATTTTAATTTAGGTTTAGGTTTATTTTATTTTGTTTATTTTAAGTTTAGATTTCTTTTTTAGTTTTGGGTTTAGGTTTTATTTTTTATTTATTTTTAGGGTTTATTTTAAGGTTTATTTTTTAGGTTTAGGTTTTTATTTGGTTTTTATTTTATTTTATTTTATTTTATTTTATTTTATTTTATTTTATTTTAAGGTTATTTTATTTTATTTTTATGTTTAGTTTTTATTTTATTTATGTTTTTTATTTTTAGGTTTATTTTATTTTTTAGTTTAGTTTAGGTTTTTATTTATTTTATTTTATTTTAGTTTTTATTTTTTTTAATTTTTTATTTTTAGTTTTAGGTTTAGGTTTAGGTTTAGGTTTTTTATTTATTTATTTATGTTTTATTTAGTTTAGGTTTAGGTTTTTAGGTTTTTAGGGTTTAAGGTTTAAGATTTAGGGTTTAGTGTTTAGGGTTGAGGGTTTGGAGTTTAGGGTTGTAGGTTTAGGGTTTAGTGTTTTACGGTTAAGTATTTTAGGTTTAGGGTTTAGGATTTTAGGGTTTAGGGTTTTAGGTTCAGGGTTTAGGGTATTTTTTTATAGGAAAATTAAAGAAATTTTATTGTCGCAAAGAAAAGGTACAAAGTCCTTAGAGGGGGAAAATCTCTAAGCTAATGCTCAAAGAGCTACAAAAAGTCCTAAAGAGATAAGCCCCCTAATTAATACAATAGTTAAGAAAAGAAAGCAAAGGAAAATAGAAACAGTAATCCACAAAAGAAACTCCATGTAAGCAGCAGCAAACTTCCTCAGCTCCTTTTGAATCCAGCACGATCCACCATCAATAGTCTTTGAACCTATAAAATAGATCTGCAACATTATTTTAAAGGGATGAAAACATATAATCAGATAATTAAACAACCATAAAAAATAAAAGCAGATAAAAAGTATAAGATAAAGAAAAGGCTCAAGCTCAGTTACAATCATCTTAAGGAGCAACATAATATGAAAGCATATCCATACTTCAAGTGAACGGTTATGATTACATATAGCGCTACGAGCCAAAAGATGAAAGAGTGGAAAACATCAAGGCCATCATTGCCAGCATACCTCTTGTAGCATCTTATCTAAGGACGATCATCGGACGATCCTGCATAAAACTTTAAACAACAAATATAACCTCCAAACACCCAGCACTAAGATATATTAAGTTCAATATAACAGATAATGAGGTAAACCATTAGGATAGAACCAGACAAGAGGGAGCACCACCAAAGCCACCACCAAGAATGACTAACAAAATCACTAGGAAAAAACATCAGAATATGAGAAAATGCACTAAATAGAGACAAGACAAAGGCAAAAGGAAATAGATAGGTGGTAGGATCCTCCATTAAAAGAACATGCAAATAGCCCAAAGCAATAATACCCAATCTAACAATAAGACTAATAGCAAGAGGGTTAGGCAGCAAGGCAACCATCCAAACAAGAAAGTTAAGAGGTTTAGCTGCAGCCCAGAACAAAAAATCCTAGCAGGAAGAAACCAGAAGAAAAGAATGATAGAAAGATAAGCAGTCGGTTCCCAGCATAGTCTCCAAAGGAGCAGGAAAATTATAACAAAATAAATACTCATTTAACCAACCCAGCCAGCCAAAACATCCAATCCAAGAAACCAGCAAGGAAGACCACCCCACAAGCCACCATAACAGCCAAGGATCCAAGTCATCAAACCCAGAACCATCAGTAAAAAAGCCAACAATAGTCATCCAGTAACAAACATCAAAAATATCCCGGGGGATAGAAATAGTCAGCAGCTACCAATCCCAATCCAAGGAAAGGAGAACCCAGTCCAAGAAGATAGAGACAACAACCACTGACAGAAAAAGAAAATTCCCATTAGGACCAAATATAATACAATAAACAAAAACATCAGGAAAACAAAACCCAACAAAACCACCATCACCCGAGGCCAAAAAATAGCCCACCGATCTTGACGTTTGAAAAACCAAAACAAAACCTCGATGTACAGGGAGGACAAACCCATATTTAGAAGATATAACAATCTAGTTACATCTTTCCTCAAACTCATCCAGAACTAAAATAAAGTAAGGTTAAAGGGCAACAGAAAAATAGTTCTCCAAGCTACAACAAAGTAGTAAATATCCCTCAAGGGCACCCAACCCCTCTTAGCAGCAGGGGCAATAAACACATAAACATAGCTCCTAAAAGCCACAATCCGATTATCAAACCCCAACCAAGAAACCCACCTCAAACAGCACAACAAAAACCTAGAAAGGACAAAAGTAGGTGAGAAGCATGAAACTCATGAGAGAATGAAAACCAAAAGCACCATGAATAACCACCCTAGTCAAAAAATAATTAGGTGACAAGTCATCCAACCATAGAACAACCATTCTAGAAAAACTCAAAAAAATGACCACTAGAAAAGAGAGCCAGAACCAAAGGCAGGTAACAAATCCAAAGTGAGCAACACCTAGGAAGGGAAAAAACACACATCCAGATAACACCAGCAACCAACCAACCAAAAAGTCCAAGACAAATAAACTAGGTTGTAGAGAGATCCATCCAATAAAGAGAACCACACTAACCAGAAGATAAGTAAAACCCAATAGCATCCACCTGCTACAAACACATCCAGCAGGGTGGGAGAGAAAACAAACCAAAAACTACAGTAGAAAGCCAAAAAAAAAAACAACCCCAACCAATCCAAAAGATAGGAAGAACTCAAACTGGAGAATAAAAATAGATTTAGGTGAAGAGAAAACTCAAGACCAAACTAGCAAAGGAAATAACCAGTTCTAAGAAAAAAACGCCACCATAGAGAAAGCCAAAACCCCAAAGGAGGAAGGAAAATCTAAAAGCCTCTAAGGTAAGGCAATCCAGTTTTATCTAGATTCACATGGCCACTTAAAAGGAAAGGTATGTCATCATTAAAAAACATTTGCAAACTAGAAGACTTGGCCAAAAAATCAGCACAAGAATTTCCTTCCCTATAAATATGAGAAATTTGAAAATCTAGGTTAGCAAGAAGACTCCTAGTATGATTAAGCAAAACACTTCAGCATTACCATGAGAATTAGATTTAAGTAAATATAAAAGAAGGAGGGCATCAACTTCAAACCAAATCTTATTAAAACCTTATTGTAAACAAATGGAAATGCCATAATGAATGCCTTTAAGTACAACAAATAAAACAGAACAAGGCTCTAAAGGGGCAGTAAAAGCAGAAATAACCTTTCCACCATGATCTCTCAAAATCCCACCACAACCATAATAAGAAGCCGATCCATCAGTGTTAACCTTAATGCAATGATAATTAGGTTTAATCCAATATCTAATTTTTTGGGTAGGAGAGACATTACAAGGAGGAAGGCTAATCCCAAATTTCAAGGACACAGACTTGTACCCTTTAAATTTGGAGTGAGTAAGAAGATTGGCTTTAAAAAGAAGAAAAATTATATATTTAGATCTAGCAATGATATGATTATAATTCATAGGAATATTACAATGCATTGCATCATTTCTATCCATCAAAATATACCAAAGAATAGTAATAGCTAATACAATTTTAACATGACCCTTATAAGTATGAGAGAATCATGCTTCAAGGAGTTGCAAAATAGAAAATGAACCATTAAAGTGGAAAGTATTAAAAATATTATCATACCAGTTCTACATTCTAGCAGCAATAGGGCCATTCATAAAAACATGATCAACACTTTCAATGTGATAGCAACAGTGACATTTAGAGGGGAGTTGAAAACATTTTTTATTCAAAAGAGTAGCATCCACGGGGATATAATGCTTAAGAATGCATAAGTTAACAGAATGAAATAGGGATACTATTATTCAAGATTTTTGTAAAAACTAAGAACACTTAATATTTAAATCTGATAAAATGGCACACATTTATAAAAGCAAAATCTCCAGAAGAAGAAATTTTGATAAGAATTTGGTCGGATTCATTAGGGTGAGGGAAAATTTTAAGGATTTTGTTGATGATCACATTAGGGACAAGGTTATTCAATTGAGCCACATCCCGATTATTATTAATAATTAACTGATGAACCTTAAGCACCACTATGGAATGAGTATTGAGAAGGGAATTAATAGAGCCCTGACCAAGCCAATTCTCTTGCCAAAAAATGAGGAACTAGAATTGATACCCCAAGAAATTAAATTCAATGAACTCCATTTGATACTACAAAGTGTTCTCCAAATAGGAGAATCCCCATATTTGAAAGCACTAATGAGGGGGTGTTTTCCCTGAAAATATTTAGCATGCATAAACTTCAACTAGTAACTATCTTTATTTCTAAAGTTCCACCACATTTTATAGGAAAAACAATTAATAGAATCCTCTAAGCTTTTGCAACCCAAGCCACCTTCATTATTAATACCATAATAGTTATGCAAACTAGCCCAATGTGAACCTTTTGTAGATGTATTAGATCCCCAAAAGAATTTATTAAAAAGTCTATTAATCCTTTTAATAATAGAACAGCTAGGGACAATAGTAGACAAAAGATACATTGACAGAGAGCAAAGTGTACTTTTGATCAGGATAAGTCTAGCACCAAAGGAGAGTAAATGAAATTCCCAAGAGGAGGTTTTCTTATTTATTTTATGAATAACTTCATCAAATAAAGAAGCTCTTTTCATGCCTCTATATAAGGGAGTCCCTAGATACTTGATAGGGAGATTTTGATGAAAGAAACCCATAATATTTCTGATAACATTAATCTTAAATAAAGAGATAGAAGAGCTAGTAATAAAAATACTTCTATCAGGATTAATATTCAACCCACTCTCCCTACCAAAATGAATTAAGAATTATCAATATTTTTTATTGTAATGAGTAGAGGCATTGCAAAATATAATGGAATCATCAGCAAAACTAAGGTGAGAAATGGGAAACGCACAAATGGTCCTATAGAACATGTTAGGTATTCAACTAAACATATGCTCAAGACATCTAGAAAGATATTCCACTATAATAATGAAAAGAGTAGGAGAAAGAGGGTCACCTTACCTTAACACATGAGAAGAGGAGAAAAAACCATGCACTTCATCATTAAGAAGCATAGAAACCCAAGAATTCTCAATCCCATTTTTAATTAAAGCAATAAATTGATTAGAGAAGCCAAATAAAACCAAAATTTTGTATAGGAAAGCCCAACGAATATTATCATAGTCTTTGGAAATGTCAAGGTTAAAAAGCTAGTTTCCACCTCGAACTTTGGCATTCAAATCATGGATCATCTCTTGAGCAAAAAGAACATTATTAGAAATGGAGTTCCCTTTAACAAAATTGGTTCGATTGGGGGAGATAATTTTAGGGAGCAAGATACTCAATCTTTTAGCCAAAATCTTAGAGATAAGTTTATTAAAAAAGTGCAAAGGCTAATCGACCTAAAATCACTTCAAACATCAGGATTATCTTTTTAGGAATTAAAATAATGGAGGTGCTTTCAAAATATTTGGGAAGGATACTACCCTTAAAAAAGTCAAGAACCACTTTAATTATGCCCTCTTTAATGATAATCCAATATTTTTGGAAAAAAATGGGTAGTATAACCATCAGGCCTAGCCATAGTCTTTATTTATACTTTACAAAATATCAAAAATTTCGATCTTAAAAGGTATGGAAGAAAGCATATTGTTATCCTTATCCGAAATAAGATTCAAAATAACTTCAAGCCAAGAAATATCATCATAAGCAACATTTGTGTTCAGAAGCTCTTTATAAAAAAGGGACAACAAACTCAATAAGCTCTTTTTTATCCAAACACCAAACTCCATCATTAATTTTAATTTTATGAATATGGTTTATAGCTTTTTTCTATTTAACCATGACATGAAAATATTTGGTATTGTGATCGCCATCATAGAAGCTTTTTGCCGCCAATAAGTCTCTTTCATATTTTGAAAACATGTCAACCTATCTTTAGCTTGAGCCAACATCTGAATTTTAGAAGGATCATTAACAACAACATCTTATCACCTCATTCTCCATTTTATTAATATCAACAAAAAGATTTTTAAACTAGTGTTTATTCCACCAAGAAAGGTATTATTTAAGTCTTTTTAATTTTAGCCACAATCTCTTCATCCCAAAAATAGTGTCATCATAATGGAGAGGTTCTCCCCAGTTACTAGCAACAACATTGAAAAATCTATCATCCATAAGCCACATATTTTGGAAATGAAAAGGGACAGGGGAGAAGGATTTGCTAGCATTAAAATTAACATTAATAAGCAAAGGAAGAATGGTCCGATAGGGTTCTGCTTAAGTGGTCCAAAGAAGTAATAGAGAGAAGATTAATCCATGGAAAATTAAAAAGAACCCTATCAAGCCATTGCCACAGTCTATAATTATTCCATGTAAATTGAACCTTGTAATGCTAATGTGAGTAAGATGACATTTAAGGATCATGTGATTAAAATTTTCCATAGAAAATAAGTTATGAGCATTTCCACTAACACATTCGGAGGAAGAACATATAATATTAAAATCTCTACACATAAACCAATGAGCATCAATAGAAGAAGAAAAACTAATAAGTTTCTCCCAAAGAATGTGTCTACCATTTCTATTACAAGAAGCATAAACAAAGGAACCAAAACAACTAAAATTATCATAAGTAATCTTAACATTGACAACTTGGGATAAATCATCCAAAATCTACATAACATAGGGACTACTCCAAAATATCCAAATTTTATTGCTAGAGTTAGCAAAATAATTACTAAAGCCAATCATTCTAGCAACATAAGAAATGTTAGAAGGAAGAATAAATGGTTCCAAGATAGCTAAGAAAGAAAATGTTATGAGTACAAACTAAGTTTCTAATTTTATTTCTAATAGTGAGGGTATCAATCCCTCTCACATTCCAAATTAAGAAAGAAACCATTTATTTTTGGGCAGAAGAGCTAGATCTAGTAAATCTGGCAAATTAGGAAGTTTGGTTTTAGGAGTTTTATTTTTCTTTCTAAAAATAGTTTGGAACATATTATTCATATCCATTACATCACCATCCGAAAGAGATTGTTCAGGGTTGTTTTTGGAGGAAATTTGCACATTTAAAGCATCATTGCAAGCCACTTCACCCTCTTCCAAATCCGTATTAGGTTGAAATGTCAAAATAAAAATCAGTTCAACATTAGAAGAGGAGGCAGGAAAGGGATTAGAGCCATTTAAAGCATAAGTGCCCAAGTCAAAATTAGAAGCCTTTCCATTAGTTTCTTTCCATTAAAACACTCATATAAGATCACATTCTTATCAATTAATGGTGGCATAGAAGCAGGAATTGAATCATTTGAGATAGAATCATCATCCGTAAGTTTCAAAAACATATTATTACCCATATTATTACCAATATCGAGGGAATTAAACTATATAGAATCATTGAAGGTAAGGAAGCCTTATTAACATGACTGACATCAAAAAACTGATCAGTCTTAAGAACTGCAGCATTCTCCACAGAAATAGTGGGTGGATCAAGACAATGTCCCCCAGTTTTAGGTAAAGAAATGTCCATAAGAGCAGAATTTTGTGCTTTAACCAAGGGCACCATAAGGTTAGGATCCAAATTATTATTAATTGGTTTTGATTTCTTATAGTGAAGGTGAACCATAAAATAATTTGAAAACCCATGACCATGAATTTTACAATGGGAACAAAAAATAAGAAAATTCTCAAATTCCACTTTTGCAAATATCCATATTTCTCAAATTCTAGCCAAATTTCCTTAGAAAATTTATAGTTATATCCAACTCGACTAGAATCCAAGCAACAGAGGGTCGAGTATGAGAAGTAGTCACCTGATCAACTAGAAGAGGATGATCGAACATCGCACCCACAACAAAAAGAAATTCATGATTAATGAAATGGACAAGCAGATTAGGAAGAGAGATCCAAACTAGAACAATAAGAGATTCCTCCTAAATATCAAAAAGAGGCATCCAATTCAACAATCTCATATGAAAATTGAAAACAAAATATGATCGACGAGAAAAAACATGAGAGTAATCCAAATAGTTGGGAAGCTGGATCAATACTTGACGAGAATCGATCAATCCAATAGAAAAAATTCCATATAGTTTTAAGCTATATAAGAAAGATCAAATATTCTCCAAAGTAGGATGATGCAAAGTGAATTTATCCACCAACGTAAATTCAAAAGGCTTCGCAAGCCTTTCTATAACCAAATTAGAACACATTATCACGGGTACACTCTAGAAGGAAGTCAAAATAAGCACGAGAGACTCACCAGTGCAATTAGCCTTACTAGTAAGAACATTCTTGAATGATTTCAAAGCTAGTGATGGATTTAAGCCAGAAACCCCCAAAGAGCCAAAATATTAGTGGGAGCAGCTGAATTACCAAGATTTCCCCACGGGGAAGTAGAATTTGCAACCATGATCAACAACGGTGCATGACAGGACAAGCTGAATGCCGATTGAACCTGCTAAAATGGAACCAATAGCCAAAATTACCACAGAAAAAGCCACAGAGGGGATGCGCCTCCACAAGAGAAATGAAATTCACTAGAGCACCAAAAATATGGAGGAGAGAGAAGATTCTTGAACAAATGGGTTTTGTTTTAGTTTAGGGTTTAGGGTTTAGGATTTTAGGGTTTAGGGTTTAGGGATTAGGGTTTAGGTTGTAAGTTTATGGTTTAGGGTTCAG
This sequence comes from Cymbidium sinense, assembly GCA_021442155.1. Lineage (NCBI taxonomy): Eukaryota > Viridiplantae > Streptophyta > Magnoliopsida > Asparagales > Orchidaceae > Cymbidium > Cymbidium sinense. The sequence continues at coordinate 96,998,365 of CM038216.1, forward strand.
GGTTAGTTTAGGATTTAGTGTTTAGGGTTTAGGGTTTTTAGGGTTTAGGGTTTATGGTTTAGGGTTAGTTTTTATTTTAGGGTTTAGGGTTTTAAAGTTTAGGGTTTAGGGTTTAGGGTTAGGGTTAGGGTTTAGGGTTTATGGTTTAAGGTTTAGGGTTAGTTTAGTGTTTAGGGTTTAGGGTTTTTTAGGGTTTAGGGTTTAGGGTTGTAGGTTTAGGGTTTAAGGTTAGTTTTATGGTTTAGGGTTACAGTTTATGATTTAGGATTTAGGGTTTTGGGTATAGGGTTTAAGGTTATTTTTTATTTAAGTAAAGTGGTATATTTAGGTTATTATTGATTTAATTTAGTTTATTTTCTTTTTTATTTTTATTTATGTCTATTTTTTGTTTAGTTTATTTTTTTTAGTTTAGGTTTTTTATTTTAGTTTATTTTTTTGGTTTAACTTTAGGTTTATGTTTATTTTTGTTGTTTAGTTTTATTTTTATTTTATTTTTAGGTTTAGGTTTTCTTTTTTATTTTTAGTTTTAGGTTTTGGTTTTTATTTTATTTTCTTACGTTTAGGTTTTAGGTTTTATTTTAGATTTATTTTTAGGTTAGGTTTAGGTTTATTTTTAGTTTATTTTATTTTATTTAGGTTAGGGTTTAGGTTTAGTTTATTCTAGGTTTAGGTTTAGGTTTTTTTATTTTAGTTTAAGTTAATGTTTATTTTATTTTGTTTATTTTAGGCTTAGTTTTTTTAGTTTAAGGTTTAGGTTTTATTTTTTATTTTCTTTTTGGTTTTATTTTTAGGTTTATTTTTTATGTTTTGGTTTTTATTTAGTTTCTATTTTATTTAGGGTTTTGTGCCATCATCCTTCAAGATCTTTGATGGTAGTGGGAACCAACGATAATACATTGCACACTTTGGAGCTGGCTGTTGCAACCCTAGTGGCAGCAACACACTCCTCTTTCTCCTTTTCATTAGCAGTCTATCAGGTGTTGCATTTGATTGGTACGTTGAGCTGCCTAACGGTTCAGTGAAAACTTTTATGGAGTTGGAGCACCTCTTCATCAAGAGATTTGCTGGAGCTCAACAGAGGGTGATTGTAGGTGATCTATTTGAAGAGAAACAAAAACTCAACGAGTCCCTTGTTGATTACATTCTCAAGTGGCATGACCTGAGCATGAAATGTGAACCACGGTTATTCAGCGCATGCATTGGAGATTCTTAGAAAAATAACCTTGAGGCCCTGTATGTACAAGAGTTTACAAGAATAAACATGTTGAAGTCATTTCCATGGTGTTTGAGAAGAAGCATTAAACCAGAGTTTAGTATGAGAGAACTTAGAAGCCTCCTTTCCCACCTCTCTTCACAACCTCGGCCATCATGGGCCACCGCATTTATTATCACCACCTCAAACTCTTGGCGGTTGCATTCATATTCATCTTGGTGGTTGCACCACCTACTCACACTTGTAGATTGAATAAGCCATATTCATTCAAGAGGGAGATAATTAGGAAAATCTTTAAGAATCTCTTAAAGAAACTTGACTTTCAGTTACCAAAGCCTAAGAGGCCGGAGGAAGTGGGCAAGAGTAATGATCCTAGCTATTGCCCCTACCACTGCATGTTAGACCATGTCTTAGAGGATTGTATCACTTTTAAGGACTAGCTTGAGCACAACTACATGTTGGGAGCCATAGTTATCCCTAAAGATTACTTATTAGAATAACCATCCAGTTATATTAGAGTAATTCTTGGCGATACTTGTGATTATATTAAGACTAAAGAAGGTTAGGATATCTCTATATCCCAAACCTCTATAAAGATCATTTCTAAGATCAAGAAGCTTTTCTTGTAGGTGCCTGAAATAGCTCAAACCTCCAACACCAAGGAAGGTTTGTTAGATGCAAAGGACAACTTCAGTGAATAATAGTCTTATTCTCACCATATCTTGGCTGCCACCTCTTACATTAGCTCCTCTTGTCTGCCAGGTAGAGCATTGTATCTGGGTAAGAGACCTTACTACCTTTCTGCTTTTCTTGATTTCTATTATGTACCACCACCCAAAAAGAAATTAATATAGAAAGTTGATTCTACTTATATAAAATAAACTAAAAACTAAATAAAATCCTAAACCTAAAAATAAAACCTAAAAATAAATAAAAAATAAAACCAAAACCCTAAACAAAAAAAGCATAAACCTAAAATAAACAAAATAAAATAAACCTAAACTTAAACTAAAATAAACTAAACTAAAATAAATAAAATAAAAAAAAACATAAAATAAAACCTAAACTAAACTAAATAATATAATAAATTAAAAATAAATCTAAACTTAAACTAAAATTTTTTTTTGCCTAAAATAAAACCCAACACTTAAACCTAAAAATAAAATAAAACCTACACCAAAACTGAAATAAAAAAATAACCTATCAGAAAAATAAAATAAAATAAAACTAAACTAAAAAGAAACAAAACCTAAACCTAAACTAACAAATAAACTAAAATAAAACCTAAACTAAATTAAATAAACTAAGCTAAAATAAAATAAAATAAACTTAAAAATAAAATAAAATAACATGAACTAAGATAAAATAAAAATTAACTAAATAAACTCAATAAACCTAAACCTAACAGTTTATGTAAATTAAAAAAACCCTAAACCCTAAACCCTAAAAAACCCTAAACACTATAACCATAAACCCTAAAACCCTAAACCCTAAACCCTAAACCCTAAACCCTAAAAAATTATAAACCCTAAACCCTAAACTAACCTAAACCCTAAACCCTAAACCTTAAACTCTAAACCCTAAACCCTAAACTGAGCCTAAAACCCTACAATACTACAAACCCTAAACCCTAAACATATTTTCACTTTTGACTAAGCTTGGTTATGTTTTTGGCCTCTTACTTTTGGGTTGGCCTGGTGGTCGCTACCTGGTGGTTCTGTCTTTCCAACCTAGGTTGGCTTGGTTTTTTTGGCCTGGTGGCTGCTGTCTTCTTTGCCTATTTTTTTGGGGGTTGCCTCCCAATTCCTTGTTATTTATTGTTGGATACTTCTTTTTCTTTAGTTTTGTGTTTGGTTATTCTCCTAGGAATAGCCTCTATTAGGTCTATTGTTTGTAGCACATTTTGTGTTTATATTATACTTCCTATCAGGTTATACTTTGTTGTTGGGGAAGTTTTATTTTTCGACTAGTCATGACTAGATGTTGTTGTTGCCTTTGTATGGTGGTTGTGCTACTTTTGGACCTTTGTTGTGTGGTACTTTGTTAGTTTTCTTCATTTCCTTGGCTATTGGGGATTCTTCCTTTGTTGTTTACTTATGATGGGTTATTTTCTGGTGGTTGCCTTATGGTTATTTTACTTAGCTGGTTTGGTTGGAGGACTTTTAGTTGTCCTTGGAATCTTGGTTGCTTGATTTTCTTCCTTGTTGGTCTTTTCCATCTACTCGAATAATTTGTTGGAGCCTTTTGTTATGCTTGCTGAACCTTTGTTGGTCCTTTTGGATTGGACTTTTTGGTTTCTGGTCATTGGTGGCTACCTTTAGCCCCATTTTGTGTGGTTGTTTTATCTTTTGGTGATTTGCACTGGTTGCAGCTTATTTTTCCTTTAGTTGATGGTTTCATTTCTGAGCTATTTAGTCATTTGTGGTTGCTCACCCTAATTTTTGTTAGTGATTGCTACTTGTTGGGACTTTGGCTTGAGGGCTCCTATTTTGGTTTTGTTGGCTATTTCACTATTAATTGGCATTGGTCTGGTGCTTACTGATGGTTAGTTCTACTTTTATCTGGCTTGGAGCTTAGATAGGTATTGGATAATGGCTATTGTTGGTGTTCTAGCTTGGTTCTAGCCTCTCTCTGGGTTTTTATGATTAGTCTATTGTGGTTTTTGTTTGGTGGTTTGGCTGGTAGCTAGTTGCTGGCCGGCTGTTCTTTATTTAATGGTGCAAGATCTGGAACTCTATGAACCGCTGGCCTTGGATGTTTGCTTATATTAGGTATGATGGTTATGATAGGTTTGATGTTACTCACCTCTTCTCTCTAGTTGGTAGCATTACATATGATTGTAACCCTTCTTTATGAAGTTTGGATGCTCATATGTATTATTGCCCATTGAGATGACCCTAAATGAGCCAAGACTTCTCTTTCTTAGCTCTCTCCTTTTCCTTTCTTCATCCTTATCCTTTCTAGCTATGACTTTTGCCTTTGTAGTGTTTTGGAAATTTCTTTTACAGCTTGGAACTTTACAGAGGGATTGTTTGTTACTCAGTCAACCCAAGTGCTGTTGCTGTCGATCTTGTTTATCTTGCTTTCTGAAAGGAATCATGAACTGTCGTTGACCCATCCTTTTACTATTTTCAAGATTAGTTTCAGTCTTACTTTGTGTCTTTTTCTCTTATGATTTTATCTATTGCATTTGCTATTTTGTTTTGTTTTCTTTTTCTAATGTGCTTAGATGGGGGTTTAGCTCTTTAGGTTTCTTATAGCTCACGAGCGGTTTTAGAGCTTTTCCCCTTTTAAGGACATTATATCTTTTCCTTTTATGGCAATAAAATTTTAACTTTCTAAAAAACAAAACCCTAAACCCTAAACCCTAAACACTAAACCCTAAATGCTAAACCCTAAAACCATAAACCCCAAACCCTAAACTAACCCTAAACCCTAAAAACCTTAAACCCTAAATCCTGAACCCTAAACCTTAAAGCCTAAACACTAAACCCTAAACCCTCAAAACATAAAACCTAAAACGTAAAACCCTAAATCATAAACACTAACCCTCCACCTAAATCTAAAGAAATAAAATAAATTAAAAAATAAACCTAAAACCTAAACCTAAACCTAAACCCTAAGAATGGGCATAACCTTGGCGATATGAACATCACCGTCAACCAGGGTTAGTCTAGATCTGGTGGTGGAGGCGAAAGCAGAGGCGGCGGTTATCGCAGTGGTGGTGGGGGATCTGGAGGTACTGGTGGATATGGAGGTGGTGGTCGAAGCACTAGTGGTTATGAAGGCGGGAGGAGTGACGGAGATTACAACCATGATGGTGGCGGAGGAAGAGATCAGGGATATGATGGTGGATCCCACTACTCGAGAGACTAGGGTGGTTTTGATGGGAACTGGAGAAACTGAAGAACGATCGATCTGATCTGCTGCTTATGGAACATTGTCTTCACAGTAAAGATTGTTCTACTTATCTAGGGCTTTTGATTTGAAATATGTGTGCTCAATTTTGATCTATATTGTCTCTTATGTCTTAGAAAACTTGGTGTGCTACTTGGTTGATGAAAACAAAAAGAAGAAATGTTGAATCTAAATTCATTCTATATTAAAAAAAAAGAACCAAAAACTCTAAACCCTAAACTAAAACCTGAATCATAAACCTAAAACCCAAACTCTAAACCATAAACCCTACACCCTAAAAACCCTAAACCCCAAAACCCCAAACCCTAAATGTTAAAAACTAAAACCTAAACCTTAAACCCTAAACCCTAAACACTAACCCCAACCTAAACCCACCCTACTAAACCCTAACCCTAAACCCAAACCCACAAATCACAAAGCTAAAAGCTAAACTAAATATAACCTAAAATAAAATAAATAAATAAACCTAAATAAAATAAAACTAAACCTAAACCTAAACCTAAACATAAGCATAAACCTTAAAGAAAATAAAATAAAAATAACTAAACTAAAATTAAATAAATGAAACTAAACTAAATTAAATAAATAAAAACTCAAAACTAAATAAAATAAAACTAAACCTAAAATATAAATAAAATAAAATAAAACTAAATAAAACCTAAACCTAAAAAAATAACCTAAAAATAAAAATAAATAAAACCTAACTAAACTAAAAAAACCTAAACCTAAAATAAAATAAAATAAACTTTTAAACTAAACTAAACTAAAATAAATAAACCTAAACCTAAACCTAAATATAAACTAAACCCTAAGCTAAATTAGATAAAATAAATTAAAATTAAATCAAAACTAAAAATAAAAATAATAAAGTAAAATAAAAAACCTACTAAAAAGTAAAATAAAACCTAAACTAAACCTAAAATGAAAAAAACCTAAACCTAAAAAAAAATAAAATAAAAATAAAAAGCTAAAAATCATAAACCTAAACCTAAACTAAAATAAGATAAAATAAATAACCTAAACTAAACTAAATAAACTAAAAATAAATAAACTAACTAAAAATAAATAAACTAAACTAAATAAATATGAAAAATAAACCTAAATAAAAATAAAATAAACAAACTAAATTAAATAAAAAAAATAAACTAAATAAACATGGTTTCTTGGTTAAAAAAAACCTCTAAAGTAAATAAACCATAAACCCTAAACCCTAAAACCCTAAACCTAAACCCCATCAAATCTTAAACCCTAAACCCTAAACCAACTAAAAACCCCAAACCCTAAACCCTAACCCAACCTAAACCCCCATGACCCTAACTCCCTAAACTGACTAACTTATCAAAACCTTAACCACTGAAACTCCCAGGCCAACTCTCTAGGCCCTGGGCCAAAACCAGGCCAACCCTACCAGCCTAAACTCCTACCACTGATCCTCCTGGGCCACTGGCCCCAGGCCACCTGACCCAGTCAAAACACTACCTGACTCTGGGCCCTAAACCATATTAAACTCCAAACCTGGGCCCTAAATCACTGGGCTAAGGCCCCTACCATAAATCCTATAAACCTGTGCTGACCCTGGGCCACCCTCCATCCATCTTACCCTAACCATCCCTGACCCTAATATAAATGACTAAATAAATAAATAAAAATAAAATAAATAAGGTAAAAACATAAACTAAAAATAAAACCTAAAATAATACTAAAATAACTAAAACTAAATAATCCTAAAATATAAATAAAATAAATAACAGGCTAAAATAAAACCTAAAGATGAAAGCCTAAAAATAAACCTAAACTAAATAAAACCTAAACCTAAAATAAATACCATTACTAAAAATAAAATAAAATGATAAAACTATACAACCTAAACTAAAATTTAAATAAACTAAATAAATAAATAAAATAAAATAAATAAATAAAAAATAAACTAAACAAGACAAAGAATTTTGTGATTTAAAACCAACCCTAAATCCTACCTACCACACCCTAAACCACAACCCACTACCCTAAACCCAAACCCAGGCCCCCAAACCCTAAACCCTAAACCACAAACTACCCTACCCAACCCAAACACTAAATCTTAAACTCCTACCCCACTAAACTAAACTCTACCCTAAACTGACTTCTGCCAAAAAAACCCTAAATCCACCTCTTAAACTTAAATAAAATAAAATAAAAATAAAATAAACCTAAACTAAACCTAAACTTAAATATAAAAAATATAAAACTAACTTAATTAAAATAAATAAAACCTAAACTTATCTAAAAATAAATAAATCTAACATAAAAAAATAATAAAATACCAATAAAACCTAAAAAAAATAAATAAACCTAAAATAAAATAAAAATAACACCTAAACCCTAAACCTAAAAGAAAAAAATAAAATAAACAAAATAACATAACATAAACCTAAACTAAAATAAATAAATAAACCTAAACCTAAATAAAATAAAATAAACTAAAAAAAATAAACTAGCATAAACTAAAAAAATAAAACCTAAATTCCTAAAATAACAACCTAAACCTATACCTAAATAAAATAAAATAAAACCTTAATAATAAAAAAATAAAACTGCTATATATAAAAAAATAAAAATACTAAACTTAACTAAATAAATTAAAAATACTGCACTAAACAAATTAACTAAATAAAATGAAATAAACCTAAATAAAATAAAATAAAATAAAATAAACTATAACTACTGGGGTTTGCTTGATTTGGAAAGATCCTAAACCCTACTGAGCCCTGGACTCTACCCTAAAGGCACATAACCTACCACAAATCAAAAACCTCCTAACCTCCCCACTCCTCCCTAAACCCTGACCCTAAAACTCCACTTAAACCCTAGCCACACCTACCACCAGGCCCTATCTCTAAACCTAGGCCACTGACCACTCACTACCTGACTCTAAACCTTACCTACCACAGGCCCTAGCCTACACTCTAAACCCTATGCACCCTGACCTTCTACCTAAACTTGGTTTGCTTATATAAAATATAATAAAGATAAAAATAAATAAAACCCTGACCCTTAACCTAAAACCTAAACCCCTAACTTATCCTGACTACCCTAAACCCTGACTAAACCCTAAACCCTATATTAAACCTAAACCCAAAATCTAAAGCTAAACCTAAACTAAATAAAACCTAAAATAAAATATACAAAAAATTAGAATCTAAATAAAATAAAATAAAATAAAATAAAACTAAACTAAAACTAAACCTAAATTTGGCATAAAAATAAAATAAAAATAAAACTAAACTAAAATAAAATTAATAAAATGTAAACTAAACAAAAATAAAATAAACCTAAAAGTAAAAAACCTAAAAATAAATAAAAATAAACATAAAATAAAATAAAATAAACTTAAAATAATATAAAACTAAATATAAACTAAACCTAAAAAAATAAAATAAAATAAAGTCTAATAAATAAAAATAAAACCTAATCCTTAAAGTAAAAAAAACTAAACCTAAAATAAAAAAAATAAAATAAACCTAAACTATATTAAACTAAAATAAATTAAATAAAACCTAAAACTAAACCAAAAATAAACTAAACCTAAACCCTAAACTAAATATAATATAATAAAATAAACTAAAAATAAAACCTAAACTAAAAAATAAACCTAAAATAAACCTAAACCTAAAATAAAATAAAATAAAAATAAACATAAACTAAACCTGGACTAAAAATTAAAATAAAATAAATAACCTAAACTATAATAAACTAAAATAAATAAACTAAACTAAATATATATAATATAAAAATAAAATAAAATAACTAAATAAACTAAACCTATGGTTTGCTTAATTTAAAAAATAAACCCTAAACCTAAAATCTAAAACCCTAAAACCTAAATCAGGAACCCTAAAACCTAAACACTAAATCCTAAACCCTAAACCTTAAACCCTAAACCCTAAACTAACACTAAACCCTAAATCCCCTACAACCCTAAGCCATAAACCCTAAATCCTAAACCCTAAACCCTAAACCTTACAACCCAAAACCTTAAACCCTAAACCCTAAACCTTAAACCTTAAACCCTTAAAACCCTAAACCCTAAAGCCTAAACACTACACCTACACTAAAATAACTAAACATGAAATAAATAAACTAAATTAAATAAAAATAAAAATAAACCTCTATAAAAATAAAAAATAAAATAAACTAAAATAAATTAAACATACACTAAAATAAATAAACATGAAATAAATAATCCAAACTAGATAAAAATAAAAATAAACCTGAGTAAAAATAAAAAATAACATAAACTAAAATAAATAAATAAAACTAAATAAATTAAATAAACTAAGTAAACATAAACCTACCAATTTACCTAATTAAAAAACCCCTAAACCCTAAACCATAAAACCTAAACATAAAAAGTAAAATAAAAATAAAACCATAAAGAAACATGAAATAAATAAACTAGACTAAATAAAATTAAAAATATGCCCTAAACCTAAACAAATTAAATAAAAACCTAAACCTAAACCTAAAAATAAAAAATAAAACCTAAACCTAAAAGTAAAATAAAAATAAATCTCTAAATAAACATGAAATAAATAAACTAAACTAAATAAAAATAAAAATAAAATAAACTAAAATAATTAAAAAATAAACTAAATAAACTAAATAAACCTAAACCCTACCAAACTTTAAACCTAAACCCTAAACCCTAAACCCTAAAACCCTAAACTAAACCTAAACCTAAACCCTAAACTCTAAACTCTAAACCCTAAACCCTAAACCTAAACCTTAAACCTTAAAACCTAACCCTTAACCCTAAATGTTAAACCATAAAAAACTATAAACACTAAACCCTAAACCCTAAGCCTAAACCCTAAACCCTAAACCTTAAACCTTAAACCAACTAATTTACTTAATGTATAAAATTTAAAGAAAATGAAAGAAAATTTATAAATAAAACCCTAAACTTTAAAACTAACCCAAAACCCTAAACCCTTAACCCTAAATCCAAAAACTAGAACCCTAAACCCTAAACCCTAAAAAGTAAAATAAACTAAAATAAATTAAATCTACACTAAAATAAATAAACATGAAATAAATAACCTAAACTAAATAAAAATAAAAATAAACCTAAATAAAAATAAATAATAAAATAAATAGTAAATAAAAATAAAAAAATAAATAAAAATAAATAAATAAACTAAATAAACCTTAAAAATCTTAAATTAAAAAACCCTAAACCCTAAACCCTAAAAAAACCCTAAACCTAAAACCTAAATCCTAATTAACCTAATCTAACCTTAAAACTAAACCCTAAACCCTAAACCCTAAACCCTAAACCCTAAAACCCTAAACTTAAACCCTAAACCCTAAAAGCCTAAACCTAAATCCTAAACCATAAAACCATAAACTATAAAACCCTAAAAAATCCTAAACCATTAAAACCATAAACCCTAAAACCCTAAACCTAAACCTAAACTATAAACCTTAATAAACCTAAAAATAAACCCTAAACCCTAAACCTAAACCTAAACTTAAACCCTAAATTAAACCTAAAATCTAAACCTAAAAAAGATAAAACAAATGTAAACCTAAATAAAATATAAAAATAAAATAAAATAAAATCCTAAACTAAAACCTAAACCTAAACCTAAACTAAAAAATAAATAAAAATAAAAAAATACAAACTAAACTAAAATATAATTAATAAAAACCTACACTAAACTAAAAATAAAATAAACCTAAAAATAAAACCTGAAAATAAATAAAAAATAAAACCAAAATCATAAACTAAAAAAAACTAAACCTAAAATAAATAAAATAAAATAAACCTAAACCTAAACTAAAATAAATTAAACTAAAATAACTAAAACCTAAAACTAAACTTAAATAAAGCTAAACTTAAACCCTAAACTAAATAAAAATAAATAATCTAAAAATAAACCTAAACTAAAAAATAAAATTTAAAAATAAACCTAAAATAAAAACCTAAAACCTTAACCTAAAAAACTAAAATAGAAACCTAAACCTAAAAACAACATAAACCCTAAACCTAAAAAAATAAAATAAAAATAAAACTAAGCTAAAAAATAAATATAAGACTAAACCTAAACCAAAAAAATAAAATAAAATAAATAACCTAAACTAAAATAAATAAATGAAAATAAATAAGCTAAATGAAATAAATATAAAAATAAACCTAAATAAAAATAAAATGTAAAATAGAATAAAATAAATAAAAATAAACTAAATAAACCTAAACCCAAAATTTAATTTAAAAAACCCTAAACCTATATTAAACCCTAAACCCAAACGCTTAAAACCCAAAATGCTAAACCCTTAAAAACGCTAAACTTAAACCCACTAAAAATAAATCTAAACTTAAAAATAAACTAAAATAGAAAACTTAAATTAAAATAAGTAAACCTAAAATAAATAAACTAAATTGAGGAAGAATAAAAGATAAACCTAAACTAAAATAAATAAAAAATAAACTAAATAAGCTACATAAACCTAAACCTACTGACATTTACATTTAGAAAAACTCTAAACCCTAAATCCAAAACCCTAAACTAAACCTAAAACCCTAAACCCTAAACCCTAAACCCTAAACCTTAAACCCCTAAACCCTAAACCCAAAAACCCTAAATCTAAACCCTAAACCTTACTCTAACCCTAAACCCTAAAACCTAAACCCTAAAACCTAATAACCTAAACCCTAAACCCCAAACCTAAACCTTCAACCCTAAACCCTAATCCTAAATAAATAATAAAATAAATAAAAAACCTAATCTAAAACCTTAACCTAAACCTAAACCTAAAATATAATAAAATAGAAAAAAATTAAACTAAAATAGAATAAATAAAAACTTAAACTAAACTAAAAAAATCAAATAAACCTAAAAATAAAAAACCTAAATAAAATAAAAGCTAAACCTAAAATAAAAATAAAATGAACCTAAGATAAAATAAAGTAAAACTAAATAAAAACCCAAACCTAAAAAATAAACCTAAAAATAAACCTAAAAAATAGAAAATAAAACATAAACCCTTAACTAAAAAAAAAACTTAAACCTAAACCAAAACTAGAAAAAACTAAACTAAAATAAATAACACCTAAACCTAAACCTAACCTTAAAAAAACTAAACTAAAATAAATAACATGTCATCCTAAACCTAAAATAAACTAAACCTAAACCATAAACTTAATAAAATAAAATAAACTAAAAATAAACCTAAACCTAAGCTAAAAAATAAAATGTAAAAATTAACCTACAATAAAAACCTGAAACCTAAACTCAAAAAAATAAAATAAAACCTACTAAACCTAAAATAAAAAAAAAATAAAACCTAAACCTAAAAAGTAAAATAAAAATAAAACTAAGCTAAAAAATAAAAATAAACCTAAACCTACACCTAAAAAATATTCTAAAATAAAAACCTAAACTAAAATAAATAAACCTAAAATAAATAAACTAAATTAAATAAAACTAAAAAATAAACCTAAATAAAAAAAACTAATATAAATAAAAAATAAACTAAATAAATTAACTAAACCTAAACCTACCAATTTACTTAATTTTAAAAAAAAACCCTAAACCTAAAATAAACTCTAAACCTTAAAAAACCCTAAACCTTAAACCCTAAACTCTAAAAACCTAAATCCTAAACTCTAAACCCTAAATCCTAAACATTAAAAAACCATAAACCCTAAACCCTAAACTCAAAACAAACCTAAACCCTAAACCCTAAACCCTAAACCCTAAACCTTAAACCTAAAACTAAACTCTAAACCTATAACTATTTACATAAATAATAATAATAATAATAAAATAATAATAAAATAAAACCTAACCTAAAATAAAACTAACTCCTAAACCCTAAACACTAAACACTAAACACTAAAACCTAAACCCTAAACCCTAAAACCCTAAAACCTAAACCTCAAACCTAAACCCTAAACCTAAACCCTAAACCTAAATACATAAACCTAAAAAAATAAAATAAATAAAACCTAAACCTAAATAAAATAAAAAATAAAAAAATAAAAACTTGAACTATAACCTAAACCTAATCTTAAACCTAAAAATAAAATAAAATGAAACTTTAAAACTAAACTAAAATTAAATAAATAAAAACCTAAACTAAACTAAAAAAAGTAATATAAACCAATAAACAAAACATAAATAAAATAAAAACTAATCATAAAATAAAAATAAAATAAACATTAAGTATAATAAAATAAAAACTAAATAAAAACCTAAACCTAAAAAATAAACCTAAAAATAAAACATAAAATAAATAATAAATAAAGAATAAAACCTAAACCCAAAAAAAAACTAAACGTAAAATAAACAAAATAAAATAAACCTAAATCTAAACTAAAAAAAGTAAACTAAAATTAATAACACCTAAACCTAAACCTAAAATAAACTAAACTAAATAAAATAAAGTAAACTTAAAATAAACCTAAACCTAAACCAAAAAATAAAACATAAAAAAAACTAAAATAAAAAAATAAACTTTAACCTAAAAAATAAAATAAAAGCCTAAACCTAAACCTAAAAAAAAATACATAAAACCTAAACCTAAACAATAAAATAAAAATAAAATTAAGCTAAAAAATAAACATAAACTTAAACCTAAACCTAAAAAATAACCTAAAATAAAAACCTAAACTAAAATAAATAAACATAAAATAAATAAACAAAACTAAATAAAAATAAAAATAAAATAAACTAAAATAAAATAAAAATAAACTAAATAAATTAAGTAAACCTAAACTTGCCAGTTTATTTAATTTTAAAACCCAAAACCTAAAATAAATCCTAAACCCTAAACCTTAAAAAATCCTAAACCTTAAACACTAAACCCTAAAAACCTAAACTCTAAACCCTAAACCCTAAATCCTAAACCCTAAAACCATAAACCTAAAAAACTAAACTAACTAAACCTAAACTAAACCCTAAACCTAAACCCTAAACCTAAAACCATAAAACCTAAAACCTAAAGCTAAAACCTAAACCCTAAAACCTTTAAACCCTAAAACCTAAAGCTAAACCCTAACACTAAACCCTAAACCCTAAACCCTAAACCTAAACCTACTTACATTATAAAAACTAAAAAATAAAATATAAAATAAAAAATAAAAATAAAAAAACCCTAACCATAAACCTTAAACCCTAAAACTAACCCAAAACCAAAAACCCTTAAACCTAAACCCTAAACCATGAATACTAAAACCTACAACCCTAAACCCTAAACCCTAAACATTAAACCCTAAGCCTTAAACCCTAAAAACCTAAAAACTTAAACCTAAACTAAATAAAACCAAAAAATAAAATAAATAAAAAACCTAAACCTAAATAAATTAAAAATTAAAAATAAAACTTGAATTATAACCTAAACCTAAACCTAAACCTAAAAATAAAATAAAATAAAAAATATAAACCAAACTAAAATAATATAAATAAAAACCTAAACTAAACTAAAAATAATAATATAAACCTAAAAATAATAAACCTAAATAAAATAAAAACTAAAGATAAATTAAAAATAAAATAAACCTAAAATAAAATAAATTAAAAACTAAATATAAAGCTAAACCTAAAAAATTAACCTAAAAATAAAATATAAAAATAAATAAAAAATAAAACCTAAACCCTAAACTAAAAAATAAAACTAAACCAAAAATAAACAAAATAAAATAAACCTAAACCTAAACTAAAAAAAAGAAAACTAAAATAAATAACACCTAAACTTAAACATAGGTAAACTAAATCTAAACCATAAATTAAATAAAATAAAGTAAACTAAAAATAAACCTAAACCTAAACTAAAAAATAAAACCTAAAAATAAACCTAATATTAAAACCTAAAACCTTAACCTAAAAAAATAAAATAAAAAGCTAAACCTAAACCTAAAAAAAAGATAAAACCTAAACCTAAAAAATAAAATAAAAATAAAATTAAGCTAAAAATAAACATAAAGCTAAACCTAAACCTAAAAAATAACCTAAAGTAAAAAACTTAAACTAAAATTAATAAACCTAAAATAAATAAACTAAACTAAATAAATATAAAAATAAACCAAAAAAAATAAAATAATAAAAAAATAAATAAACTAACTAAAATAAAAAAAAACCTAAACCTACTAGTTTACTTAATTTAAAAAACACCCTAAACCTAAAATAAACCCTAAACACTAAACCCTAAAAAACCCTAAACCTTAAACCCTAAACCCTAAAACCTAAACCCTAAACCCTAAAACCTAAACACTAATTCCTAAACCCTAAACCCTAATCTAACATAAACCCTAACCCTAAACCCCCCTACAACCCTAAACCGTAAAACCTAAACATTAAATCCTAAACCCTAAACCATAAACTAACATATACCCTAAACTAACCCTAAACCCTAAACCCCCCAACAACCCTAAACCCAAATGCTTAACCCTAAATCTAAACCCTAAACCTTAAAACTTTAAAACCCTAAACCCTAAAGCCTAAACACTAAACCCTAAACCTTAATCACTAAATCGAAAACCCTAAACCCTAAACCCAAAATTAACCCTAAACTGTAAATTGTAAACCATAAATAATAAACCCTAAACCATAATCCTTAACCCTAAGCCTTAAACCCTAAACAAACCCTAAATTATAATCCTTAAACCCTAAAAACCCTAAACCCTAAAGCCTATATCATAAAACCTAGACTAACCCTAAACCCTCAAAGACGTAAACTTTAAAGTCTATAAACTAAACCCTAAACCCTAAACCCTAAACCCTAACCCTAAACCCTAAAACCAAAATAAAATAAAATAAAAATAAAATTAAAACTAAACATAAAATAAAAATTAAATAAACTAATATAAAATAAAATAAAAACTAAATAAAAACCTAAACCTAAAAAATAAACTTAAAAATAAAACCTAAAAATAAATAAAAAATAAAACCTAATCCCTAAGCTATAATAAACCTGAACCTAAAACAAAAATAAAATAAATTGATTAAAATAAACCTAAACCTAAACTAAAATAAACTAAACTAAAATAAATAAAACTTATACCTAAACATAAAATAAACTAAACCTAAACCTAAACCTAAACTAAATAAAATAAAATAAATTAAAAATAAACTTAAGACTAAATTAAAAAATAATAATTAAAAATAAAACTAAAATAACAACCTAAAACCTAAACATAAAAAAATAAAATAAAAACCTAAACATAAACCTAAAAATAAAAAATAAAACCTAAACCTAAAATATAAAATAAAAATAAAAATCAACTAAAAAATAAACCTAAACCTAAAAAATAAACTAAAATAAAAAACCTAAAATAAAATAAATAAACCTACAATAAAAAAACTAAACTAAATAGAAAAATAAACCTAAATAAAAATAAAAAATAGAATAAACTCAAATAAATAAAAAATAAACTAAATAAACCAGATCTTACCAGTTTACTTAATTTTAAAAAAATATCTAAACCCTAAATCTTAAATCTTAAACCTAAATCCAAAACTCTAAACCCATAATCCTAATTCCTAATTCCTAAACCCTAAACCCTAAAGCCTAAAGCCTAAACCCTAAAGCCCAAAATCCTAAACCCTAAACCCTAAACCCTAAACAGCACAAACCCCAAACCACTGACAAGCCCAAAACCACAAATCCTAAAAAGCTACAAGCCACAAACCCTAAACCCTTTAAACCTAAGCCAAACCTAAAACCCTAAAACCTACTACCTAAACCCCAAACCCTAAAACCTACTTACAAACCCACTAAACCTAAACCATAAACCCAAAGCCTAAACTCTAAACCCTAAATAATGCTAAACTCTAAACCCTAAACTAACAAACCCTAAGAATGTGTAGAACCATGGAACATCAACACAATTTGGGTCTAGATCTGGCAGTGAAGGCAAAGGTAGAGGCAGTGGAGGCAAAGGTGGAGGTGGCGATTATCGTAATGGAGGTCGGGGATCTAGAGGTGGTGGTCGCAACAAAGGTGGTAATGGATGTAGAGGGAGCGATGGAGGTTACAGTTGTGGTGGTGGAAAAGGAAGAGATCAGGGATATGATGGCAAATCCACAACTTGAGAGGCGGGGGTGGTTCTGATGGAAACTAGGGAAACTGAAGAACGATCGATCCAATCTACTACTTATGGAACTGTCTTTATAGTAGAGATAGTTCTACTTATCCAGGGTTTTTGATTTGCTCAATGGGTGCTTATTTTTTTATCTATGATGTCGCTTGTGTCTAAGAAAACTTGGTGTTCTACTTGGTTGATAAAATCGAAAGAGGAAATGCCAATTTGTTCTCTAAAAAAACCTTAAACCCTAAACCTAAAGCCTAAACCCTAAACTGTAAATCATAAACCCTAAACCATAAAACCCTAAACCCAAAACCCTAAACCATAAACCCTAAACCTAAACCTAAACCTCTAAACCTAAACCATAAAACAAACCCTAAAACCTAAACCCTAAACCCTAAAACCTTAAACCTTAAACCCTAAAACCTACAACCCTAAACCCTAAACTCTAAACCCCAAACCCTAAACCCTAAACCATAAACCATAAAATAACCCAAAACTAATTCTAAACTAACCATAAAACCTAACCCTAAACCTTAACCCTAAACCCTAAACTCTAAACCTTGAATAAAGATGTCATTAGGAGAAGATCTAAAGAATGACCCAATCCTAACATAGTTATGGTGGCTAAAGAAAATGTCTTCAAGAGACTTTCCCTTAACTATTGAATACCTAAACCCTAATCTAAATCATATTATAATACCATGTATTATAGTATAATGTAGAATCATATCTTTGAGCATGTAGTGATGTGTTTTTGGATGTTATAAGATGTTTTGAAATGTTTTAGTATATTTTAGTATTATGCCTTATAGTCTATAATAA
This sequence comes from Cymbidium sinense, assembly GCA_021442155.1. Lineage (NCBI taxonomy): Eukaryota > Viridiplantae > Streptophyta > Magnoliopsida > Asparagales > Orchidaceae > Cymbidium > Cymbidium sinense. The sequence goes on from CM038216.1 coordinate 97,016,388, forward strand.
GGGACCAACGGAGAATCTGCACATCCACTGGATGGATTCTCCAACCACAAGGGTGGTTACTAGGAAAGGGGAACTTTCCAAATTGATAGTAACCCGGGTAATGTCTAAATGGGGTCACAAAGGACGTGAGCCAAATATAATGCCCATAGGGTAGGTGATTCTAGGGACATTATCATAAGCCCTAGAAAAGAATGCATATAAGTGTACAGTGGCCAACTAAAGAAGAAAGTGAGAAAACTTATATCTACCATGAGTGGTGTATCCTAAGGTGCGATAACCAAATAACCTAAAGTGTATCTGTTAGCATAGTGAGAACTAACCAACCTAAGGTGCCCGTCAGTGTACAATAATCAATCTGGAAAGAAAGCTTGTTGGATTACAACTTTTCAAGTGAAACTGATCATCAAGATAGTATGTCATCGGTGAGACAGATGCTAACTGACCTAGAGCAACTACTAAGTGGGGAGCTCGGAGGAAGGATTGGACCCAAATTTTAAGCGGTAAGGAGGGATGGAGCCACTTGGTGACTTATCCTGAACCTCAAATATACTTGACCCAGTCAGTGCACGAAGGCTGATCCAAGAAGAAAGTGTAGTAGACTCACATCCTCTTAAATAAAGCCAACATGAAGTAGCTTATCGGCCAAATTATAAGGACTACCAAATTAACAAGGCTCTAATCCCTGTGTAGTGGCTATGTAAGGAAGGAAAGCATAGAATACTTACATCCTCCAAACCAAGAAGACCACTTGGGTGACACACTAGCAGGGTAGCATGTTAGCCCAACCTAGAGTAGCTACTCAGTGAGTGCCGCTAGGGGCGTTATCTCAACTCAAAGTAGCCCGACACAAAAGATATATATTTGTTTTAAATGTTTGTGTGTAGTTTGTGTTTGTGTTGTGTCGATGAAAGATAGGATGCCGCTCGAGTTCCTTACACCTACCCTAAACACATCGTGGTGGATTCACAAACAAGAATACTTTCAACATGGAAGAGATTGAATTCGAAATGGAATTTTCATTGATGATAATTATTTTCAAACATAATTTATAATATTTCTTTAAGTGGAGCACATTGATTGAAAGCATTGGGCACTCTCCCTTATGATTAATAAGCTTATAAGATCCTCCTTGGTAGGCCTTCTCTATGGAAAAAGCATTTCCTAAGTGGGTTCAAACGTGCCTCCCATCTTACGACGGGCAATAATTGATCTCTTTAAAACTAAAATAAGCTCTCCTACTTTAAAAGCTCTAGAACAGACCAACTTTTTATGAGCTTGAATCATTTTAGCTTTGTATAACTTGAGGTTTTGGCATGTCCACAGGTGTCTCTCCTCTAAACCTTCAAGCTCTTCTAACCATAACTTGGAATTCTACTCTGTTGTGATCTTGCAACTCACAGCTATCCTTAGTGATGGGAGTTGGACTTTTAATGGTAGATCAGCTTCAGACCCATACACTAAGGAGAAAGGGAGTAGGCGAGTTGGAGTTTATATGTGGTGTGGTAGGTCCACAAGGCTTCAACTAACTCATCCTTGTTGCTTGTTGTTGTAGTGTCTTCTTAGTATTTGGATGAGAGTTTTCTTGAAGGTTTATGTTAAGCATTTGCCCTGGGTAGTTGATGGTAGAATATCTCAAATCTATATTATTTCTCTAGGCAAAGTTGTTGATCTTGATGTTCTTGAATGCAATACCATTATCAAATATAATTCATCGATCCACTAAAATAATATAGAAAAGCTAAAAATCACATCTTGAGTTGTGACCTTTCTAAGTGAATCTTCACCCATTTGGAAAAGTAGTGTAGTAAAAGATGAATCGATGTCTCTTGGAAGGAGGATCAATCAGACCCACTATGTCAGTACCCCAACACTAGAATGGCCCTGAGGCTAATGTAGGATGTAGAATGTTGGGTGATTCATGTAGGACCACACCATGTATTTGACATTGGTGGCATAGCCTAGCCATATCCATGCATTCTTTCATCATCAATGTCTAGTAGAATCCTAGTCTCTTGATCTTAGCTTTCATCTTCAGACCAAATTGGTTGGCTTCACATAATCCTGAGTGTACCTCAGTCATGATCTTATGGGCTTGTCAAACAAACATAACCACATATGATTGGAAGACTGTTGGTACAAGAAACCATCCACAAGAGTGTAGGAAAGTTCTCTTTGCTTCACTAGATAATCTTGGGACTTCTTTTGAGGTAGTTTTCCTTTATCTAGGTAATCCATGAATGGTTGCCTCCAATCTAACTCATCATCCTTCTTGGCAATGCCAACCTCCCCTTCAAAAGAGTTACTTTTGATAGGTTCCAATATCAATAAGGGATAAGACTTTGTCTATTTTGGACCTTTATTGATATGGACTCATCCTCAATACTCAACTTGCTTGGCTAAAGCAAAAGCTATGACATTCTCTCCTCGAGAAATCTTATAAATGGTAACCTCTAGGATTTGGGCCAACAACTCCATGGTGTACTTGTGGTAGTGATGGAGCTTGGGCTTTATAACCTTATAGGATCCAACAATTTGGTTGATAATTTGATGAGAATCCCCAAAGATGTTGATGCTTTAGATGCTTAGAGTAACGGTTAACTCCAGACCAGCAATCAGAGCCTCATATTTGTGTTTTTTGCTGGTGCAAGGATTGGATAGATGATATAAGAATCTCATCACATCACAGTCCAGAGTTAAGAGAACTATTCTTCTCCTCTTTGAAAGGAAGTCGCACCATCAAAGTAGATCTCCCAGTGGTAAATTCTAATATCCCCTAATTTCATAATTTGTTCATCACGGTGATCATCACTAAGTTGAGAGTCAGTAGGAAGTTGGTGTGCTGCTGAGAAATCTACTAGCACTTATCCTATCACTGCATAGAGGAGTATAAAGGTAATATCAAATTGGGAGAGGATCATGGACCATCATGCCAACCTTTTGGATAGCTTTAATTGTGTCATGAGATACTGTAGTAGGTTGATCCTAGAGTTCAAGTTCACATTATGAGAAAGCATGTAGTGCTATAGCTTTTGGGATGCACAGATTAAAGCTAGGAAATGCTTCTCATTGGGTAGATAATTTGCCTCAATAAGGATTGGATGATGGCTAGGAAATGCTTCTCATTTTCCTTCCCTTCATCATTAGCTTGAGCCAAAAATATATCAAGAGAGTCATCTATCACAACAGTGTAAACTATGAGTGGCTTGCCTGAGATAGGGGCTGATACAACTGTCAGCTTCATCAGATAATGCTTAATGTCTTCAAAGGCATGCTCACACATGTCATCCCACTTGAGCTTGGCATCCTTTTTGACAAGTGCTAAGAATGGCTGACATTTTCTCGATATGTTGGATATAAATTGTCTTAGATATGCCAACCCCGGAATGATCGAGTTGAGTTAAACTTTTAGGGGTTGCATTTCTAATATCGCCTTGATCTTCTTCAAATCAATTTTGATTCCACTGTTGGACAACAAACCCAAGGAATTTCCTTTATGCTACTCTGAATGCACACTTTAGGGGGTTCATTTTGAGGTTAAATTGTATTAACTGTTCGAAAACTACTCTTAAGTCAAAAAGATGGTCTTCCTTTTCTCTACTTTTGACCATGAGAACATCGACATAGCACTCGACTTGATGATGAATGAGTTCATTGAGGATTTGAGCCATAGCCCTTTGATATGTAGCAACAGCATTTTTAAGCCTGAGAGGCATGACCTTATAGAAATAAATTTTGATCGGGGTTCTAAAAGTAGTGTTTCTTTCATCTTTAGGGGCCATCTTTATTTGGTTATATCCAGATGAGCTATCCATCAAAGAGATGACATCATGAGATGAGGAAATGTGTACCATCAGCTCTGAGATTGGTAGTGAAAATTCATCTTTTAGACATGCCTTATTTAAATCCCTAATATCGATGCATATGTTAATTTGGTCAATCCTTTTCTTAACTGGGATGATGCTGGCTATCCAGGTATGATATTATTCATCCCAGATGAAGCCAATATCGATGAGTTTCTTGACTTCAGAAATGACCTGTTGTTCTATGTCTAATCACATGCATCTAGTAGTTTGCTTGTTAGGGTTAGCTATTGCAAGTTTATGGACCTATGTCAGCCAATCCATGCATCTCTTCATAACTCCATGTAGCGGTCCTTAAACTCAATAGCATAACTAAGTCATTGGTTTTAATTTCATTCATAAAGAACTAATGTATGTCAGGTGTGGATCTTCTTCAGTTCTTAAGTTGATTTTCTTGAGCTCGTCGATGGTTGACTTCATATCTTCTTTGAACTCTGGTGATGCATCTTTGACTTCAAAATCATCTGGATCATCTGAAGTTTCTATGCATAGCTCTTCATATGAGTTAATGTGATTTGAAAATAACCTCTCAGATTCCAAATGATTGGTGATGACTATGCTGTAATCATCATCATCGATTGGACCTACTGTACTGAATCCTAATTCACGTCTTCATTGAGAGCTTTCGCATTTGTTCTTCCATATTCTTTTGGAGCAGTTTGACTTTTGCTTTGACCAAGTATGTGGGATTAACCCTTTCTTTGCTAAATTATGAACTCAAGGCAAGTACTAATCAAAAGGTAATTCTATTAAATCTTTATATGAATCATCTCTCAAGTTCTACATCAACTTCTTGATTGAGGATGATGCTCCCAAGAACCTCTAAGTCTTCACACATGGATGACTTAGTGATTCCTTACCAAACCCTAAGCTTTTTTTGAGGAAAGTAGGGTTAAAGCTAAAGTTCCCCGATGCCTAATTGTTTCACATATAGACTTGGATACACTTATGCTTTGCTTTGGAGCCAGGTCTTCATCACTATATGGCTCAAGTGTCACCTCCAAAGGAATCTACTACAGAGAAGAGCTGGGTGGTGTGCTAACCATATAAGACTCATCCTATGAACTAGATTCTAAGTATATATGGATAGCAGGTGTACTCCTTGTAGCTGGGACATATCTTCTATTGGGTGGCCAATAAGGAGGTTTACCACCCAGATTGCTTATGGCCTCTTCCTCACTTTAGTGGAGTTAGGTCATCCTACCCATATGCTTGAATGGAGTAATGAACTATGGGTGGATTCAAATGTCAAGCTCCACTTCCTCCTCCAAGTCTATTTTCCTTTTATTTTTTTTATCATTTTCTTTTTTCTTTTCTTTATCTTGTTTTCTTTCTTTTCTTTTCTTTTCTTTTTCTTTATTTTAAACTTTGGCCAAGTTCGCTGGAATAGACTTGTTGATTTTGAGGGAGGTAGTAAGACGCATCCTCATATATGCCGACCTTGTGAACTATAAATGGCTTGAGATCTCCTTTAACACAGTAGACGATCCCACCTCTCACGAAATTCATACACTGATCTAGTGAAGATGGAACTATGTTGTTCTCATGTATCCATGGCTTCCCAAGCAAAGCATTGAAAGATGTATCATAGTCTATAATGTGAAACTTAGCTTCGGTCTTCCAATCATCGATCTCCAAGGGCAACACTATGGAGTCTAAGGCCTGTTGACCTCACTATTAGAGTGTAGATTAAATCTTCCCATCTTAGAGTTAAGAGTCTTCTAGACACTAAGACTTCCTTAGTCATAAGATACTTCTAACAATTAGGTAAACACTTAACCTAAGCCTAAAGACTTATAAGGGTTAATCATAAGATTATTTTATGCCTTAGGATTATAATCCACACCATCAATCCATATATAAACTCAACTAAATCAAACTCAACCCAAAATCAAAGCCCAAACCCATTGGTCCTTGACACAAAGTGGGTGACCTATTTGAGCCAAGTTCTAATCACCCAAATTGGATTGAACCAAGCCCATCAAAACCTCCCATCATTGATTCGATCACCGTAAGTTGATCAATTGTAAAAAAATTGGGTCAAACAGTTAACTTGGTCATTTGACCAAGTCAACTTAATATATGAACCCAAACTAGCCAAATTACTACAAATCCTTGATACTAATGATTCATACCAAATCAAAATTAATATTTAAATATGACTTGACCTTCAATTGAGTCAAACCAAATCCAATTGACCCTCTTGACCTAAGTTGACTCAAATTGACCTAAGAGACTAAATTGGGTCAAATTAAAATATAAATCGAATTGATTGAAACCAATGGCTCAAGTTCATTCCAAATTGATTGTTGAACTTGACCAAAGCCATTTTTGGACCCAAATGAACACAATTTACATACTTAGCCCAAATTGACCTAAAGGGTCAAGTTGGCCTAAATCAAAACTATTTCCAAATTAATTGAAATAAAAGCCTACAATCATCTTCAATTGGTCAACTAAATCCAAACCAACACCCAACCCAAGCCAATTTGGCCAATTTGGTCAAATTGCTCAACTTAATCCATTTGATTGAAATGAATTCAAATGAACCAAAATCAAATCTAAGCCAAACTAAACCAAACCAATTGAACCAAAACATCTCAAATGATCATATGAACTTCGCCTAACCCTTGGTTTGTTGATATGACCAATTGGTCAACTTAACTCAACCTACCTAATTTGACCTGAATGAATCAAATTGAGCCAAACTTAACCAAATCGACTCCAATTGACTTGAAATTTAGGGTAACCACTTTTGGCTCATTTTAAATTTTCTCAAATCAAATCCAATTCCAAATGATCATTCTACCCTTTGGTCTAGGGAATCACATGAGACAAATCACCCATGTAAGTGGTCATTTCCATTCCTTGGCCACTTGTACTCTCCCAATGATCCACTTGGGGACAGCAGACCCAAGGGGTGGTTGGCCATAACCCATGGGAGGTTAAATCACCTAGCCCTCCACATCGGAGGATTTAAAACCCATAGAACACCATGATTCCTCCTTAACAACCACCAAGCTGAGCCAACTCACCTCCTCCCACTCCCCCTGACTCTGAGATGGTTGTGTGCCACCAAAGCCAAAGATCCCCTTGTCCAATAAAGAGGAAGTATACACCTCGTGTATACTAAAACACAAATAAAAATCATTCCTTAGAGCCCTAGATACCCAAGATGAGCTCCCAGAGCCATTCCCTATTCTCCCAAGCTCATTCCTCGATCAAAAAATGCCATTCCTGTCATCCCGAAACCAAACAATCCCATTTTTGAACCAACTTCCCCATTTCTGCATCAAATCAAATTAAATTTGCACACACCTTCCCTAGGCCTCATTGAGCAAGAATGAATCATCTCCCAAGCTTCCCTAGCGCCTTAAGTGTTTGATCAAAGCTGAGCCCTAATCATTAGTTTGTGGACTTAAGAGGGAAAATCAAGGAATTGATCCAATTACCACTCAAAAGGGCTTCATTTGCACTAGATGAAGCTTTCTCAATTGTTCGAGCAACCGAATCTTGAGCTCTAGTGAGGTATGCTTCCAAAACTGATCCTTAGGCAAAAATAGGTTGAAGCTTTTTGAAGAAAGCTTGCATCTCATGTGATCTTGATCGTTGGATCCACTTCGAGCAATTTCGTGAAGGCGTGGGATCCTTTTGGAGTTATTTTGAGCCTCGTAAGCTCAGATCAAGTGAGTAATGGTGGATGAACTCCATTCTCCCTCACTCGAATGACATTAGATCACGCATCGTCCATTCTACATTATCAAAATGGATGGTCATGATTAGATTCGCTAGATCGATCTGATTTAATCCTATTAAGCTGTGGGATTAATCATAGCCATCTGATCTTAGATCGAATGGTAGACAGGAAAGTGCATCCACAGTCACCACATAGGAGTTGAGTAGGATAAGTTTTAAGAAGGCAATCCCGCAGTGCCACGTGCAATGTTTATCGCGTCAACATGCCACGTGGCACCAACAAGATTAGGCTTTAGTTAGGCTTACATTATTAAATGTTGAAACTTCTAAAAACCATAAGAAATCATGGAGAAATAAAACAAATCCAAATAAATACTCATTTTAAAGGTATTTCAAAGGAGAATTAATTAAAATGATCTTAACTAATTTTAAATAGCAATTAAGTTTTAATTACAAAATTAATTAGCTTACTCTTTAATTATTTGTGCAATTAATCCCAAATTTTGTGGGTTAATTTAATGGGATGACATCTGCCTCCCATGATTTTCTTAGGATGTAATGCTCACTTAATTAGGAAAATTGACTAATTAAATCATAACTACTCTTTTAAGTTAATTAATGATTAATTAATCCCATGAAAAGTAACAAATTGGTTAATTAAGTTTATTAATCATTATTCAACAATAAGTGAACTAAGGAATAGGGTTGGGACCCCTTTCTTTATGTTCATTTCACCCTTTTTTGAAATGAAATTAATTAAGATTTAACTAATTAATTAACCTCTTAATCAAATTGAAATCATAATCACATCAGACCTTAGTTAATTAAATCATGGGGTAGATCTTTAGGAGTCTAATAACCCGAAGGAGTTTAATAAAATTATGGTTAGTCCACATGTGTGGGAAAACCATAAGAGTAATTAATTAAGCCTCATAATCTAATTAACTAATAATCATGAGCCAATCGCATTAGGCCCCTTTTATTTCCTAGGATCATTGTAAGTTTATATTCCATGCATATCATCTGGGCTCATAATTATTTAGTTAATTACTTTAAGGTGACATAAGTAAGGGTAATTAATTCATCTAATTAAGGGTTCAACCTAATTAACCCAAAAAATCAGCTTAATTATACTTCGATAAATTAAATCAAGTCAGTAATATGGGAATAGGTTTAAAATAATAAGAGTTGATTTCTCTTCTTCTCTTTAAATCAAATCAAATCAAATCCAAAACTTAATTAATAAAGAAGCTTTGGTTTGCTTTAAATAATCTTATTTGATTTGATTATCTCTAAGAACTAGTTTGGTTGATTGAATCACATGCTTATATTTGATTGTCCTCTTTCCAATCATGTTAAATTTTTGTATGTCATTTGATTTCATGCATCCATCTTTTCAAAATCAAGTAAAATAAAATGAATGTCTTTTATGTAAGCTTGCGTGTGTTGATTTAATTTAATATATGCATGGGTATTATCACTATTAAATCCAAATGTATTTTTCAAAAGTTTATAAATGAATAAAATATGTGTTATGATGCTAGTTATAAATACATAAGAAATGCATGTGCTTATAGCTTAAGTGTATAAATGTGAGTTCTCTTTCCTCAATTCATGTGTTGATTTATATAAGATTGAATGGTAATGAGTATATAGTCTGGACATCCCGGCAACACAAGGCTTTAGCTGGCCCCAAGGAGGTTATTTGATTACTGCAGTTCCCTGGTTTAACAATGGAACGTACCCATTTGATTTTATTCTTATGTATTTCAACATTAGAATTTTGATAGAGCTTTAATATATAAATTATTCAATCAAATATATATATATATATATATATATATATATATGTATATATATATATATATATATATATATATATATATATATATATATATATATATATATATATATATATATATATATATATATATATATATATATATATATATATATATATATATATATATTCATACATACATCATCTTTGCATGGTTTTTTTCTATCATTTATGTATACATCTAGGTGTGTCCAAGAAAAGCAAGTATATAGTCTCAACATCATGAGAAATCGAGGCTTTAGTTAGCCCCAAGGAGGTCATTTGATTACCTCACTTCCCTGGTTTAACAATGACACATACTTGCCTATGTCTTTGTACATATATATGGATATGTGATTAGTGAATGAAAATCCCATTTTACATTAAAATGGCATGCATTCATATTTGACTAAGTAGTTGAATTAATTAGCCATATGATTTGGAGCCTACTTCCTATGTTCATGTATACAAATTTATATGTGTTTGAATGCAAATGGGTATATAGTCTGGACATCCCGGGAATATGAGTCTTTAGCTAGCTCCAAGGGGGTCATTTGATTACCTCACTTCCCCTAGTTTAACAATGGCACATGCTTACTTAATTTCATTTTTATGGCCTTTTTATATAAGAATTTGGATAAAGTTTTAAATTAATATGTCTAAATAATTCAATCAAATAAAATATAAATTCTAAACATACACATACATTCATAATTTAAGTGTGCTAAAATATGTTGCATGTATAGATACACTTAGGATTAAATCATATGCATGCTACATGCCATGGAAAGGAATGATTTAATATATGTCATCTGGTAGTAATTAAATTAAATTAATCTTAAGATGCCTTTCATTTTGAATATTATTATTTAAACTGAACCAAAACTTAGGATTAATTAAATCATTTAATAAGCCATTCATTAAAGAGAACTAAAAAAATTAATATACTTTAGAAAGTGACTTAAGGTAGGGAAGAAAGAGGGCAATCATCTTTTCCTTTTTTTAATAACACTAAATTGCTAAGTGTAATCAAATGAGACAAAAGAAAACACAAATTCAAATTTTTAAATCAATTAAACTACTTCAAGTGAAATGAACTTTTTCATGTTAAATTGAATCTTCTACAATTAGAAAATACAACAGTAATGCCTAACAAGACTTACTACACAAGCCTTAATACACACATTAGAATTAAGTCACCCCTCCTAGTTCTCAGTTAGGACGGTGTATGATGTTATGTATGTTTTGTTTTATGATGTATTATTTTAGATTGGATGTTAGGGTGTATTCTTCGTAGACTGGATGATAGGACAATATTAGCCTAATCATGTTTTATTCAAGGGATTATGCTTAAGGGATGCTTTAAAATAAATATAAAAGCTCTTTTTGTAGGTTGCTTAAATCCTTAAGCATAATCCAAGTTAGGATAAGTTGGATTAGTTACCCATGTGTAGGGTGCTAAGTCTAAATTATAAATACAACTGCTAGGGATTATATGTATATTTAGCTAACCTCTGTTTTGCAAGTACACTTAGATTTACTTTTCCCACATAAATGAAATTTTTGCATTAAAAATTACGATTAGTGCTATAGGGGATTAGAATGAGTAGTTGCTAGAAGGCTTTATCCTGGGGTTCCCTGTGATGCCTTTGAAGCAAGCACCATCCAAATCAAAGAAGGAACCAAATTAAAAATGGAGATATAAAGAAAGAAGTCCCCCATAAAATTTAATATATTTATAATTATTCTTTCATATTCTAGGTTGTACAAGGCTAGAGCTCGGCTACCCATCTTTTCTCTCTTCTAGTTATGCAGTGACACCCTCTGCTTTTTTTTTATTCTTTTACGATAGTTTATATAATTGTTTGATGTTATGTTTAAATTGTGCATTAGGATGGCATGCTTATAAATGTAAAATAAAAATAAAATAAACTTAAAATAAAATAAAATTAAAATTAAATAAAAACCTTAACCTAATAAATAAACTTTAAAATAAATCCTAAAAATAAATAAAAAATAAAACCTAAACTAAAATAAAAACATAAACCTAAAATAAAAATAAAATAAACAAAATAAAATAAACCTAAACCTAAACTAAAATAAACTAAAGTAAAATAAATAAAACCTAAACCTAAACCTAAAATAAATTAAACTTAAACCCTAAACAAAATAAAATAAAAGTAAACTAAAATAAACTAAACTAAACTAAAATATAAGTTAAAAATAAACCTAAAATAAAAACTAAAACCTAAACCTACAAACTAAAATAAAAGCCTAAACCTAAAATAAAATAAAAAAATAAATTAAACTAAAAATAAACATTAACCTAAACCTAAAATAAACTAAAGCTAAACTAAAATAAATAAACTTAAAAAAAAAACTAAATAAATAAAATTAAAATAAACCTAAATAAAAATAAAAAATAAAATAAACTAATATATATAAAAAAAATTAATTGAATAAACTAAATAAACCTAGATCTACCAGTTTACTTAATTAAAAAAAAACACCCTAAACCTTAAATAAACCCTAAACCCACAAACCAACCAAAAAACCATAAATCCTAACCTACCAAACCATAAACCCTAACCCCCCCAACCCTAAACCCTAACCCCCAATACAACCTTAAGCCCTAAACTAACCTAAACCCTAAATCCTCAAAACCCTAAACCTTAGAGCCTAAACACTAAACCCTAAACCCTAAATCCAAAACCCTAACCCTAAACCCTGAACTTATTTTTACTTTCTGGCCTAAGCTGGGTTATGTTTTTGACCTCTTGCTTTTGGGTTGGCCTGGTGGTTGCTATGTGGTGGTTCTTGTCTTTCCAGCCTGGGTTGGCATGGTTTTTTCAACCTGGTGGCTATTGTCTTCTCTGCATTGTTACTCTAAGTGCCCGTGGATGAGATGGTTTTTGCTCTGGCTTTATCCTATTTTCTGCATTGGTTGGAATGTTGGCAATCCTCTTGAACTCGAATTACTTTTTGTTGGTTTTTCATGGTTGAATTGGTCGCCTTTCTAGTAAGAATTGTTATTGGTTGTTGCCATTTTTGTTCTTTTGGAGAATTTCCTGGCTGCTTCTTTGGGGATGCCTCCCAGTTCCTTATTGTTTATTATTGGATCGTTCTTTTGCCTTGACTTTATGTTTGGTTATTCTCCTAGGATTAGCCTCTATTGGGTATGTTGTTTGAAGCACATCTTATGTTGATATCATGCTTCCTGTTTGGTTAGTCTTTGTTGATGGGGAAGTCTTGTTTTTGGGCTGGTCTTGGCTAGCTACTGTTGTTGCCTTTCTATGGTGGATGTGCTTCGTTTGGACCTCTGTTGTGTAGTGCTTTGTTGGTTTTCTACTTTCCCTTGGATGATTGGGATGCTTCCTTTGTTGGTTACTTATCATTGGTTGTTCTCTGGTGGTTGCCTTATGGCTGTTTAACTTAGCTGGTTTGGTTGGAGGGCTTTTATTTGCCATTGGAATCTTGTTTGGTTGATTTTGTCCTTATTGGTCTTTTCCTTCTTCTTGGACAATTTGCTGGAGCCTTTTATTATGTTGGCCAAACAGTTGCTGATCCTTTCGGATTGGACTTTTGGTTTCTGGTGGTTGGTGGCTGCCTTTGGCCCGCTTTTGTGTGGTTGGTTTATCTTCTGGTGAACCTTAAACCCTAAACCTTAAACCATAAACCCTAAATCCTAAACCCTAAACCCTAAACCCTAAACCCTAAACCCTAAACCTTAAACCCAAACCCTAAATCATAAACCTTAAACCTTAAACCCTAAACCCTACCACAAACCCTAAAACCAACCTACCTACCCCACCACTGACCCTACCCTACTTAAACCTTAAACAAACTTGTATCATACCTTAACCCTAAACCTAAACCCTAAACCATAACCCAACACTAAACCTAAACCCTAAAAACCCAATAAAACCCTAAACCCTAAAATAAGCCCTAAAACTAATACCTAAAACTTGGTGTGTTTCTGGGTTAATGAAATCAAAAATAAATGTTGAATCTATTTGGTTCAGTTGAAAAAACCAAAACCCTAAAACCAGACCCAAACCTAGGCCTAAACCCCAAAACCCTAAACCCTAAACCAAACTAAACCCTAAAACCTAAAACCTAAACCAAAATTAAATAAAACCTAAAGATAAAATAAATAAAAAAAACCTAAACCAAAATAAAATAAATTGAAACTAAAACCTAAACCAAAATCTAAACCTAAACCTAAAAAAATAAAATAAAAAATAATGACTAAACTAAAAAAAATAAATAAAAACCTAAATTAAACTAAAAAGATAAAAAACCTAAATTAAATAAAATTAAACCTAAATTAAAAACGAAATAAATCTAAAATAAAATAAAATAAAAAGTAAATAAAAACCTAAACCTAAAAATTAATACAAAAAATAAATAAAAAATAAAACATGAACCCGAAAAAAAATCTAAACCTAAAAAAAAAATAAACCTAAACCAAAACTAAGATAAACTAAACTAAAATAAATAAAACCTAAACCTAAAATAAACTAAACCTAAACATAAACTTAAACTAAATAAAATAAAATAAACTAAAAATAAACCTAAACTTAAACTAAAAAAAATAACCTAAAAATTAACCTAAAATAAAACCTAAAAAAACGAAAAAAATAAAATAAAACCTAAATCTAAACACAATTAAAAAAAAACCTAGAACTTAAACCTAAAAATAAAATCAAAATAAAATTAAACAAAAGTAAACTTAAACCCGTAATCTAAAAAAAATAAACTAAAATAACTAAAACTAAAATAAATACCTAAAATAAATAAACAAACTAAATAAAATTAAAATAAACCTAAATAAAAATAAAAATGAAACTAAAATAAAATAAATAAAAAATAAACTAAATAAACTAAATAATCTAAATAAATCTAAACCTACCACTTTCTAAAAGTGCCCTAAACCCTAGCGGGTGAGCCCTAAATCCTAGGCCACCACCTAAACCCTAAACCCTCCCAAACTGACCTGGGCCCCAAACCCTAGCCACCACCTAAACCCTGGGCCCTAAATCCTGGGACCCTAGGCCAAAAAAAACCCAGGCCACTGATCTTAAACCCTAACCACTAAACCCTGACCACTTCTAATGAGCCGGGTTAAGCAAAAACCTAAAAACCTTAGGCCAACCTGACTACCCTAAACCTAAACCTACTAAATAAACCTAAAAAATGATAAGAAACCTAAGTAAGATAAATAAACCTATACCTAAAATATAAAAAAACTTTAATAAAATAAAAACAAAACCTATAATAAAAATAAAATAAACCTAAAATAAAATAAAATAAAACTAAGTAAAACCCTAAATCTAAATAATAAACCTAATAGTAAAACCTATATAAATAAATAAAATAATACCTAATCCACAGGCTAAAATAAAATATAAAATAAAAAAAAAGGTAAACCTAAACCCAAAATTAACCTAAACCGTAAACATTAAACCCTAAATTAACACTAAACCCTAAACCCCTTACAACCATAAACCATAAACCCTAAACCCTCAAAATCCTTAACCCTAAAGCCAAAACACTAAACTAGCGTTAAATCCTAAACTAACCTTAAACCCCAACTAGAATCTAGCTTATTTTCACTTTTGCTTTGGGGTTATGTTTTGACCTTGCTTTTGGGTTGGCTAGTTCTGTCTTTCTTGCCTAGGTTGGCTTGGTTTGTGGTTACGGTCTTCTTTATCTTATTACTCTGGTTGCTAGTGGACAAGATGTTTTCTGCTCTGGCTTTATTCTATTTTTTTCACTGGTTGGTTTATTGGCTCTCATCTTGAACTCAAATTAGTTTTTGCTGGTTTTTCATTATTGAATGGGTGGCCTTCTCAGTGGGAACTATTTTTGGTTGTTGCCATTCTGGGCCTTCTTTTGGAAAATTTCCTGGCTACTTTTTTAAGGATTGCCTCCCAGTTCCTTGTTGTTTATTGCTTGATCCTTCTTCTACCTTAATTTTGTGTTTTATTATTCACCTAGGATTAGGCTCAACTGGGAGCATTGTTTGAAGCATGTTTTATGTTGTTATTATGCTTCTTATTTGGTTAGTCTTTGTTGTTGGGGAAGTTTGGTTTTTTGGCTTGTCCTAGCTAGCTGCTGCTATTGGGTTTCTATGGTGGCTATGCTTCTTCTAGACCTCTATTGTGTGGTGATTTATTTGTATTCTAATTTTCTTTGGCTGTTAGGGATGCTTCCTTTGTTGGTTACATATGATGGGCTATTCTTTGGTGGTTTCCTTATGGCTATTTTACTTAGCTGGTTTGGTTGGAAGACTTTTAGTTGTCCTTGGAATCTTGATTGGTTGATTTTTTTTCCTTATTGGTTTTTTCCTTCTTCTTGGACAAATTGCTGGAGCATTTTTCTATGCTGGCTGAACATTTATTGATCCTTTTGGCTTGGAATTTTTGTTTCTGGTGGTTGGTGGCTGCCTTTGGCCCCCTTTTGTGTTGATGTTTTACCTTCTGGTGATTTGCACTTGGTGCAGCTTATTTCATTTAGTTGATGTTTTCATTTTTGAGATGTTTAGTCATTTGTGGTTGCTCACCCTGGTTTCACATGGTGACTACTATTTGTTGGGAATTTGTCTTGAGGGCTCCATTCTTGGCTTTATTGGTTTTTTCTCTATTAATTGATGGGTATGGTGCTTGCTGATGGCTGGTTCTGGTTTTCCCTAGTTTGGAGCATGGGTGGGTTTTTTAATAATGGCTATTGTTGCTGTTCTGAATTTGTTACAGCCTCTCTCTAGTTTATTGTGATTAGTCTGTTGTGGTTTTTGTTTGGTAGTTTGGTTGTTAGCTGGTTGTTAGACGGTTGCTCTTCGTTTAATGGTGCGGGATCTAGAACTCTACAGACTGCTGGCCTTGGATGTTGGCTTGTGTCAAGTATGAAGGCTATGATGACTTTGATGTTGCTCACCTCCTTGCTCTGGTTGGTAGCATTACATATGATTATAATCCTTCTTTATGAAGTTTGGATGCTCATATGTATTATTGCCACTTGAGATGATCCTAACTGAGCTTGAGCCTTCTCTTTCTCAGCTCTCTCCTTTTCCTCTCTTCATCCTTATCCTTTTTGCTATGACTTTTGCCTTTGTAGTGTTTTACAGATTTCTTTTACAGGTTGGAACTTTACAGTGGGAATGGTTGTTACTTAGTCAACCCAAGTGCTATTGCTGTGGATCTTGCTTATCTTGTTTTCTCAAAGGAATAATGAACTGCTACTAACTCATCCTTTTATAACTTTCAAGATTTGTTTTAATCTTAGTCTATTTCTTTTTCTCTTTTTCTATTTAGTTGTTATATTTGCTTTTCTTTTTTATTTTCTTTTTCTAATGTACTTAGATGGGGGTTTATCGCTTTAGGTTTCTTGTAGCTCTCGGAGCAGTAGAATTTTAGATCTTTAACCCTTTTAAGGACATCATATATTTTCCATTTATGGTAATAAAATTCTAACTTTACCTAAAAAAACCCTAAACCCTAAAACCTTAAAACCTAAACCCCAAACCCACTAAACCAAAAACCCTAAATACTAAACCCTAAACCTAAACCCTAAACCACAAACCCTAAACTACCTAAAAACCTAAATCATAAAACCTAAACCCTACTAAAACCCTAAACCTTAAAACTTAAAACTTGGTTGATTAAATAACAAAAGTTGAATCTAAAATTTCTCTATTAAAAAAACCAAAATCTAAAAATAAATAAACATAATCCCTAAATCAAACCACATACCAACTAAAAATCATAAAACCAAAACCCAAACACCTTAATCAGTGAAACCTAAACCCAAAACCCTAAGACTAACCCAAACCTAAACTAAACCCCAGGCCTTGAGCCTAACCTAGGCCCACCTAATCACTGACCTAAACAAGGCCCTAGGCCCTGAAAAGAGTCTGATCCTTCTAAAGCCCTACCCTACACTAGCCATGACCCCAGATAACTAACTACTAACTGACCTAAACCCTAAAGCTAAACCTAAATCTAGGCTAAATAACTTAAAAAAAGATAAATATTAACCAAGATAAAATAATGAGAAATAAATAAAGATAAAACCCTAAACTAAAATAAATAAAATTAAAAACTACTATAATAAAAGACTAACTAAAAATAAACCTAAACCTAGGCTTAAAAAAATATACTAATAAAGAAACTAAACTAAAATAAAATAAACCTAGATAAAACTAAACTAAATAAAGATAAAATAAACTAAATATTAAATAAAACTAAAGTAAATAAAAATAAACTAAATAAACCTACTAACAATTTAGATTTAAAATATAAAAAATAAATAAGATTAAAAAACACTATACCTAAAATAACCACAAATAAAACTGGGCCCACACAAAAGACCACACACTAAACCCTAATATGAGCCATGGGCCCTAAAACCCCTACCTGACCCTAGGCCCTAGGCCCAAGACCTAAACCACAGGCCCTAACCACTGGGCCCACTAACTAAACCACAAAAACCTGACCCTAGACCACTGGGCTAAAACACAGAACCTAGGCCCTTACCTGGCCCTAGGCCCTGGGCCCTGGGCCCTGAGTCATGGGCTGTGGGCCCTAGGCCCAAATCCTGAGGCCCTGTGACCTGGCTACCCAAACCACAAAAGGCCTACTGGGCTAGCCCTGGGCCTAAATGAGCCCTGACCTGGGCCCTAACCCTAGGCGTAAGACCTGGGCCCTGAGCCTACGACCTACTTAGCCTAAAATCCTACCTGAGTTAAAAAATAAAATAAATAAATAAACTAAACCAAAATAATAAAACAACATAAAATAAAAACATATACTAAAACCTAATAAAACCTAAAAAATAAAATATAAAATAAAACTACACTAAAAATAAATAAAACCTAAACAAAACTAAAAAAATTAAAAAAATTAAAATAAAATAAAAATTAAACCCAAAATAAAAATAAAAAAAACCTAAAATAAAATAAAATAAAAACTAAATAAAAATCTAAACCTAAATAATAAGCCCAAAAATTAAACTAAAATTAAATAGAAAATAAAATGTAAAGCCTAAACCAAAATAAAATCAAAACCTAAAAAAAAATATTGTAAACCTAAACTAAAATAAATAAAACCTAAACCTAAACTTAAAAAAACTAAACCTAAATCGAAACCTAAACTAAACAAAATAAAATAAATTGAAAATAAACATTTACCTTAACTAAAAAATAAAACCTAAAAATAAATCAAAAATAAAATAAAAGCCTAAATCTAAAGCTAAAAATAAAAAATAAAACCTAAACCTAAAAAATAAAAAAATTAAATAAAACTAAACTAAAAAATAAACCTAAACCTAAACCTAAAATAAACTAAAATAAAACATAAAATAGATAAACTAAATTGAAAAATAAAATAGACCTAAATAAATAAAAAAAATAAAATAAACTAAAATTAAAATAAACTAAATAAACCTAAACATAGTTTAATTAAAAAAATTAGATGAGTTCAAATAAAAACCCTAATCCTAAACATTAAACCACAAAATAACTCTAAACTGGACTCTAACACTAAACCCTAAATAAAACCCTAAACCCTAAACCATAAAGACTAAACCTACCCCCAAACCTAAACCCTAAAACACTAAACCTAAAATACTAAAACCTGACCCTGACCCACAGCCTAAACCTGACCCTAAACCTAAACAAAACCCTAAACACAAAATGTAAACCCTAGGCGAAACATTAAACCATAAACCCTAAAAGCTACTAAAACTAAATAAACCTAAAAAATAAAATAAACAAAAAAACCTAAATAAAAAAAAAAAAATAAAATAAAATAAAACTTAAACTAAGCAATCCAAAACTTAAACCTAAACCAAAAAAATAAAATAAAAAATAAAAGAAAACTAAAAAAAGTAAACTAAAATAAAATAAATAAAAACCTAAACTAAACTAAAAAATAAAATAAACCTAAAAAAAAGATAAATAAAATAAAAAATAAACATGAAATAAAAATAAAATAAACCAAAAATAAAATGCAAGAAAAACTAAATAAAAACCCTAAACCTAAAAATAAATAAAAAATAAAACCTAAACCCTAAACTAAAATAAACTAAGCTAAAATTAATAAAACCAAAATCGAAACCTAAAATAAACTAAACCTAAACCCTAAACTAAATAAAATAAAATAAACTAAATATAAACCTAAACCTAAAAAAAAATTAAAGCCTACAAATAAACAAAAAATAAAAACCTATGGTGGTGGGGGATCTAGAGGTGCTGGTGGATATGGAGGTGGTGGTCCAAATAGTGGTGGTTGTGGAAATGTGAAGAGCGATGAAGGTTACAGCCGCGGTGGTGGCGGAGAGATAGATCGAGGTTATGATGGTGGATACCTCTACTCGAGAGGTCGAGGTGGTTCTGATGGGAACTGGAGAAACTGAAGAATGGCCGATCCGATCTGCTACTTATAGGACTATGTCTTTACAGTAGAGACAGTTCTAGTTATCTAGGATTTTTCATTTGCTCTCTATGCCTGCTCATTTTTTATCAATGTCATTGCTTGTGTCTTAGAAAACTTGGTGTGTTCGGTTGAGAAATTAAAGAAGAAATGTTGAATAAATTTGTTCTCACTAAAAAAAAATCAAAACCCTAAACCCTTAACCCTAAACCCTAAACACCCTAAACATAAAAGCCTAAATACTAAACCTTAGACCCTAAACCCTAAATCCTAAACCCTAACGTAACCTAAACTCAAAACTCTAAACCTTAAACCCTCAAAACCCTACACCCTAAAGCCTAAACACTAAACCCTAAACCCTAAACCCTAAACCCTAAACCCTAACCCTAATCGCTAAACCCTAAACTTATTGGTTTACTTAATATATAAAATATAAATAAAATAAAAAAATAAAAAATAAATAAATAACTGACTAAACCTAAAAAACCCTAAACCTCTTATCAACCTACCTACCCTACTAAACCCCACCACATATTAACCTAAACTAATCTAAAAACTAAACCTAAAATAAAACCTAAAAAATATAATAAAAATCTAAATAATAAAATAAATAAAACCTAAACTTAAAACCTAAATTTAGAATAAAATAATAAATAAAAAACTAAACTAAAATAATTAATAAAATGTAAAACTAAATAAAAATAAACTAAAACCTAAATAAAATAAAACTAAACATAAAATAAAATAAAATAAACTTAAAATACAATAAAATATAATATAAAACCTAAACCTAAATAAACCTAAAATAAACTAAATAAATAAAAATAAACCTAATCAGAGTAAAAAAAAATAAAAAAATTAACAAATAAAATAAACCTAAACTAACCTATGTTAAATTAAACTAAATTAAATAAACCTAAACTAAAAAAAATAAACTAAAAACCCTAAACTAAATAAAATAAAATAAAATAAACTAAAATCCTAAACTAAAAAATAAAACCTAAAATAAACCTAAAATAAACCTAAAACCTAAACCTAAAATAAACAAAACTAAGCTAAAATATATAAACCTAAACCTGGACACAAAAAAATAAAATAATAAATACCCAAACTATAATAAACTAAAATAAATAAAACTAAACTATATGTATATAAACCTAAAAAGATAAAGTATTAATTTAAAACCCTAAACTTATGATAAACCCTAAACCCTAAACCCTAAACCTTCAAACCTAAGCCCTAAAAACCTAAACTGCAAACCCTAAAACCTAAACACTAAATCCTAAACCCAAAACCTTAAACCCTAAACCCTAAACTAACACTAAACCCTAAATCCCTCTACAACCTTAAGCCATAAACCCTAAATCCTAAACCCTAAACCCTAAACCTTACAACCCAAAACCTTAAACCCTAAACCCTAAACCTTAAACCTTAAACCCTTAAAATCGTAAACCCTAAAGCCTAAACACTACACCTACACTAAATTATCTAAACATGAAATAAGTAAACTAAACTAAATAAAAATAAAAATAAGCCTCTATAAAAAAAAAAAAAAAAACTAAAATAAATTAAACATACACTAAAATAAATAAACATGAAATAAATAATCCAAACAAGATAAAAATAAAAATAAACCTGAATAAAAATAAAAAATAACATAAATTAAAATAAAAAAAACTAAATAAACTAAATAAACATAAACCTACCAGTTTACCTAATTAAAAAAAACCCCTAAACCCTAAACCATAAAAACCCCAAACCATAAAACCTAACCTAAAAAGTAAAATAAAAATAAAACCATAAAGAAACATGAAATAAATAAACTAGACTAAATAAAATTAATAATATGCCCTAAACCTAAACAAATTAAATAAAAACCTAAGCCTAAACCTAAAAATAAAAAATAAAACCTAAACTAAAAAAGTAAAATAAAAATAAATCTCTAAATAAACATGAAATAAATAGACTAAACTAAATAAAAATAAAAATAAAATAAACTAAAATAATTAAAAAATAAACTAAATCAACCTAAACCTACCAGTTTACTTAATTTTAAAAAAAATAAAGAAACATGAAATAAATAAACTAGACTAAATAAAATTAATAATATGCCCTAAACCTAAACAAATTAAATAAAAACCTAAACCTAAACCTAAAAATAAAAAATAAAACCTAAACCAAAAAAGTAAAATAAAAATAAATCTCTAAATAAACATGAAATAAATAGACTAAACTAAATAAAAATAAAAATAAAATAAACTGAAATAATTAAAAAATAAACTAAATAAACTAAATCATCCTAAACCTACCAGTTTACTTAATTTTAAAAAAAAACCCTAAACCCTAAACCCTAAAAACCCTAAACCATAAATCCTAAACCACAAACCCTAAACCCAAAACCCTAAACCCTAAACCCTAAACCCTAATCTCTAAACCTACAACCCTAAACTCTAAACCCTAAACCAACAACCCTAAACCCTAAACTCTAACCTTTAAACCCTAAACACTAAAAAACCCTAAACCTTAAACCCTAAAAACCTAAACCCTTAACCCTTAACCCTTAATGTTAAACCATAAAAAACTATAAACCCTAACCCATAAACCCTAACCCTAAACCCTAAACCCTAAACCTTAAACCTTAAACCAACTAGCCTACTTAATATATAAAATTTAACAAAAATGAAAAAAATATAAAAATAAAAAAACCATAAACTTTAAAACTAACCTAAAACCCTAAACCCTCAACCCTGAATCCAAAAACTAGAACTCTAAACCTTAAACCCCAAACCCTAAACCCTAAAAAATAAAATAAACTAAAATAAATTAAATCTACACTAAAATAAATAAACATGAAATAAATAAACTAAACAAAATAAAAATAAAAAAACCTAAATAAAAATAAATAACAAAATAAATAGTAAATAAATAATAAAATAAATAAATAATAAAAAAATAAACTAAATAAACCTAAACCAATCGGTTTACTTAATTTTAAAAAAACCCTAAACCCTAAACCCTAAACCCTAAACCCTAAATCCTAAACCCTAAACCCTAAACTCTAAATCCTAAACTCTAAACCTACAACCTTAAACACTAAACCCTAAACCCTAAACCCTAAACCCTAAACCCTAACCCCTAAACCCTAAACCCTAAAGAACCCTAAACCTTAAACCCCTAAACCATAAAAAATTGAACCCTAAAGCCTAAACCCTAAATCCTAAACAATAAAAAATAATAAACCATAAACCCTAAACCCTAAATCCTAAACCATTAAAAACCATAAACCCTAAATCCTAAAACCCTAAACCCTAAACCCTAAACCATAAACCTTGAATCCTAAAACTACAAGCCTAAACCCTAAACCCCAAACCCTAAACCTTAAACCCTAAACCCTAAACCCTAAACTCTGAAATCCTAAAAATTTAAACCTAAAATACAAACTAAACTAAAATAAAATTAATAAAAACCTACACTAAACTAGAAAATAAAATAAACCTAAAAATAAAAAACCTAAATAAAATAAAAACTAAACATAAAATAAAAATAAAATAAACCTAAAATTCAATAAAATAAAACCTAAATAAAAACTAAACCTAAAAATAAACCTAAAAAGAAAACCTGAAAATAAATAATAAATAAAACCAAAATCATAAACTAAAAAAAATACTAAACCTAAAATAAATAAAATAAAATAAACCTAAACCTAAACTAAAATAAATTAAACTAAAATAACTAAAACCTAAAACTAAACCTAAATTAAGCTAAACTTAAACCCTAAACTAAATAAAATTAAATAATCTAAAAATAAACCTAAACTAAAAAATAAAAACTAAAATAAAAACCTAAAACCTTAACCTAAAAAACTAAAATAGAAACCTAAACCTAAAAACAACATAAACCCTAAACCTAAAAAAATAAAATAAAAATAAAACTAAGCTAAAAAATAAATATAAGACTAAACCTAAACCAAAAAAAAATAAAATAAAATAAATAACCTAAACTAAAATAAATAAATAAAAATAAATAAGCTAAATGAAATAAATATAAAAATAAACCTAAATAAACATAAAAAGTAAAATAGACAATACTAAATAGAAAATAAACTAAATAAACCTAAACCAAGCAGTTTACTTAATTTAAAAAAAAACCCTAAACCTATATTAACCCTAAACCCTAAACGCTAACCCCTTAAAAACCCAAAATGCTAACCCTTAAAAATGCTAAACTTAAACCAAGCTAAAAAATAAATCTAAACTTAAAAATTAAACTAAAATAGAAAACCTAAACTAAAATAAATAAACCTTAAATAAATAAACTAAACTGAGGAAAAATAAAAAATAAACCTAAACTCAAATAAATAAAAAATAAACTAAGTAAGCTACATAAACCTAAACCTACCGATTTACTTAATTTAGAAAAAAACTCTAAACCCTAAATCCTAAACCCAAAAACTTAAACCTTAAAACTAACCCTAAACCCTAAACCCTAAACCCTAAAACCCTAAATGTTTAGGCCTAAAACCTAAACCCTAAAACCCTAAATCGTAAACCCTAAACCTTAATACTCTAACCCCTAAACCCTAAAACCTAAACCCTAAAACCTAATACCCTAAACCCTAAACCCCAAACCTAAACCTTCAACCTTAAACCCTAATCCTAAATAAAAAATAAAAAAAAATAAAAAAAAACTTAATCTAAAACCATAACCTAAACCTAAACCTAAAAATATAATAAAATAGAAAAAAAATTAAACTAAAATAAATAAATAAAAAAATCTAAACTAAACTAAAAAAAAATCAAATAAAAAATAAAAAACCTAAATAAAATAAAAGCTAAACCTAAAATAAAAATAAAAAGAACCTAAGATAAAATAAATTAAAATTAAATAAAAACCCAAACCTAAAAATAAACCTAAAAAATAGAAAATAAAATATAAACCCTTAACTAAAAAAACTTAAACCTAAATCAAAACTAGAAAAAACTAAACTAAAATAAATAACACCTAAACCTAAACCTAATCTTAAAAAAACTAAACTAAAATAAATAACATGTCAACCTGAACCTAAAATAAACTAAACCTAAACCATAAACTTAATAAAATAATATAAACTAAAAATAAACCTAAACTTAAGCTAAAAAATAAAACGTAAAAATTAACCTACAATAAAAAGCTAAAACCTAAACTCAAAAAGATAAAATAAAAACCTAAACGTGAACTTAAAAATAAAAAATAAAACCTAAACCTAAAAAGTAAAATAAAAATAAAACTAAGCTAAAAAATAAAAATAAACCTAAACCTAAACCTAAAAAATATTCTACAATAAAAACCTAAACTAAAATAAATAAACCTAAAATAAATAAACTAAATTAAATAAAACTAAAAAATAAACCTAAATAAAAATAAAAAATAAAAAAAACTTAAATGAATAAAACATAAACTAAATAAATTAACTAAACCTAAACCTACTAATTTACTTAATTTAAAAAAACTTTAAACCTAAAATAAACTCTAAACCCTAAAAAACCTTAAACCTGAAACCCTAAACTCTAAAAATCTAAACCCTAAACTCTAAACCTTAAATCCAAAACATTAAAAAACCATAAACCCTAAACCCTAAACTCAAAACAAACCTAAACCCTAAACCATAAACCCTAAACCTCAAAACCCTAAAACCTAAAGCGTAAAACTAAACCCTAAACCTACTAGTTTACTTAATATAAAATAATAATAATAATAATAATAATAATAATAATAATAATAATAAACAAAATAATAAAAATAAAAAAATCCTAACCTAAAATCCAAAACCTAAAACTAACCCTAAACCCTAAACACTAAACACTAAACACTAAAACCCTAAACCCTAAACCCTAAACCCTAAACACTGAACCCTAAATCCTAAAACCTACAACCCTAAACCCTAAACCCAAAACCCCAAACCTAAACCCTAAACTATAAACCCTAAACCCTAAACCTTAAACCCTAAAACCTAAATACCTAAACCTAAAAATAAAATAAACAAAAAAACCTAAACCTAAATAAAATAAAAAATAAAGAAATAAAAACTTGAACTATAACCTAAACCTACACCTAAACTTAAAAATAAAATAAAATAAAACAACTAAAATAAAATAAATAAAACCTAAACTAAACTAAAAAAAGTAATATAAACCTAAAATAAAAAAACATAAATAAAATAAAAAAAACTAAACATAAAATAAAAAAAAAAACATTAAGTATAATAAAATAAAAACTAAATAAAAACCTAAACCTAAAAAATGAACCTAAAAATAAAACATAAAATAAATAACAAATAACAAATAAAAAATAAAACCTAAACCCAAAAAAAAAACTAAACGTAAAATAAACAAAATAACATAAACCTAAATCTAAACAAAAAAAGTAAACTAAAATTAATAACACCTAAACCTAAACCTAAAATAAACTAAACCAAAACCATAAACTAAATAAAATAAATTAAACTTAAAATAAACCTAAACCTAAATTAAAAAATAAAACATAAAAAAAACTAAAATAAAAACATAAACTTTAACCTAAAAAAATAAAATAAAAGCCTAAACCTAAACCCAAAAAAAAATACATAAAACCTAAACCTAAATAATAATAAAAATAAAATTAAGCTAAAAATAAACATAAACCTAAACTAAACCTAAAAAATAACCTAAAATAAAACCTAAACTAAAATAAATAAACAAAAAATAAATAAACAAAACTAAATAAAAATAAAAATAAAATAAACTAAAATAAATAAAAAATAAACTAAATAAATTAAGTAAACCTAAACCTACTAGTTTATTTAATTTAAAAAAAACCCAAAACCTAAACTAAATCCTAAACCATAAACCTTAAACACTAAACCCTAAAAACCTAAACTCTAAACCCTAAACCCTAAATCCTAAACCCTAAAAAACCATAAACCCTAGACCCTAAACCCTAAACTAACCTAAACCCTATACCCTAAACCCTAAACCCTAAACCTAAACCCAAAACCATAAAAACCCTAAAACCTAAAGCCTAAACCCTAAAACCTAAACCCTAAACCCTAAACCCTAACCCTAAACCCTAAACCCTAAACCCTAAACCCTAAACCTACTAGATTACTTAATATAAAAAAAAAAATAAAAAAATAAAATAAAATAAAATAAAAAACCCTAACCCTAAACCTTAAACCCTAAAATAAAACCAAAACCCAAAACTCTAAAACATAAACCCTAAACCATGAATCCTAAAACCTACAACCCTAAACCCTAAACCCTAAACCCTAAACGTTAAACCCTAAGCCTTAAACCCTAAAAACTTAAAAACTTAAACCTAAACTAAATAAAACCAAAAAATAAAACAAACAAAAAAAACCTAAACCTAAACCTAAACCTAAACCTAAAAATAAATAAAATAAAAAATATAAACCAAACTAAAATAATATAAATAAAAACCTAAACAAAACTAAAAATAATAATATAAACCTAAAAATAATAAACCTAAATAAAATTAAAACTAAAGATAAAATAAAAATAAAATAAACCTAACATAAAATAAATTAAAAACTAAATACAAAGCTAGACCTAAAAAATTTACCAAAAAATAAAACATAAAATAAATAAAAAATAAAACCTAAACCCTAAACTAAAAAATAAAACTAAACCAAAAATAAACAAAATAAAATAAACCTAAACCTAAACTAAAAAAATAAAATTAAAATAAATAACATCTAAACCTAAACCTAAAATAAACTAAACCTAAACCATAAATTAAATAAAATAAAGTAAATTAAAAATAAACCTAAACCTAAACTAAAAAATAAAACCTAAAAATAAACATAAAATTAAAACCTAAAACCTTAACCTAAAAAAATAAAATAAAAAGCTAAACCTAAACCCAAATAAGAAAAAGATAAAACCTAAACCTAAAAAATAAAATAAAAATAAAATTAAGCTAAAAATAAACATAAAGCTAAACCTCCTAAAAAAATAACCTAAAGTAAAACTTAAACTAAATTAATAAACCTAAAATAAATAAACTAAACTAAATAAATATAAAAATAAACCTAAAAAAATAAAATAAATAAATATAACTAAAATAAAACCTAAACCTACCGCTTTAATTTTAAAAAACACCCAAACCTAAAATAAACCCTAAACACTAAACCCTAAAAAACCCAAAACCTTAAACCCTAAAACCTAAAAACCTAAACCCTAAATCCTAAAATCTAAACACTAATTCCTAAACTCTAAACCCTAATCTAACCTAAACCCTAAACTAACCCTAAACCCTAAACTCTAAACCCCCTACAACCCTAAACCCTAAAACCTAAACATTAAATCCTAAACACTAAATCCTAAACTAACATAAACCGTAAACTAACCCTAAACCCTAAACCTTAAACCCCCCAACAACCCTAAACCCTAAATGCTTAACCCTAAATCTTAAACACTAAACCTTAAACCTTCAAAATCCTAAACCCTAAAGCCTAAACACTAAACCCTAAACCTAAACTTAATCACTAAATCCTAAATCCTAAACCCTAAACCCTAAATTAACCCTAAACCATAAACCATAAATTATAAACCCTAAATCATAATCCTTAACCCTAAGCCTTAAACCCTAAACCCTAAACCATAAATCCTAAAATCCTAAGCCTTAAACCCTAAACTAACCCTAAATTATAAACCCTAAACCCTAAAAACCCTAAACCTAAAGCTTATACCATAAAACCTAAACTAACCCTAAACCCTTAAAGCCCTAAACTCTAAAGCCTACACACTAAACCCTAAACCCTAACCCTAAACCCTAAAACCAAAATAAAATAAAATTAAAATAAAATAAAAACTAAAAATAAAATAAAAATTAAATAAAACTAAAATAAAATAAAATTAAAACTAAATTAAAACCTAAACCTAAAAAATAAACTTAAAAATAAAACCTAAAATAAATAAAAAATAAAACCTAAACCCTAAGCTAAAATAAACTAGAACCTAAAATCAAAATAAAATAAATAGATTAAAATAAACCTAAACCTAAACTAAAATAAACTAAACTAAAATAAATAAAACTTAAACCTAAACCTAAAATAAACTAAACCTAAACCTAAACCTAAACTAAATAAAATAAAATAAATTAAAAATAAACTTAAGACTAAATTAAAAAATAATACTTAAAAATAAAACTAAAATAACAACCTAAAACCTAAACATAAAAAAATAAAATAAAAATATAAACCTAAACCTAAAAACTAAAATAAAAATAAAAATCAACTAAAAAATAAGCCTAAACTTGAAAAATAAACTAAAATAAAAAACCTAAACTAAAATAAATAAACCTACAATAAAAAAACTAAACTAAATAGAAAAATAAACCTAAATAAAAATAAAAAATAGAATAAACTCAAATAAGTAAAAAATAAACTAAATAAACCAAATCCTACCAGTTTACTTAATTTTAAAAAAATATCTAAACCCTAAATCTTAAATCTTAAACCTAAATCCAAATCTCTAAACCCTAAATCCTAAATCCTAAATCCTAAACCCTAAACCCTAAAGCCTAAACCCTAAACCCTAAACCCTAAACCCTAAACCCTAAAAACCTAAATCCTAAACCCTAAACCCTAAACCCTAAACCTTAAACCTTAAACCTGAACCTTAAACCCTAAAAACCTGAACTCTAAACCCTAAAACCCTAAACCCTAAACCCTAAACCCTAAAACCTACTACCCTAAACCCTAAACCCTAAAATCTTCTACCCTAAGCCCTAAACCCGAAACCCTAAACCATAAACCCTAAAGCCTGAACTTTAAGACCTAAAATAATGCTAAACTCTAAACCCTAAATAACCCAGACCCTAAGAATGCGAGAACTGATGGAGAACATCACAATAACCAGCTCACGAGTGTGGAAAGAGGAAAGGGAGCAAGGTGGAGGTGGTGATTATCGCAATGGTGGTGGGGTATCTGGAGGTGGTGGTCACAGCAAAGGTGGTTATGGATGTGGGGGGAGCGATGGAGGTTACAGTTGTGGTGGTGGCAAAGGAAGAGATCGGGATATGATGGAAAATCCCTCTACTCGAGAGGCGGGGGTGGTTCTGATGGAAACTAGGGAAACTGAAGAACGATTAATCCGATCTTCTACTTATCTAGGGTTTTTGATTTGCTCTATGTGTGCTTATTTTTTATCTATGTCATCGCTTGTGTCTAAGAAAACTTGGTGTTCTACTTGGTTGATAAAATTGAAAAGAGGAAATGCCAATTTGTTCTCTAAAAAAACCTTAAACCCTAAACCCTAAACCTAAACCCTAAAGCCTAAACTCTAAACCCTAAACCCTAAACCCTAAAAACCATAAACCCTAAACACTAAACCCTAAACCCTAAACCCTAAACCCTAAATCTAAACCATAAACCATAAACCCTAAAACCCTAAACCCTAAACCCTAAAACCCTAAACCTTAAACCCTAAAACCTACAACCCTAAACCCTAAACTCTAAACTCCAAACGCTAAACCCTAAACCGATAAACCATAAAATAACCCTAAACTAACCCTAAACTAACCATAAATCCTAACCCTAAACCCTAAACCTTGAATAAAGATGTCATTAGGAGTAGATCTAAAGAACGACCTAATCCTAACATAGTTATGGTGGCTAAAGAAAATGTCTTCAAGAGACTTTCCCTTAATTATTAGAGATTTGAATACCCTAAACCTTAACCATAAATCATATTATAATACCATATATTATAGTATAATATAGCATCATATATTTGAGCATGTAGTGATATGTTTTTGGATGTTATAAGATGTTTTGAAATGTTTTAGTATATTATGGTATTATGCCTTATAGTCTATAATAAGGGACCAAGGGAGAATTTGCACTTCCACAGGATGGATTCTCCAACCACAAGGGTGGTTACTAGTAAAGGGGAACTTTCCATCCGATAGTAACCCGGGTAATGTCTAAATGGGGTCACAAAGGATGTGAGCCAAATATAATGCCCAGAGGGGAGGCCATGCTAGGGGCATTATCCTAAGCCCTAAAAAAGAATGAATATAAGTGTACAGTGGCCAACCAAAGAAGAAAGTGAGCAAACTTACATCTACCATGAGTGGTGTATCCTAAGGTGCAATAACCAACCAACCCAAAGTGTATCCACAAGATGTATCCATCAACATAGTGAGAACTAACCAACCTAAGGTGCCCGTCAGTGTACAATAATCAATCTGGAAAGAAAGCGTGTTGGCTTTTAACTTTTCAAGTGAAACTGATCATCGAGATAGTATGTCATCGACGAGATAGATGTTAACTGACCTAGAGCAACTACTAAGCGGGGAGCTCAGAGGAAGGATTGGACCCAAACTTGAAGCAGTAAGGAGGGATGGAGCCGCAAGGTGACTTATCCTAACCTCAAATATACTGACCCGGTGAAGGCTAATCCAAGAAGAAAGAAAGACTCACATCTTCTTAAATGAAGCCAACATGAGCTTATCACCACACAAGAAAAGCCTACCAAACTAACAAGGCTCTCACCCATGTGTGTAGGGCTAAGTAAGGAAGGAAAGCATAACTTACATCTTCTAAACCAAGAAGACCATGGGTGACACACTAGCAGGGTAGCATGTTAGCCCAACCTAGAGTAGCTACTGAGTGCGGGGCGTTATCTCAACTCAGAGTAGCCCGACACAAAAGATATATATTTGTTTTATATGTTTACATGTAGTTTGTGTTTGTTTTATGTTGATGAAAGATAGACCGAGTTCTTACACCTACCCTAAACACATCGGTGGATTCACAAACAAGAATACTTTCAACATGGAAGAGATTGAATTCAAAATGGAATTTTCATTGATGATAATTATTTTCAAACATAATTTATAATATTTCTTAAGTAGAGCCCATTGATTGAAAGCATTGGGCACTCTCCTTATGATTAATAAGCTTATAAGATCCTCCTTGGTAGTCCTTCTATGGCAAAAGCATTTTTCTAAGTGGGTTCAACGTGCCTCCCATCTTACCATGAGCAATAATCGATCTCTTTAGAACTAAAATAAGCTCAACTACCTGAAAAGCTCTAGAATAAACCAACATTTTATGAGCTTGAAACATTTTAGCTTTGTACAACTTGAGATTTTGGCATATCCACAGGTGTCTCTCCTCCAAACCTTCAAGCTCTTCTAACCGTAACTTGGCGTTCTACTCTGTTGTGATCTTGCTACTCATAGCTATCCTTAGTGATGGGAGTTGGACTTTAATGGTAGATCACAACATACACTAAGGAGAAAGGAGTAGACTGAGTTGGAGTTCTATATGTTGTGTGGTAGGTCCACAAGGCTTCAACTAACTGCTCATGTCCTTGTTGCTTGTTGTTGTCGAGTGCCTTCTTCAGTATTTGGATGAGAGTTTTCATAAAGGTTTATGTTAAGCCGTTTGCCCTTGGGTAGTTGATGGTAGAATATCTCAAATCTATATTATATCTCTAGGCAAAGTTGTTGATCTTGGTGTTCTTGAATGCAATACCATTATCAAATATAATTCGTCGAGCCACTCCAAAACTATATATGATATAGTTCCTAAAAAATTGGAGCACATGCTGAGCTGTGACCTTTCTAAGTGGAATCATCTTCGCCCATTTGGAAAAGTAGTCAGTAGTAGCTAAGATGAACCGATGTCTCTTGGAAGGAGGATCAATCAGACCCACTATGTCAATACCCCAACACTCGAATGGCCCTGAGGCTAATGTAGGATGTAGAATGTTGGGTGATTCGTGTAGGACCACACTATGTATTTGATATTGGTGGCATAGCTTAGCCGTATCCATGAATTCTTTGATCATCAATGTCTAGTAGTCTCTTAGTCTCTTGATCTTAGCTTTCATCTTGACTGATTGGTTGGCTCCATATAATCTGAGTGTACCTCCATGATCTTATGGGCTTTGTGCTTGTCTAAACAATGTAACCACATATGATTGGAAGACCGTTAGTACAAGACACCATCCACAAGAGTGTAGGAAAGTGCTCTTTGCTTCATCTGATAAGCTTTGGACTTCTCTTGAGGTAGTTTTCCTTTATTTAGGTAATCCATGAATGGTTTCCTCCAATCTAACTCATCATCCTTCTTGGCAATGGCAACCTCCCCTTCAAGAGAGTACTTTT
This sequence comes from Cymbidium sinense, assembly GCA_021442155.1. NCBI lineage: Eukaryota > Viridiplantae > Streptophyta > Magnoliopsida > Asparagales > Orchidaceae > Cymbidium > Cymbidium sinense. The sequence continues at coordinate 97,049,348 of CM038216.1, forward strand.
TGATGAGTTCAATATCAATAAGAGATAGGACTTGTCTATTTTGGACCTTTATTGATATGGACTCATCTTCTGAACATGTCAACTCCTTGGCATGCTTAGCTAAAGCAAAAGCTATGGAATTCTCTCCTTGAGAAATCTTATAAATGGTAACCTCTAGGATTTGGGGCAACAACTCCATGGTGTACTTGTGGTAGTGATGGAGCTTGAGCTTTATAACCTTATAGGATCCAGTGATTTGGTTGATAACTAGATGAGAATCCCAAAAGATGTTGATCTTTAGATGCTTAGAGTATTAACTGACGGCAATTAGAGCCTTATATTATGTGGTGCGCAAGGATTGGATAGATGATATAAGAATCTCATCACATCACGTCAGTTAAGAGAACTATTCTTACCCCTACCTTTCTTGGAATAGTAGATTATGGTTCTTCTCCTCTGAGAGAAGTCGCACCATCAAAGTACATCTCCCGTGGTGAATTCTAATATCCCTAATTTCATAATTTGTTCATCGCGATGATCATCACTAAGAGAGTCAGGAAGTTGGTGTATTAAGAAATCTGCTAGCACTTGTCCTTTCACCACATGAGGAGTATAAAGGTAATATCAAACGGGAGAGGATCCAATCATGCCAACCTTTGAATAGCTTCATCATCATGAGATACGTAGTAGATTGATCCTAGAGATCAAGTTCATTATGAAAGCAATGTAGCCAGTAGCTTTTGAGATGCAAAGATTAAAGCTAGGAAATGCTTCAATGGGTGATAATAATTTCACAAGGATTAGATGATAAGTAGAGTGCATTTTCCTTCCCTTCATCATTAGCTTGGGCCAAAAAAGTATCAAGGGAGTCATCTAACGCAACAGTGTAAATTATGAGTGGCTTGCTTGAGATAGGGGCTGATACAACCGTCAACTTCATCAGATAATGCTTAATGTCTTCGAAGGCATGCTCTCACATGTCATCCCACTTGAACTTGGCATCCTTTTTGACAAGTGCTAAGAATGATTGTCATCTTCCCGATATGTTGGATATAAAGTGTCTTAGATATGCCAACTGCCTTGGAAATGATCTGAGTTAAGTTAAACTTTTAACCGGTTGCATTTCTAATATCTCCTTGATCTTCTTCAAATCAATTTTGATTCCCTGGTGTTGGACAACAAACCCAAGGAATTTCTTTTAAGCTACTTTGAATGAACACTTTAGGGAGTTCATTTTGAGGTTAAATTGTCTTAACTGTTCAAAAACTACTTTTAAGTCAAAAAGATGGTCTTATTTTTCTCTACTTTTGACCATGAGAACATCGACATAGCACTTGACTTGATGATGAATGAGTTTGTTGAGGATTTGAGCCATAGCCCACTGATATGTACCAACAACATTTTTAAGCCTGAGAGGCATGACCTTATAGAAATAGATTTCGATCGGGGTTCCAAAAGTAGTGTTTCTTTCATCTTTAGGGGCCATCTTTTTTTTGGTTATATTCAGATGAGCTATCCATCAAAGAGATGACTTCAGATGAGGAAATGTTACCATCACTCGAGATTAGTGAAAATTCATCTTTTGGACATGCCTTATTTAAATCCCTAAAATCGATGCATATGTTAATTTGGTCAATCTTTTCTTAACTGGATGATGTCGGCTATCCAGGTAGGATATTATTCATTCCAGATGAAGCTGGCATTGATGAGTTTCTTGACTTCAGAAATGACCTGTTGTTCTATGTCTAATCGCATGCATCTAGAAGTTTGCTTGATAGGGTTAGCAGTAGGCTCTATTGCAAGTTTATGGACTGCTATGTCAAGAGCCAATCCATGCATCTCTTCATAACTCCATGCAAAGCAATCCTTAAACTCATAGCATAACTAAGTCATTGGTTTCAATTTCATTCAATAAAGAACTAATGTATGTGGGTGGATCTTCTTCGTTCTTAAGTTGATTTTCTTGAGCTTGTTGATGGTTGACTTGATCTCTTCTTTGAACTCTGGCGATGCATCTTTGACTTCAAAATCATCTGGATCATCTGAAGTTTCTATGCATAGTTCTTCATATGAGTTAATGTGAATTGAAAAGAACCTATCAGATTCTAAATGATTGGTGATGAATATGCTGTAATCATCATCATCGACTGGACCTACTGTACCAAATCCTAGTTCACGTCTTCATTAAGAGCTCTCGCATTTGTTCTTCCATATTCTTTCGGAGTAGTTTGACTTGTGCTTTGACCAAGTATGTGGGATTAACCCTTTCTTTGCTAAATTATGAACTCAAGGCAAGTACTAATCAAAAGGTAATTCTATTAAATCTTTATATGAATCATTCTCAAGTTCTACATCAACTTCTAGAGTTGAGGATGATGCTCCTAGAAAGAACCTCTAAGTCTTCACACTTGTGGATGACTTAAGTGATTCCTTAACTACAAAACCCTCAGCTTCTTGAGAGGAAAGTAGGGTTAAAGCTAAAGTTCCTAATTGATGCCTAATTATTTTACATATAGACTTGGATACACTTATGCTTTGCTTTGGAGCCCAGTCTTCATCATTATATGGCTTAAGTGTCACCTCCAAAGGAATCTACTACAGAGAAGAGATGGCTGGTGTGCTAACCATATAAGACTCATCCTATGAACTAGATTCTAAGTATATATATGACATGTGTACTCACTGGGACATATCTTCTATTGGGTGGCCAATAAGGAGGTTTTCCACCCCTGAGGTTGCCTCTGAACTGGCCTCTTCCTCTGCCCAGTGAAAGTTAGGTCATCCTACCTATATGCTTGAATGGAGTAATGAATTGTGGGTGGATTCAAATGTTAAGCTCCATTTCCTCCTCCAAGTTTATTTTCACACCCTTTTATTTTTTTTATCATTTTCTTTTTTCTTTTCTTTGTCTTGTTTTCTCTCTTTTTCTTTTCCCTTTTCTTTCTCTTTAATTTTTAAACTTTGGCCAAGTTCGTAAGAATAGACTTGTTGATTTTGAGGGAGGTAGTAAGACGCATCCTCATATATGCCGACCTTGTGAACTGTAAATGGCTTGAGATCTGCTTTGACAAAGTAGATGATCCCACCTCTCACGAAATTCATACACTGATCTAGAGAGGATGGAACTATGTTGTTCTCATGTATCCATGGTTTCCCAAGCAAAGCATTGAAAGATGTATCATAGTCTATAATGTGAAACTTAGCTTCGGTCTTCCAATCATCTATCTCCAAGGGCAACACTATGGAGCCTAAGGCCTGTTGACCTCACTATTAGAGTGCAGATTAAATCTTCCCATCTTAGAGTTAAGAGTCTTCTAGACACTAAGACTTCCTTAGTCATAAGATACTTCTAACAATTAGGTAAACACTTAACCTAAGCCTAAAGACTTACAAGGGTTAATCATAAGATTACATTATGCCTTAGGGATTAGGATAATCCACCTACCCTACAACCCAAATCCATATATAAACTCAACTAAATCAAACTCAACCCAAAATCAAGCCAACTAAACCCAATTGGTCCACTTGACACAAAGTGGCCAATTTGACCTATTTGAGCCAAGTTCTAATCCTACCCAAATTGGATTGAACCAAGCCCATCAAAACCTCCCATCATCCATCACCAGTTGATCAATTGTAATAAATTGGGTCAAACCAAGTCAACTTGGTCATTTGACCAAGTCAACCCCTTAACCCATATGAACCCAAACTAGCCAAATTACAACCTATGCCAAATCCCTTGAAACTAATGATTCATACCAAATCAAAATCAATATTTAAATATGACTTGACCTTCAATTGAGTCGAACCAAATCCAATTAGCCCTCTTGACCTAAGTTGACCCAAATTGACCTAAGAGACCAAATTGGGTCAAATTAAAATATAAACCAAATTGATTGCAACCAATGGCTCAAGTTCATTCCAAATTGATTGTTGAACTTGACCAAAGCCATTTTGGACCCAAATGAACACAATTGACATACTTAGCCCAAATTGACCTAAAGGGTCAAGTTGGCCTAAATCAAAACCATATCCAAATTAATTGAAACAAAAGCCTACAATCATCTTTAATTGGTCAACTAAATCCAAACCAACACCCAACCCAAGCCAATTTGGTCAAATTGCTCAATCCATTTGAAAATGAATTCAAATGAGCCAAAATCAAATCTAAGCCAAACTAAACCAAACCAATTGAACCAAAACATCTCAAATGATCAAATGAACTCGACCTAACCCTTGGTTTGACCCAATATGACCAATTGGTCAACTTAACTCAACCTACCCTAATTTGACCTAAATGAATCAAATTGAGCCAAACTTAACCAAATCAACTCCAATTGACTTGAAATTTGGGATAACCACTTTTGGCTCATTTTAAATTTGCTCAAATCAAATCCAATGCAAAATGATCATTCTACCCTTGGGTCAAGGGAATCACATGAGACAAATCACCCATGTAAGTGGTCATTTCCATTCCTTGGCCACTTAGTACTCTCCCAATGGTCCACTTAGGCATCTAGGACACTGCCCAACCTGACACAAGGGGTGGTTGGGTCGGCCATAACCCATGGGAGGTGAAATCACCTAGCCCTCCACATCAAAGCATTTGAAACCCATAGGACACCCATGATTCCTCCTTGACCACTGAGCCAACTCACCGCCACCCATGACTCTGAGATGGTTGTACCACTAGAAGCCAAACCTGATCCCACCATCCAATAAAGAGGAGGGGGGGGGTATACACCCCCTCGTTTATACTCAAACACACACAAAAATCATTCCTTAGATCCCTAACTACCCAAGATGAGCTCCTAGAGCTATTCCCTATTCTCCCAAGTTCATTCCTCGATCGAAAAATTCCATTCCTGTCATCCCGAAACCAAACACTCCCATTTTTGACCTAACTTCCCCATTTCTACATCAAACTCAAATTACCTTTGCACACACCTTCCCTAGGCCTCATTAAGCAAGAATGACTCATCTCCCAAGCTTCCCTAGCACCTGAGGTGGCACTTCGATCAAAGCTGAGCCCTAAATCATTAATTTATGGCCTTATGAGTGAACATCAAGGAATTGATCCAATTACTACTCAATAGGGCTTCATCTCCACTAGATGAAGCTTTCTTAATCATTCGAGCAATATCAGCTCTAGTGAGGTATGCTTCCAAAATGATCCTGCAAAAAATAGGTTGAAGCTTTTGAAGAAATCTTGCATCTCGTGTGATCTTGATCGTTGGATCCACTTCGATCGATTTTGTGAAGGAGTGGGATCCTTTTAGAGTTATTCCAAGCTTTGGTAAGCTCGGATCAAGCGAGTAATGGTGGACGAACTCCATTCTTCCTCACTCGGATGATGTTAGATCACACACCATCCATTCTACATTATCAAAATGGATGGTCATGATTAGATTCGCTACATCGATCTGATTTAATCCTATTAAGTTATGGGATTAATCATAGCCATCTGATCTTAGATCAGATGGTAGATAGGAAAGTGCATCCACAGTCACCACGTAGGAGCTAAGTAGGATAATTTTTAAGAAGGCAATCCCATGGTGCCACATGCAAAGTTCACCGCGTCAGCATGCCACGTGGCACCAACATGATTAGGCTTTAGTTAGGCTTAATTAATCATTATTAATGGCTGAAACTTCTAAAAATCATAAGAAATCATGGAGAAATCAAACAAATCCAAATAAATACTCATTTTTAAAGGTATTTCAAAGGAGAATTAATTAAAATGATCTTAACTAATTTTAAACAGCAATTAAGTTTTAATTATAAAATTAATTAGCTTAATCTTTAATTACTTATGCAATTAATCCCAAATTTTATGGGTTAATTTAATGGATGACATCGCCCATGATTTTCTTAGGATGTAATGCTCACTTAATTAGAAAATTGACTAATTAAACCTTAACTACTCTTTTAAGTTAATTAATGATTAATCCCATGAAAAGTAAAAATTGGTTAATTAAATTTATTAATCATTATTCTACAGTAAGTGAACTAAGGAATAGGGTTGGGACCCTTTTCTTTAAGTTCATTTCACCCTTTTTTGAAATGAAATTAATTAAGATTTAACTAATTAATTAAACCACTTAATCAAATTGAAATCATAATCACATCAGACCTTAATTAATTAAATCATGGGGTAGATCTTTAGGAGTTTAATAACCTGAAGGAGTTTAATGAAATTATGGTTAGTCCACATGTGTGGGAAAACCATAAGAGTAATTAATTAAGCCCCATAATCTAATAAACTATTAATCATGAGCCAATCACATTAGGTCCCTTTTATTTCCTAGGATCATTGCAAGTTTAATTTCCATGCATATCATCTTGTCTCATAATTATTTAGTTAATTACTTTAAGGTGATATAAGTAAGGGTAATTAATTCATCTAATTAAGGGTTTAACCTAATTAACCCAAAAAAATTAGCTTAATTATATTTCATTAAATTAAATCAAATCGTAATGTGGGAATAGGTTTAAAACAAGAGATGATTTCTCTTCTCTCTTTAAATCAAATCAAATCCAAAACTTAATTAATAAAGAAGCTTTGGTTTGCTTTAAATAATCTTATTTGATTTGATTATCTCTAAGAACTAGTTTGGTTGAATGAATCACATGCTTATATTTGATTGTCCTCTTTCCAATCATGTTAAATTTTTGTATGTCATTTGATTTCATGCATCCATCTTTTCAAAATCAAGTAAAATAAAATGGATGTCTTTTATGTAAGCTTGCATGTGTTGATTTAATTTAATATATGCATGGGTATTATCACTATTAAATCCAAATGTATTTTTCAAAAGTTTATAAATGAATAAAAATATGTGTTATGATGCTAGTTATAAATACATAAGAAATGCATGTGCTTATAGCTTAAGCGTATGAATGTTTAATTCTCTTTCCTCAATTCATGTGTTGATTTATATAAGATTGAATGGTAATGAGTATATAGTTTGAACATTCCGGGAACACAAGGCTTTAGCTAGCCCCAAGGAGATTATTTGATTACTTCAGTTCCCTGGTTTAACAAAGGCACGTACCCATTTGATTTTATTCTTATGTATTTCAACATTAGAATTTGGATAGAGCTTTAATATATAAATTATTCAATCATATATATATATATATATATATATATATATATATATATATATATATATATATATATATATATATATATATATATATATATATATATATATATTTATATTTATATACACACATCATCTTTGCATGGTTTTCTTTCCGTCATTTATGTATACATCCATGTGTGTCCAAGAAAAGCAAGTATATAGTCCGGACATCCTGAAAAATCGAGGCTTTAGTTAGCCTCAAGGAGGTCATTTGATTACCTCACTTCCCTGGTTTAACAATGACATGTACTTGCCTATGTCTTTGTACATGTATATGTATATGTGATTAGTGAATGAAAATCCTATTTTACATTAAAATTGCATGCATTCATATTTGACTAAGTAATTGAATTAATTAGCCATATGATTTGGAGCATACTTTCTATGTTCATGTATACAAATTTACATATGTTTGAATGCAAATGGGTATATAGTCTAGCTCCAAGGAGGTCATTTGATTACCTCACTTCCTAGGATAACAATGGCACATGCTTAATTTCATTCATATGGCCTTTTATATAAGAATTTGGATAAAGTTTTAAATTAATATGTCTAAATAATTCAATCAAATAAAATATAAATTCTAAACATACACATACATTCATAATTTAATTTTGTGCTAAAATATGTTGCATGTATAGATACACTTAGGATTAAATCATATGCATGTTACATGTCATGGAAAGGAATGATTTAATATATGTCATCTGGTAGTAATTTAATTAAATTAATCTTAAGATGCCTTTCATTTCGAATATTATTATTTAAAGTGAACCTAAACTTAGGATTAATTAAATCATTTAATAAACCATTCATTAAAGAGAATTAAAATAAGTTAATATACTTTAGAAAGTGACTTAAGGTAGGGAAGAAAGAGGGCAATCATCTTTTCCTTTTTTTATAACACTTAGTTGCTAAGTGTAATCAAATGAGACAAAAAAAACACAAATTCAAATTTTTAAATCAATTAAACTACTTCAAGTGAAATCAACTTTTCATGTTAAATTGAATCTTCTACAATTAGAAAATACAACACTAATGCCTAACAAGACTTACCACACAAGCCTTAATACACACATTAGAATTAAGTCACCACTTCTAGTTCTCGCTAGGACGGTGTGATGATGATGTTAGGGTGTATGCTTCGTAGACTAGATGATAGGCCAATATTAGCCTAATCATGTTTTATTCAGGGATTATGCTTAAGGGATGCTTAAAAATAAATATAAAAGCTCTTTTTTTGTGTTTAAAATCCTTAAGCATAATCCAAGTTAGGACAAGTGGGATTAGTTACCCATGTGTAGGTACTAAGTCCAAATTATAAATACAACCGCTTGGGATTATATGTATATTTAGCTAACCTCTATTTGCTGTATAGTTAGATTTACTTTTCCCACATAAATGTAATTTTGCATTAAAATTATGATTAGTGCTATGGGGATTAGAATTGCTAGAAGGTTTTATCCTGGGTGCCTTGTGATGCCTTTGAAGCAAGCACCATCCAAATCAAAGAAGGAACCAATTAAAAATGGAGATATAAAGAAAGAAGACCCCATAAAATTTAATATAATTATAATTATTCTTTCATATTCCAGGTTAAGGCTAGAGCGCTACCCATCTTTTCTCTCTTCAGTACTGCACCCTACCGCACTAGCTTTTTATTCTTTTATGATAGTTTATATAATTATTTGATGTTATGTTTAAATTGTGCATTAGGATGGCATGCTTTTCATAGTTTTTTAAATGATTGATGCTTTAATTTGTGGCTTGGATACGATAAGTCGCTTAGGATAAAAATAACTATTCTACCCAACTAATCACTCATAACTAAATTTTAAATAACTCATAACCTCATCATAAAGCAAAGACATAAATAAGATAATTAAAAGATTAAGCAACCCTTTAGTTGTATGTTGTATGTTTCCCATCATGCATCTTGCATGCATATTCTTTCTCTCTTGAACATGAAGGATCTCCATCCTTACACGATAAAGGAATGCTTGACCTGTGAGAGAATCCCTTGTGGTGGAGAACACCTTCTTCTAGGATTTGACCCATAACCTATTTAATCATGCATTTAGGCAAAAAAATCTTAAAGCCTTTGTCAAAATGATGTGTCTAAAATGAAATAAAATTTGAAAATATTTTGCATCTATAGATTAAGTCATATGCTCATACCACTCATGCTCTAGTCTCTTAGGGAGTGAGTTTAGGATTTAGTCTCTTTCTTATTAAATAACTAACCAAGCTATCTCGCAATCCATAAGACCATACTACATGGCTTTAAAATCATAGGAGGAGTTAGTCACACCACTCTATATAAGTATAAAATTGACAATTTATAAGATAAAATAAATTAAAATAAAAAATAAACTAAATAAACTAAATAAACTTAAACCTACCAGTTTACTTATTTTAAAAACATAAAAAAATAAAATCAATAAACTAAATAAACCTACCAGTTTACTTAATTTTAAAAAATAAAGAAATAAAAAAAAGAAAATAAAATAAAAGAAAAAAACTGTAACCCTAAACCCTAAACCGTAAACCCTAAACCCTAAACCTAAAACTCTAAACCCTAAACCCTAAACCCAAAACCCTAACGAACCCTATACCATAAACCCTAAACACTAAAAACACTAAACCCTAAAGCTTAAACCCTAAACCTTGAGCTAATCCTAAACCCTAAACCCTAAACCCTAAAAACCCTATACCCTAAAGCCTAAACACTAAAAACTAAACCCTAAAGCCCTAAACCCTAAACCCTAAACCCAAACCCTAAACCCTAAACCCTAAAACCCTAAACCCTAAACCCTAAACCCTAAAACCAAAACCCTAAAAACCTAAAAAATTAAACCTAAACTAAATAAAGCCTAAAAATAAAATAAATAAAAAAACCTAAACCTAAATAAAATAAATAAAATAAAATAAAATAAAATAAAATAAAATAAAAACCTAAACAAAAACCTAAACCTAAACCCTAAAATAAAATAAAATAAACTAATAAAAATAAAATAAAATAAAATAAATAAAACCTAAACTAAACTAAAATAAAATAAAATTAAGAATAAAACCTAAATAAAATAAAACTAAACATAAAATAAAATAAAATAAACTTAAAATAAAATAAAATTAAAACTAAATAAAACCTAAACTAATAAATAAACTTTAAAATAATCCTAAAATAAATAAAAAATAAAACCTAAACTAAAATAAAAACATAAACCTAAAATAAAAATAAAATAAATAAAATAAAATAAACCTAAACCTAAACTAAAATAAACTAAAGTAAAATAAATAAAACCTAAACCTAAACCTAAAATAAATTAAACTTAAACCCTAAACTAAATAAAATAAAATAAACTAAAAATAAACCTAAACCTAAACTAAAAAATAAAAGTTAAAAATAAACCTAAAATAAAAACTTCAAACCTAAACCTACAAAACTAAAATAAAACCTAAACCTAAAAAATAAAATAAAAATAAAATTAAACTAAAAAATAAACATTAACCTAAACCTAAACCTAAAAATAAACTAAAATAAAACCTAAACTAAAATAAATAAACTTAAAAAAACAAACTAAATAAAATAAAAATTAAAAATAAACCTAAATAAAAATAAAAAATAAAATAAACTAAAATAAATAAAAAATAAATTAAATAAACCTAGCCTACAAGTTTACTTAATTTAAAAAAAACACCTAAACCTAAAGTAAACCCTAAACCTTAAACCCGAAATCCTAAACCCTAAACCCTAAAAAACCATAAATCCTAAACCTTAAGCCCTAAACTCTATACCCTAAACTAACCAAACCATAAACCCTAAACCCTAATCTAACCCAAAACCCTAAACCCTAACCCCCAATACAACCTTAAGCCCTAAACTAACCTAAACCCTAAATCCTCAAAACCTAAACCCTAAAGCATAAATACTAAACCCTAAATCTAAACCCTAACCCTAAACCTAAAACCCTAAACCCTAAACTTATTTTCACTTTTGGCCTAAGGTTATGTTTTGACCTCCGCTTGGTGGTGCTATGTGGTGGTTCTTATCTTCCTGGGGTTGGCATGGTTTTCAACTTGGTGGTTCTCTCTCATACTCTAGCTGTTTGAGATGGTTTCGCCTGGCTTTATTATTTTCTGCATTGGTTGGTGGCTATCCTCTTGAACTCGAATTACTTTTGTTGGTTTTCATGGTTGAATTGGTGGACTTTCTAGTGAGAATTGCTATTGGTTGCCATTTTGGTCTTTTGGAGAATTTCCTCACGCTTTTAGGGATGCCTCCAGTTCCTTGTTGTTGTTATTGATCCTTCTTTTGCCTTGACTTTATGTTTGGTTATTCTCCTAGATTAACCCTCTATTATGTTGTTTGAAGCACATCTTATGTTGTTATCATGCTTCTGTCTTGTTGATGGGGAAGTCTTATTTGGTCTTGGCTAGTCACGCCTTTCTGGTTTGTTTCATTTGGACCTCTTAATGCTTTGTTGGTTTTCTACTTTCCTTGGATGATGGGGATGCTTCCTTTATTGGTTACTTATCATTGGTATTCTTCTGGTTGCCTTATGGTCGTTAACTTAGTTGGTTTTATTTGGAGGGCTTGGAATCTTGGTTGGTTGATTTTGTCCTTTGGTCTTTTCCTTCTTGGACAATTTGTTGGAGTCTATGTTGGCCAAAGTTGTTGATCCTTTTGATTGGACTTTGGTTTTTGGTTGGTGGCGTCTTTGGCCCACTTTTGTGTGGATTGTCTTCTTGAACCTTAAACCCTAAACCTTAAACCCTAAACCCTATATCCTAAACCCTAAACCCTAAATCTTAACCCTAAACCCTAAACCCTAAACCTTAAACACAAACCCTAAATCATAAACCTTAAACCTTAAACCCTAAAACCCTAAACCCTAAACCCTAAAACCAAAACCCTAAACTAACCCTAAACCCTGAACCATAAACCCTAAACCCTAAACCTTAAACCTTAAACCCAAACCTTATATCATAAACCTTAAACTAAACCTAAACTCTAAAATCTTAAACCTAATACTACCTAAACCCAAACTAACCTAAAACTCTAAAATAAACTAAACTTAAACCTATAAACTTGGGTTATAAAAAAAAATAAGAAATGTTGAATATAATTTGTTGCTAAACCTAAATCCTAAACCTAAAACATAAACCCTAAACCCTAAACCCTAAACCTAAAACCCTAAACTCCAAACCCTAAACCCTAAACCCTAAACCCTAAACTAACCCTAAACCATAAACCCTAAACCCTAAAAACCTAAAAACCTAAACCAAAATTAAATAAAACCTAAAGATAAAATAAATAAAAAAACCTAAACCAAAATAAAATAAATTGAAACTAAAACCTAAACCAAAACCTAAACCTAAAAAAATAAAATAAAAAATAAAGACTAAACTAAAACAAATAAATAAAAACCTAAACTAAACTAAAAAGATAAAAAACCTAAATAAAATAAAACTAAACCTAAATTAAAAATAAAATAAACCTAAAATAAAATAAAATAAAATAAAAAGTAAATAAAAACCTAAACCTAAAATTTAATACAAAAAATAAAATCTAAAAATAAATAAAAAATAAAACCTGAACCCGAAAAAAACCTAAACCTAAAAAAAATAAAATAAACCTAAACCAAAACTAAAATAAATAAAACCTAAGCCTAAAATAAACTAAACCTAAACCTAAACTTAAACTAAATAAAATAAAATAAACTAAAAATAAACCTAAACTTAAACTAAAAAAAAACCTAAAAATTAACCTAAAACAAAAACCTAAAACCTAAACCTAAAAAATAAAATAAAAACCTAAATCTAAACCTGAAATTAAAAAAAAACCTAGAACTTAAACCTAAAAAATAAAATCAAAATGAAACTAAACAAAATATAAACTTAAACCTAAACCTAAACTAAAAAAATAAACTAAAATAAAAACCAAAACTAAAATAAATAAATCTAAAATAAATAAAAAAAATTAAATAAAAAAAACCTAAATAAAAATAAAAATGAAACTAAAATAAAATAAATAAAAAATAAACTAAATAAACCTAAACCTACCAATTGACTAAATTGAAAAAAAAAACCATAAACCCTAAAACTAACCCTAAACCCTAAGCCCAAAACCCTAAACTTACAACCCTATACCCTAAATCCTAAGCCGTGAAACCCTAAATCCTAAACCCTAAACCCTAAACCCTAAACCGTAAAACCTAGAACCTGAAACACTAAACCCTAAACCCCAAACCTAAAACCCTAAACCCTAAACCGCAAACCCTAAACCCTAAACCCTAAACCCTGAACCCTAAATCCTAAACCCTGAACCCTAAACTCGAAAAACCTAAACCCTAAAACCTAAACCCTAAACCATAAACCCTAAACCCTAAACCCTAAACCCTAACCCTAAACCTTAAACAATAAAAGCATAAAACCTAAAACACTAAACCCTAAAACCTTTAACCCAAAACACTAAACCCTAATAACCTAAACCTAAACTAAATAAAACCTAAAATTAAAATAAGAAAACCTAAGACAAAATAAAATAAATAAAAACCTAAACTACACTAAAATAATAAAAAAACCTAAATAAAATAAAAACAAAACTTACAATAAAAAAATAAACCTAAAATAAAATAAAATAAAACTAAATAAAAACCTAAATCTAAATAATAAACCTAATAGTAAAACCTAAAAAAATAAAAAATAAAACCTAAACCCTAGGCTAAAATAAACCTAAACCTATAATAAAAATAAAAAAAGGTAAACCTAAACTCTAAATTAACCTAATCCCTAAACACTAAACCCTAAATTAACACTAAATCATAAACCCTAACCCCCCTACAACCATAAACCATAAACCTCAAACCCTAAACCCTCAAAATCTTTAACCCTAAAGCCAAAACTCTAAACTCTAAACATTAAATCCTAAACCCTAACCCTAAAACCTAAACCCATAATCCTAAGCTTATTTTCACTTTTAGCTGAAATGGTTATGTTTTGACCTTTTCTTTTGTCTGGTTTTTTCTAGCCTAGGTTGGTTTGGTTTTTTTAGCCCTGTGGTTGTTGTCTTCTCGCCTTATTACTCTGTTGCTAGTGGATAGATGTCGCTTTATTCTATTTTTTTCACTGGTTGGTTTATTGGCTCTCGTCTTGAACTCAAATTACTTTTTGTTGGTTTTTCATTGTTGAATGGGTGGTCTTCTGTGGAACTATTTTTGTTGTTGCCATCTCCTCTTTGGAGAATTTCCTACTACTTTTGGGATTGCCTCCCCATATTTTTTATTGTTGATCCTTCCTCCCTTAGTTTTGTGTTTTATTATTCTCCTAGATTAACCTCATTGGGTGCATTGTTTTGTTTTATGTTGTTATTATGCTTTTGTTTGTTAGTCTTTGTCGGGGAAGTTTTTTTTGGTCCTAGCTGTCCGATATTGCCTTTCTATGGTGGCTATGCTTCTTGTAGACCTCTATTGTGTGGTGCTTTGTTGGTATTCTACTTTTCCTTGGTTGCTAGGGATGCTTCCTTTGTTGGTTACTTATGATGGGCTATTCTCTGGTGGTTGCCTTATGGCTATTTTATTTAGCTGGTTTGGTTGGAGGACTTTAATTTCCTTGAATCTTGATTGGTTGATTTTTTCCTATTTGTTTTTTTCCTTCTTCGGACAAATTGTCGAGCCTTTGCTATGTAACCTTTATTGATCCTTGACTTTTTTGTGGTGGTTGGTAGCTGCCTTTGGCCCCCTTTTGTGTTGATGTTTTATCTTCTAGTGATTTGCACTTACTGCAACTTATGTTTCCTTTAGTTGATGTTTTCATTTTTGAGATGTTTAGTCATTTGTGGTTTCTCACCTTGGTTTCACTTGGTGACTACTATTTGTTGGGGATTTGTCTTGGGGGCTCCATTCTTGGCTTTGTTGGCTGTTTCTATGTTAATTGGCATGGGTATGGTGCTTGCTGATGGTTGGTTCTAGTTTTCCCTAGTTTGGAGCTTGGGTGGGTTATTGGATAATGGCTATTGTTGGTGTTCTGACTTTGTTACAGCCTCTCTCTAGTTTATTATGATTAGTCTATTGTGGTTTTTGTTTGGTGGTTTGGTTACCAGCTGGTTGTTAGACGGTTTCTCTTCATTTAATGGTGCGGATCTGAACTCTGATCACCTTGGATGTTGGCTTGTATCAAGTATGAAGGCTATGATGGCTTTGATGTTGCTCACCTCCTTGCTCTGGTTGGTAGCATTACATATGATTGTAATCCTTCTTTATGAAGTTTGGATGGTCATATGTATTGTTGCCACTTGAGATGATCCTAACTGAGCTTGAGCCTTCTCTTTCTCAGCTCCCTCCTTTTCCTCTCTTCATCCTTATCCTTTTTGCTATGACTTTGCCTTTGTAGTGTTTCTGATTTCTTTTACTGTTGGAACTGTGGGAATGGTTGTTACCCCAACCCAAGTAAGTTGTCGTGGATCTTGCTTATCTTGTTTTCTCAAAGGAATCATGAACTGCTAATAACTCATCCTTTATAACTTTCAAGATTTGTTTTAGTCTTACTCTATGTCTTTTTGTCTTTTTCTATTTATTATTGTATTTATTCTTTTTTTCTAATGTACTTAGATGGGGTTTATCGCTTAGGTTTCTTGTAGCTCGAGAGAATTTTAGATCTTTAACCCTTTTAACGATATCATATCTTTTCCTTTTATGGTAATAAAATTCTAACTTTTCCTAAAAAACCCTAAACAACCCTAAACCCTAAAACCCTAAAACCCTAAAACCTAAACCCCAAACCTTAAACCCAAACCCTAAACCCTAAACCCTAAATACTAAACCCTAAATCCTAAACCCTAAAACCCTAAACCCTAAACCCTAAACTAACACTAAATCCTAAAAACACTAAACCCTAAACTAAAACCTAAACCCTAAACCTAAAACCTAAAAACTTGGTTGATTAAATTGAAAATAAGAAATGTTAAATCTAAATTTGTTCTCCATTAAAAAAAACCAAAAATCCTAAACCTTAAATAAAACCTGATCCCTAAATCTAAAACCTAAACCTTAAGCTAAAACCCTAAAAACTATAAACCCAAAACCCAAAACCCTAAACACTAAACCCTCAATCCCTAAACACTAAACCCAAAACCTTAAAACCTAAACCCTAAACACTAAACCCAAAACCCTAAACCCTAAATCCAAAACATTAAACCCTAAACCCTAAACCCTAAACCTACAACCCTATACCCTAAACCCTAATCACTAAAACCCTAAACTCTAAACCCTAAACCTTAAGCCCTAAATCGTCATCCTTAAAACCTAAACCCTAAACCCTAAACCCAAAACCCAAAACTCTAAACCCAAAACCATAAACCCCAAACCCTAAACCCTAAACACTAAACCCAAAACTAACCCTAAACCATAAAAAGCTAAAAACCAAAATCTAATCTAAATAAAACCTAAAAATAAATTAAATAATAAAATTTTAACCAAAATAAAATAAAATAAGAAAATAAATTAAAACTAAAACCTATACCTAAACCTAAACCAAAACCTAAAAAAAATAAAAATAAAATAAAAACTAAACTATAATAAAAATAAAACTAAACTAAAAAAAAACCTAAACCTAAACCAAAACTTAAAAAATATACTAAAATAAAAAACTAATACTAAAATAAATAAACCTAAAATAAAAAAAATAAACTAAATAAAAATAAAAAATAACCTAAATAAAAATAAAAAAATCAAAAAAACTAAACTAAATAAACATAAGCCTACCAATTTACTTAATTTAAAAAAATATAAAAAAATAAAAAATAAAAATAAAAATTAAAAAAACCCTATCCTTAAAAACTATAAACCATAAAATAAACACTAAACTCTAAACCTTAACCACTAAAACCCTAAACCCTAAACCCTAAACCCTAAATCCATAAACCCTAAACCCTAAACCCTAAACCCTAAAACCTACAACCCTAAACCCTAAACCCTAAACCCTAAACCCCAAATCATAAACCTTAAACCCTAAACCCAAAAAACCTAAACTGAAACCCTAAAGTAACCCTAAGCCCATAAAAACCCAAAACCCTAAAGCCTAAACACTAAACCTAAACCCTAAACCCTAAACCTAAACCCTAAACCCTAAACCCTAACCCTAAACCCTAAACCCTAAAACCTAAAAACCTAAAAACCGAAACCTAAATTAAAAAAAAACTTAAAAATAATATAAATAAATAAAACTAAACCAAAATAAAATGTAAAAATAAAATAAAATAGAAAAATATACTAAAACCTAAACCTAAACCTAAACCTAAAAATAAAATAAAATAAAAAATAAAAACTAAACTAAAACAAAATAAATAAAAACCTAAACATAACTAAAAAAAATTAAAAAACTGAAATAAAATAAAAATTAAACCCAAAATAAAAATTAAAAAAACCTAAAATAAAATAAATTAAAAACTAAATAAAAATGTAAACATAAACAATAAGCCTAAAAATAAAACCTAAAAATAAATAGAAAATAAAACGTAAAGCCTAAACTAAAATAAAATCAAAACCTAAAAAAAATATATTGTAAACCTAAACTAAAATAAATAAAATCTAAACCTAAACTTAAAAAAAACTAAACCTAAATCAAAACGTAAACTAAACAAAATAAAATAAACTAAAAATAAACATAAACCAAAACTAAAAAAAAGGCCTAAAATGAGCCAAAAAATAAAGATAAAGCCCTAAACCTAAAATTAAAATAAAAAAAATAAAACCTAAACCTGAAAAAGCAAAAAAAATAAAAAATAAAAATAAATAAAAATAAACTAAAACTAAAATAAATAAAAATAAATTAAAATAAAACATAAAATAGATAAATTAAATTAAATAAAAATAAAAATATACCTAAATAAAAAAAACTAAAATTAATAAGAAATAAACTAAATAAACCTAAACATACTAGTTTACTTAATTAAAAAAAATAGATGAAATTCAAATAAAAAAACCATAACCCTAAACACTAAACCCTAAACTAACTAAACCCTAACTCTAAACCCTAAAATCAAATCTAACCCTAAACCCTAAAACCATAAAGACTAAACCTATAACCCTAAACCTTAAACCTAACCTTAACACTAAACCCACTAAACCCTAAAACCATAACCCGAATAAACCTACAACCCTAAACCCTAAACCCCAAACCCTAAAGTATAAACCATAAACCCTAAACCCTAAACCCTAAAAACCTAAACCTAAACTAAATAAAACCTATAAATAAAATAAACAAAAAAACTTAAACCTAAATAAAATAAAAAAATAAAATAAAATAAAAACCTAAACTAAAACTTAATCTTAAACTTAAACCTAAACCAAAAATTAAAACAAAAATAAAAACTAAAAACTAAACTAAAATAAAATAAATAAAAACCTAAACTAAGCTAAAAAATAAAATAAACCTAAAAATAAAAAAAGATAAATAAAATAAAAAATAAACATGAAATAAAAATAAAATAAACGAAAAATAAAATACAAGAAAAACTAAATAAAAAACTTAAACCTAAAAATAAATAAAAAATAAAACCTAGACCCTAAATTAAAATAAACTAAACTAAAATTAATAAAACCAAAACCTAAACCTAAAATAAACTAAACCTAAATCCTAAACTAAATAAAATAAAATAGACTAAAAATAAACCTAAACCTAAATAAAAAAAAGAAAGCCTACAAATAAACAAAAAATAAAAACCTATGGTGGTGGGGATCTAGAGGTGCTGGTGGATATGGAGGTGGTGGTCCAAAATAGTGGTTATGGAAGTGGAGGAGCGGCGAGGTTCCAACTATGGTGGTGGCGAGGAGAGATCGGGGATATGATGATGGATCGCTACTCGAGAGGTCAGGGTGGTTCTGATGGGAACTGGAGAAATTGAAGAATGGCCGATCCGATCTGCTACTTATAGAACTATGTCTTTATAATAGAGATGGTTCTAGTTATATAGGATTTTTGATTTGCTCTATGCCAGCTCATTTTTGATCAATGTCATCGCTTGTGTCTTAGAAAACTTGGTGTGTTACTTGGTTGAGGAAATCAAAAAGAAGAAATATTGAATCTGACTTTGTTCTCTGTTAAAAAAAAAATCAAAAACCCTAAACCCCAAACCCTAAGCCCTAAAAACCCTAAACATAAAAGCCTACATACTAAACCTTAGACCCTAAACCCTAAACCCTAACACTAAATCTTAATCCCTAAAACCCTTAACCCTAAACCCCAAACCCTAAACCCTAAACCCTAAAACCCTAAAAACCTAAACCAAAACTAAATAAAACCAAAAAAATAAAATAAATAAATAAACCTAAACTAAAATAAAAAAATTAAATTATAAACATAAACTGAAACTTAAACCTAAACCTAAACCTAAACCTAAACCTAAACCTAAACCTAAACTAAAAAATAAAATAAAATAACAATTAAAAGTTAATCTAAAAGAAAATAAATAAAAACTTAAACTAAACTAAAAAAACTTAAATAAAATAAAAACTAAACCTAAAATAAAAATAAAAGATACCTAAAGTAAAATAAAATAAAAACTAAATAAAAATCTAAACATAAACAATAAACCTAAAAAAACTTAAAAATAAATAAAAAATAAAACCTAAACCCTAAACTAAAAAAAACCTATACCTAAAATAAAAATAAAAATAAACGTAAACCTAAACTAAAATAAATAAAACCTAAAAATAAACTTAAAATAAATTAAACCTAAATCTAAACTAAAACTAAATAAAATAAATTAAACTAAAAATAAACCTAAACCTAAACTAAAAAATAAAACATAAAAATAAATAAAAAATAAAATGAAAGCTTAAACTTAAACTTAAAATAAAAAAAATAAAACCAAAACCTAAAAAGTAAAATAAAATAAAACTAAACTAAAACCTAAACCTAGAGCCTAAAAAAAAAATAAAAGATAAAGAAATAAAATAAAATAAAATAAAGCTAAACTAAATAAAATGAAATAAACTAAATAAAAATAAAAATTCAAAATAAAATAAAAATAAAAGATAAACCACAAACTATAGATTACTTAATCTAATTTATTTAAAAAATAATAATAAAAAATCCTAACCCTAAACCCTAAACCCACAACCCTAAACCTTAATCACTAAAACCTAAACCCTAAACCCTAAACCCTAAACCCTAAAACCTACAACCCTAAACCCAAAACCCTAAACCCCAAACCCTAAACCCTAAACCTTAAAAAAAAAATAAAAAAAATCTAAAACTAAACTAAATAAAACCTAAAAAGAAAATTAAAAAAAAACCTAAGTCCAAATAAAATAAAATAAATAAAATAAATTAAAACTAAGACCTAGGCAAACATAAAATAAAAGGAAATAAACCTAATGAAATAAAACTAGATAAAGGAAATAAAACTAAATAAAAGATAAGATAAAATAAAATAAAATAAAACTAAAAATAAAACTAGGCTTAAAAGATAAAATAAACTAAGAATGAACAATAAAAATAAAACTAAACCAAATAAAATTATAAAAGACTTAAAAATAAAATAAAAAAATAAAACCTAAAAAAAACCCAAAATCTAAATTAAAAATTAAATAAACAAAATAAAATAAACATAAACCTAAACTAAAATAAACTAAACTAAAATAAATAAAACCTAAACTTAAACCTAAAATAAACTAAACCTAAACTTAAACCTAATCTAAATAAATTAAAATAAACTAAAGATAAACCTAAACCTAAACTAAAAAATAAACCCTAAAATAAAAACCTAAAAACTAAAAAATATTAAATAAAAAAACCTAAACCTAAAAAAAATTAAAGAAAACCTAAACCTAAGACAAAATAAACAAAACACAACTAAATAAACTTAAACTAAACCTAACATAAAAAAACTAAAATCAAAAACCCAAACTAAAATAAATAAACTAAACTAACTAAAATTAAAAAAATAAACATAAATAAAAATAAAACATAAACTAAACAAAAATAAATAAAAAAATAAATAAACTAAATAAACCTAAACTTATTAGTTTACTTAATTAAAAATACCCTAAATCCTAAGTCAACCCTAAACCCAAAACCCTAAAAATTCTAAACCCTAAACTAAACACACCCTAAACCCAACCCTACCACTAACCATAAACCTTATAATCCAATCCAAATACACAAACCCTAAACCCTAAATCCTAAAACCTAAAACCTAATCCTAAACTAAATAAAACCTAAAATCAAATATATAAAACCTAAACCTAAATAAAATAAAAATTAAAATAAAATGAAACTAAACTAAAACCTAATCCAAGACCACAATAAAATAAAATAAATTAAAATATATAAATAAAATAAACTAAATAAAACCTAAACTAAACTTAAAAAATAAAATAAACCTAAAATAAAAAATAAAAAAAATAAAAAAACTAAACATAAAATGAAATAAAATAAACCTAAAATAAAATAAAATAAAACTAAATAAAAACAAAACATAAACCCTAAACTAAAAGAAAACCTAAAACAAAATAAAATTAATTAAACAAAATAAAGTAAACATGCACCTAAAACTAAAATAAACTAAACTAAAATAAATAAAACCTAAACCTAAACCTAAAATAAACTTAAACCCTAAACTAAAAAAATAAAATAAAAAATAAACCTAAAATAAATAAAAGAATAAAACCTAAAATAAACCTAAAATAAAAAAATCTAACACATAAACCTAAAATAAAATATAAACCTAAATCTAAAAAAATAAAATAAAACCTTAACCAAAAAAAATAAAATAAAATAACACTCATATAAAATAAACCTAAGCCTAAACCTAATCCTAAAAAATAAACTAAAATAAAAACCTAAACAAAAATAAATAAACCTAAAATAAATAAACAAAATAACACAAAAATAAAAAATAAACCTAAATAAAAATAAAAAAATAAAATAAACTAAAATAAATAAAAAATAAACTAAATAAACCTAAACCTACTTGTTTACTTAATTAAAAAAAGAAATCATTAACCCTAAATCCTAAATTTTAAACCCTAAACCTTAAACCTACAACCCTAAACCCTAAATAATAAAAACATAAACCCTAAAATCCTAGACCCTAAACCCTAAACCCTAAACCTTAAACTATAAACCTCAAACACTAAACTTAAACCTAAAGTAACTAAATAAATTAAAAAAATAAATTAAACCCTGATACCTAATAAACCTAAACCTAAGCCTAAAACCCAAGAATGGGTAGAACCTTGATGAAAAGAACATCACTATCAACCAGGCTTAGTCTAGATCTAGCGATGGAGTCAAAGGCAGAGGCGGCAGTTATCGCAGTGGCGGTGAGGGTCTAGAGGTGCTAGTGGATATGGAGGTGGTGGCAGGAGGCAGGAGGAGCGACAGAGGTTACAGTCTTGGTGGTGGCAGAGGGAGAGATCATGGACATGATGGTGGATCCTACTACTCGAGAGGCTAGTGGTTCGATGGAAATTGAAGAAATTGAAGAATAACCTATTCGATCCTTCTGGTGTTTACATTAGAGATGGCTCTAGTTATCTAGGGCTTTTGATTTATTCTTGGCATGCTCATTTTTGATCTATGTCATCGCTTGTCTCTTAGAAAACTTGGCGTATTACTTGGTTGACGAGATTGAAAATAAGAAATATTGAATATAAATCTATTCTCTATTAAAAAAACAAAAAACCCTAAACCATAAACTAAAACCTGAACCCTAAACCTAAAACCTAATCCTTAGGCCCTAAACCCTAAATCCTAAAATCCCTAAACCCTAAACCCTAAACCCTAAACCCACAAAAAACCTAAAACCTAACCTAAACCCTAAAACCTTAAACCCTAAACCACTAAACCCTAAACCTAAACCTAAAATCTAAACTAAACTAAAACCTAAAATAAAATAATTAAAAAAACATAAAAAAATAAAACATAAATATAACCTAAACTAAACCTAAACCTAAACTAAAACCTAAATAGAAAATATAAAAAAAATAAAAATTAAACTAAAATAAAATAAAATAAAAACTAAATAAACTAAATAAAATAAATACCATATATAAAATAAAATAAAAAGAACTAAATAAAACATAAACATAAAATAACCTAAAATAAATAAAAATAAAACCTAAACCCTAAACTTACAAAAACCTAAACATAAAATAAAATAAAATAAACCTAAACCTAAACTAAAATAAATATATAAACCTAAACCTAAATAAACTAAACCTAAACCCAAACTAAATAAAATAAAATAAACTAAATATAAACCAAAATCTAAATTAAAAAATAAAACCTAAAAATAAACCTAAAATAAAAACCTAAAACCTAAACATATAAAAATAAAATAAAAAGCTAAACCTAAACCAAAAAATAAAAAATAAAACCTAAACATTAAAAAAAACTAAACTAAAAAATAAATGTAAACCTAAAAAATAAATTAAAATAAAACACCTTAACTGTAATAAAGAAACTAAAAAAATAAAAAAAATAAGCTAAAACAAATAAAAAATAAACTAAATAAACCTAAACTACTATTTGTTTTAAAAAAATAAAAATAAAAAATAAAATAACCTAAACCCTAAACCCTAAACTATAATCTTACTAAACCCTAAACCCTAAACCCTAAACCTACCAACTAAACTAATAAAAAAATCCCACCACCTACTAAATCTTAAACCCTAAACCCTAAACCCTAAACCCTAAACCCTAAACCCAAACCGACTTACACCCTAAACCCTCCCAAAAAAAAAAAAAAGAAACTAAAAAAAAATAAATAAACCCCCTCCCTGTCCCGAGCTCTAATGATTCTTGGATCCTTTTCATTCTTTTTCTCATAGTTTATGAGCTAGTTTTCAAGAAATTTCTTCTGGTTTGACTTCGGATCTTGGTCTTTAGTTGATCCATGTTTGGTTATTAAGTGGCACCATTTGCCATGGCGTTGATTTCTGTAAATACTTAGGGAAAACTAAATGCTCTAGCTGCTCTGGCTTGGGCTTAATTCCTTGGGTATAGTTAAACCTTTTGCCTCTAAATATTTTAAAGATGCTTTATCTGGTAAGAATTCTTCAACTTATTCTAATATTTCCTTAAACCTGGTTCATACGGCCTTCAAAGGTGTTCTAGCTATTATGTGCTCTGATTTGGATATTAAAAAAACTAGCCATGCTTTCTACAATCATTGCAAAACTCATGGACATGATGTCTCAGAATGTTTTGTTACTCATCCACATCTTAAGAAGAAAGTGGTTAAAGATCCTAAGGTTTCTAGCAAAATTGGAGATTTAAAAGTGATAAAAGAAAAATTGCTTAAAATGAAAAGGAAAATGGTGCTGTGAATGATATTGTTGATGTTTCTAATGTTATTCCTAATGTTTCTAATGTTGTTCCCAATGTTAAAAATTCTTCTAAAATTATTTTGGAGAGTAATCAGGTTTCAACTGCTATTATTTATGTTATTCCTAAAAATATGCAAGTGAATGATTTCCTATTTTAGTTTACGATTCTAAGGAGATTTATGTTGCTAAAATTTTTTATAGAAAATGGTTTTGTTATTTCACCTAAAAAATATTTAAAAGAAAATATTATTTTACCTTCTTTGAATTTGGGCAAGAATGATGGTATGGTGCTTATTGATAATGTGCAGCCAAGTGTTTGTTTGCTAAATAAATCTATTTCTACCCCTTCTTTAACTATTTTTCCGAATGGTACTTTGCTTAGTGATAATTCTCATTTAACAGATAAAGTGGATTTGTCCTCTTATCAAATGGGATTTTCTCCTAAATCTATTATTAATAATGATGATAAATTTTTTTCAGATGATGAATCAATGGAGAATGAGATCAGTTTTCAAACTATTTTTGCAAAAGGAAAAAATATTTAAAAATTATCTTCCTAAAGTTTCTTGATCTACTCGATCTTCTTCATCTTCTTTTCCTAATAAAAATTAATGTTTAACTTTCTTATTTAGAATGTGAGGGGCATTGGTATTCTTGCTTTTAGAAATAGAATTAGGAATCTTTGTAGAATTTATAATGTTGGTTTCTTGGTTATTCGTGAACCTCTTATTTTTTTTCTTTTAAAATAATGCATGCAACCAGGATGATTAATTTTAGCAACTTTTATTTAAATAGCAATAATAAGATTTGGTTATTTTGGAATAATTCTCTTACTATTTATGTTATTAATAATTTTCATTAAGTTATTAATATGGATATTTTATTTGGTGATTATCGTGCCTTCGACTCTTTTGTTTATGCTGCTTGTAACAAGTTAGAGAGGAGAATTCTTTGGGATCAATTATCTAGTTTTGCTTCTGTTGTTAATGATTCTTGGATTGTTGGTGGGGATTTCAATATAGTCCTTTCTTTGAATGAAAGGAAAGGGGGTTCTTTTTCAAATTTACATTCAATGAAACATTTTGTAAATATGATTTTGGATTGTAATCTTCATGATGTTGGTTTCATTGGTTCTCAATTTACTCATAATAATCATAGATTGTGGCAACGGTTGGATTGTGCCTTATTTAATAATTATTAGTTAAACTGTTGGCCATTAACTTTGGTGGAGCATCTTAGTAGAACTCTCTTAGATCATGCTAATTTTTGATTTCTATTAAGGATGTTGTTCATAATAGTAATATCATTAAAAATTTTTGTTTTCAAAATATGTGGTCACAAGATAAAAGTATTCTTGATGTTATTACTTATAATTGGTGTGATCCTCTTTCTCCTGATGATTCTGCATTTCGTATGATGAGGTTTTGGCTTAAGCTTAAAAGGTTTAAGCATAATAGAACTTAGTGGAACATAAACTATTTTAAAAATCTTTTTGATAATATCAAGAATATGGAACAAAAGGGGGAAGATTTGGAAGAACTTGTTATTACTGATTCTTCTTTTTGTTCTAATCTTGCTGAACCTAAAGATAATCTAATTAAGTTTCAGAATATGGAGGATACTTATTGGAGACAAAAAGCTGCTTCTAAGCATCTTTCTGAGGGGGAAAGAAACACTAAATATTTTCATGCTTTTGTAATGAAAAGGAGAGTTCTTGGTCGTATTCATAAAATCAAGGCCTTTCATGGTTCTTGGCTTACCGAAAAAGAGGATATATTTTCTTCTACTCTTAATTTTTTTAAAGATCTTTTAAATAAAAATTGTCAACTTGAGCATTAATCCTATCCCTCTATCATCCCTCATATTATGTCTATAGAGGATAATTTGTGCTTGGTTACTCTTCCTTCTGATGAGGAAATTTTTAATATTCATAACAGTATGAATGTTGATTTTTTTGCAGGGCCGGATGGTTACACTACTTTATTCTTTCAAAAAGCTTAGTTTATTATTAAAGTTATTCTTGTTAATGCTATTAAGGATTTTTTTTCAAAGGAATTCTATTCCAAAATATTTTACTAGCACTTCTATTATTCTTGTTCCTAAGAATGATAATCTTGACTTTTGGAATGACTTTAGACCTATTAGTCTCTATACTTTTTTGAATAAATTGATTTCTAAAATTATGACTAATAGGCTTAGTAAGCTTTTGTCCTAAGATTATATCTCTTAAACAAACTGGCTTTGTGAAAGGAAGAACTATTTTGGATAACATCTTGCTTGCTCAAAAATTGATTCATGATTTGAATGTTAAAACTAGAGGTGGCAATTTAATTTTTAAGCTTAATATCACAAAAGCTTATGATAACATTTCTTGGGATTTTTTGAATAGCATTCTATCTTTATTTGGTTTTCCAAATCATTTTATTTATTTGGTTAACAATGTAATTAGAAATGTTTGGTTTTCATTAGTTATCAATGGTGAAAACTTTAGTTTTTTTAATTCCTCTCAAGCTATAAGACAAGGTGACCCTCTTTCACTTTTTATTATTGCTATTGGATATTTGTCTTGTTGGCTTAATCTATTTTTTAGAATAATTCTAGTATGTATTTCAGGAATCGTGGTGGTTTGGCTATCTCTCATTTAAGCTTTGTTGATGATTTCATAGTATTTTGTAATGGCTCATTACATTATGTTAAAAAGCTTAAGAGTTTTTTAAATAAGTTTGAAAAGGGAAGTGGTCTTTTGATTAATACTCATAGTAGTTGTTTTGTCACTTCTACTTCTATTTCTGTTCATAGAATTAATAAAATAAATGATATCACTGGTTTTTCTCATCAAAATCTTCTTATTAAATATTTAGGCTCCCCTTTATATTGTGGTCAAAAGAGATCCCATCTCTTTGATGAGGTAATTCATAATATTCAAAATAAAATTTCTACCCTTGAATTTCATTTTTTATCTTTTGGTGGTAGATTAATTGTTATTAAAAGTATTCTTTATTTTCTTCTTTTTTATTTGTTGCTTAATATTGTTCCTACTTTCCTTATTCTTATTCGAATTGAAAGACTTTTTAATAAGTTTTTAGGGTTCTAGGAATTCGGCCCAAAGGCTTCATTAGACTTCTTGGTCCAATATGTGTGGTACTATTTATGAAGGTGGCCTTGGGTGTAGATTTTTTATGGACTCCACCAATTTTTTTTCATATAAACTTTTTGGAATTTTTAGAAAAATGAAAGTCTTTGGGCTAGATTCATGAAATTTAAATTTTGCAAAAGTAAGAATCCTTTGATTAGCAATTATAAACATGGTGATTCTATTGTTTGGAAACGGCTCTGTGATATTAAATGGAAAGTGGAACCTCTTATTTTTTGGGGTATTTATAATGGGTCTTCCTTCTTCTGGCAAGATAATTGGATGGGGGACTTATTCATTGAATCTTTGCTTAATACCCATTCTACTTCTTCTTTGAAAGTTAATCATTTTATTTATAATGAAGAATGAAATTTCTCTCTTTTAAATGAGTTGATTCCTGATTTCATTAGTAATAATATCATTAATATTCCTATTAATGGTAATTTTTAGGATCAAATTTTTTTTAAAATTTCTAGTAATGGAGATTTTTTTTTAAGATACTTGGCATTATGTTAAAGTTAAAAACTCCACTTCTCCTATTTTCCTTAAAATTTGGAATAATATTATTCCTACTTCTTACTCTATCCTTATGTGGAGAATTTTAAGGGATTATATTGTGTTGAATCTTTACATTGGGACAAAGGTTTTTATATACCTTCCAAATTCATGTGTTGTTTTCATATTAAGAATGTTAATCATGTTTTGGTTAATGGTTCCATTGCCTCTAAAGTTTCGGGTTGGTATGAGGATTTATTTAATTTAAGTTGTTTTAATGGCAATTTAACATTAATGCAACTTCTGGATTGTTATTTTCTTAATACTGTTAAAGGGCATATCAAAATTGTGGTGGCTATTACCTTGATTTGGTTTATTTGGCTCATCAGAAATGATGTTAAACAACATGATGTGCATAAGAACCATAAGAGGATTATTGCTAGGACAAAAGAAAAGATTTTTTTCTTTACATAAGGCCGCTCTTCTTATTGGTACTAATTTCAGATGGTGTAAGTTTGTTGCCTCTAATTTGGGTATCAGTTTTCCATATTGTGACTCATCTCCTAATATAGAATTAATCATTGGATTAAACCTCCTAATTGTTGTATTAAAATTAATACTGATGGCTTTGTTGCACATAACAAGTCAGGTTGTGGTGGTATTTTTAGAAACAATTAAGGGAATATTATCTTGGCATTTTCCACTCCTCTATCTACTAAATTAGTTATTTTTGCTGAATTGATGGCTATTTTTTGTGCTCTTAAGCTTTGTTTAGAGAGAAATTTTTAGACTATTTGGTTGGAATCTTATGCTAAGATGGTTATTGCTATGATCAATTCTAGCCATAAGGGGTCTTTGGGCTTTTCTATTTAATTAAAAATATTAAAGCCATTATCTCTAAACTTTCTTTTAAAATTACACATATTATAAGAGAAGGTAACTCATGTTGATTTTTAAGCTAGTTTGGGGTGCAATCTCTCAGAATTTACTTTGTTTACCAATGATAATATTCCTAAGAATTTAAGAGGTTTATCTAATTTAGATAAATCTGGTTTGCCATATGTTAGTTTCTTTTATATTTTTGTTGTTTTTCTTTAGCTATTTGATTTTCTTTTTTGGTGGTTGGCTGGTTGTTTTGTTGGCCTTTGTCCTAGCACTTGGGTGAGTGGTGCCTTGTCTCCTACTTTTGGGTATTGCTTTGGCCTATTTTTGGATTTTCTTTCAGGTGGTTGTCTTCCTTTGACTTTGTTGTGTTTTGGTGCTTATGGTTTTTTCCATTTGTTTTTCTATTATGTTACTTCCCTTTAGTTTCTTTGAGGTGGTTGGGCTATTTAGGTTTTGGTTCAAACTTTTTCTTCCCTTTATGGTTTTGGTGGCTCTGCTATAGTTTGGTTTTGTTGGTACTTTGTGTCTTTTCTTTCCCGTCTGGCTTTGGTGGCTATGCTGCTACTTGGTTTGGGTGGTGGCTACTGTGGTCCTTTTGGCTAGTGGCTGCATTGGTGGGTTGTATATTGTGGCTGTTGTTTTACCCTTGGTCTGGTTGGTTGTTGGTGGCTATTTTTTCTTTTGGGTTGTTGTTGCTCCTACTATTTCTTTATGTTGGCGGATTGATGGTAGGAATTAGAACTTTGCTAGTTATTGGTTATTGGTTAGCTCCTTAGTCAAGGTAAGTTTGACTATGATGGTTGTGATGTTTTCTTCATTTTATTTTGGCTGGTAGCATTATTTGTGACTATAACCCTTCTTTTGGAGTTTGGAAGCTCACAAATTTTGTTGCTCCTTTAGTTGACTGTGATAGAGCCTGAGCTTTATTTGTGGCTTTTATTTCTTTTCTCTCTCTCTATTCTTACCTTTTTTTTTCATCTTTTCTCTTAGCTTATATCCACTTAAGTTTTTTTCTCAGACCTTGGGTTCTTACAGGTGGTTTGTGATCTGCTTAGAGGGTTTCAGTGCTGTTGCTAAGTTTTCTTTCTTTTCTTTTTGCTTTTCCTTTTCTCTTCTATTAGGGGATTTATCTCTTTAGGCTTTATTGTAGCTCTTTGAGCATTAGTTTTGGAGATTTATCCCCTTTTAAGGACTTTGTAATCCTTTTTTGTGGCAATAAAATTTTCCCATTTTTGGAAAAAAAACCCTAAACCCTAAAAACTTAAAAACCTAAACCTAAACTAAATAAAACCTAAACCTAAATAAAATTAAAAAATAAAATAAATTAAAAACCTAAACCTAAACCTAAAAATAAAAAAAATTAAAAATTAAAATTAAACTAAAATAAAATAAATAAAAACCTAAACTAAACTAAAAAAAAAAATGAACCTAAAAATAAAAAACCAAAATAAAATAAAACCTAAACATAAAATATAAAGACAATAATCCTAAAATGAAATATAATAAAAACTAAATACAAACCTAAACCTAAAATAAATAAAAATAAAACCTAAACCCTAAACTATAAAAAAACCTAAACCTATAATAAAATAAAATAAAATAAAAATAAACAAAATAAAATCAACCTAAATAAAATAAAGTAAACTAAATAAATAAAATAATAAAAAAACCTAAACCTAAACCCAAACTAAATAAAATAAATAAACTAAAAGTAAACCTAAACCTAAACTAAAATAAAACCTAAAATAACCTAAAACCTAAACATAAAAAAATATAAAACCTAACCACTAAAATAAAAATAAAACCTAAACTTAAGAAATAAAATAAAAATAAAATCAACAAAAATAAACCTAAACCTAAAATAAACTAAAATAAAAAACCTAAACTAAAATAAATAAACCTAAAATAAATAAAATAAACTAATAAAACCTAAATGAAATAAAATAAACTAAAATAAATATTAAATAAACTAAATAAACCCCCTCTGGGTTTATTTCATAAATCCTAAACCCTAAACCCTAAACTACCCTACTAAACCCTAAACTAAATAACCTAAAACCCTAAACCCTAAGCCCTAAACTAAAACCTAAACTAACTAAATAAATTAAAAAATAAACCTAAGCCCTAAAACTTAATAAACCTAAACTCTAAGAATGGGTAGAACTTTGACTGTAGGAACATCACCGTCAACCAGGCTTAGTCTAGACCTGGCAATAGAGGCGAAGCCAGAGGTAGCGATTATCGCAGTGGCGGTTGGGAATCTAGAGGCGCTCATGGATTTGACAGTGGTGATTAGAGCAGTGGTGGTTATGGAAGCAAGAGGAGCGACGAAGGTTATAGTCGTGGTGGTGGCAGAAGGAGAGATCGAGGATATGATGGTGGATCCCACTACTCGAGAGGCCGAGGTGGTTCTAATGAGAACTAGAGAAACTAAAGAATGGTCGATCAGGTCTGCTGCTTATGGAACTATGTCTTTATAGTAGGAACAATTCTAGTTATCTAAGATTTTTCATTTGCTCTATGTGTGCTCATTTTTTATCTATGTCATCGCTTGTGTGTTAGAAAAGTAGGTGTGTTACTTGATTTATGAAATTGAAAAGAAAAAATATTGAATTTGAATTTGTTCTCTGCTAAAAAAAACTAAAAACCCTAAACCCTAAACTAAAACCTAAACCCTAAACCCTACAAACCCTAAACTTTAAACCCTAAAACCTTACACCCTAAACCCTAAAACCTAAACCTTAAACCCTAAACCCTAAATTGTAAACCCTAAAGGCTAAACCCTAAACCCTAAACCTTAAAAAGCTAAAAACTTAAACTTAAACTAAATAAAATCTAAAAAAAAAATAAATAAAAAAACCTAAACTAAAATAAAATTAAAACTAAAACCTAAACCTAAACCTAATAAAAGATACAATAAAAAATAAAAACTAAAATAAATAAAATAAACAAAAACCTAAACTAAACTAAAAAATAAAAAACCTAAATAAAATAAAAACTAAAACTAAAATAAAAATAAAATAAACATAAAATAAAATATAAAAAAACTAAATAAGAACCTAAACCTAAAACCTAAAGAAAACTTAAACCCTAAACTAAAAAAAATCTAAACCTAAAATAAAAATAAAATAAACATAAACCTAAACTGTAATAAAATAAATTAAAATAATTAAAGCTAAAATAAATAAAACCTAAACCTAAACCTAAACTAAAAAAAATAAAACAAACTAAACCTAAAACTAAATAAACACAAATAAACCTAAAATAAAACCTAAACCAAACCTAAAAAATAAAACATAAACATAAACTTATAAATAAAATAAACCTCATAAAATAAAATAAATCTAAACTAAAAAATAAACTTACCTAAACTTACCTAAAATAAACTAAATATAAACCTAAACTAAAATAAATAAACCTAAAATAAATAATCTAAAATAAAATAAATAAAATAAAATAAATCAAAATAAATAAAATAAACTAAATAAATTAAATAAACCTAAATGTAGGTTTGCTTTTTTTAAAATAAATAATCCCTAAAATCCACCTACCCTAAACCCTAATGTTACCCTAAATCCTAAACCACAACCTCCCTAAACCTTAAACCCTACCAAGCCCTCCTACCCTCTACTACCCACTAACCCTACCACTGACCTACCTACTCCTAAACTCTAAACCCTAAAACCTTTAACTACCACTAAAACCATAAACCCCACCATCATAAACCTACTGACTTAACTAAATCCTAACCCCCTCCCTAAACCTCCCTAAGTCCTAACCCTAAAATCACAACCCTTAATAATCCCAAAGCTAAACCTTGTGCCAAACCCTAAACCCTAAACCCCAACCCTAAATGCTAAACCCTAAACTAAAAACATTAAACTTATTTTCATTTTTTGGCCTGAGGGGGGTTATGTTTTCGACTTCTTGCTTTTAGGTTGGCCTGGTTGCTACACGTGGTTCTATCTTTCGCTTAAGTTGGCTTAGTTTTTCAATTGTGGTCGCTTCTCTATTATTACTCAGTTCTTTGGTGGATGAGATGGTTTTGCTTTAACTTTATTCTATTTTTTTTGGTTGGTTTGTTGGTTCTCCTCTTGAACTCAAATTACTTTTTGTTGGTTTTTCATGGTTGAATGGATGGCCTTCCTAGTGGGAACTACTATTGGTTGTTGCCTTTCTAGGCCATCTTTTGGAGAGTTTCCTAGTTACTTTTTTTGGGGTTACCTCCTAATTCTTTGTTGTTTATTGCTGGATCCTTCTTTTGCTTTAGTTTTGTGTTTGGTTATTCTCTTGGGATTAGCCTCTACTAGAAGTGTTATTTGTAGCAGGTTTTATATTGTTATTATGCTTCTGGTTGGGTTGTCTTTATTGTTGGGGAAGTTTGGTTTTTAGGCTAGTCCTAGCTAGCTGCTACTATTGCCTTTCTATGGTGGTTGTGCTTCTATTGGACCTTTGTTATGTCATACTTTGTTGATTTTCTACTTTTCATTAGTTGCTGGGGATGCTTCCTTTATTGGTTACTTATGATGGGGTGTTCTCCGGTGGTTGTCTTATGGCTATTTTACTTAGCTGATTTGGTTGGAGGACTTTTAGTTATCCTTGGAATCTTGGTTGGTTGATTTTTTTATTGTTGGTCTTTTCCTTCTTCTTGGATAATTTGCTGAAGCCTTTTACTGCACTGGCCAAACCTTTGTTAATCCATTTGGATTGGACTTTTTGGTTTATAGTGGTTGGTGGCTGCATTGGCCCACTTTTGTGTGGTTATTTTATCTTCGAGAGATTTTCACTAGATGCAGGTTATGTTTCCTTCAGTTGATGGTTTCATTTCTGACCTGTTTAGTCATTTGTGGTTGCTCACCCTTGTTTAGCTTCATGACTGCTACTTGTTAGGACTTTAGCTTGAGGACTTTTATCTTGGTTTTGTCAGTTGTTTCTCTGTTAATTGGCATGGGTCTGGTGCTTGCTGATGGCTTGTTCTAATTTTCCCTAGTTTGGAGCTTGGATGGGTATTTTGATAATGGCAGTTTTTTGTGTTCTAACTTTGTTCTAGCCTCTCTCTCTGGGTTATTATGATTAATCTATTGTGGTTTTTATTTGGTGGTTTGGCTACCAGCTAGTTGCTGGCCGGTTTCTCTTTATTTAATGGTGCAAGATCTGAGACTCTACGGACTGATGGCCTTGGATGCTTACTTGTATTAGTATGCTGGCTATGATGGCTCTGATGTTACTCACCTCTTCTCCTTGGCTGGTAGTATTACATATGATTGTAACCCTTCTTTATGAAGTTTTGATGCTCATATGTATTGTTTCCCCTTGAGATGATCCTAATTGAGCCAGAGCCTTCTCTTTCTTAGCTCTCTCCTTTTCCTCTCTTTATCTTAATCCTTTTTATTTATGACTTGGCTTTCTAGTGTTTCACAAAATTCTTTTATAGTTTGGAACTTTATAGAGTGAACGATCATTACTCAGTCAACCCAAGTGTTGTTATTGTGGATCTTGCTTATCTTGCTTTCTCAAAGGAATCATGAACTATTGCTGACTCATCCTTTTACTATTTTTAGGATTTGTTTTAGTTTTACTCTGTCTTTTTCTCTTATGCTTTTTAGCTACTATATTTGCTATTTTGTTTTCTTTTATTTTTTTTGATGTACGTAGATGGGGGTTTAGCTCTTTTGGTTTCTTATAGCTCTGAGAGCAATAGAATTTTAGAGCTTTACCCCTTTTAAGGACATTGTATCTTTTTGTTTATGTTAATAAAATTCTAACTTTCCCTAAAAAAAATCGTAAACCCTAATCCCAAAATCCTAAACATTAAACCCTAAAACCTTAAACCCTAAACCCTAAACACTAAACCTTAAACTAACCCTAAACCTTAAAGATTAAACACTAAACCCTAAGCCCTAAACCCTAAACCCTAACACTAAACCTTAAACCCAAACCCTAAACCCTAAACCCCAAAAGCATAAAATCTAAAACCCTAAACCCTATACCCAAAACCATAAACTCAAACCCTAAACCTTAAACC
The DNA here is from genome assembly GCA_021442155.1 of Cymbidium sinense. Taxonomy (NCBI): domain Eukaryota; kingdom Viridiplantae; phylum Streptophyta; class Magnoliopsida; order Asparagales; family Orchidaceae; genus Cymbidium; species Cymbidium sinense. Next base: position 97,084,349 of record CM038216.1, read on the forward strand.
ATAAATCACAAACCCTAAACCTAAACTTAAATGAACTAAATAAATTAAAAAATTAAACCCAAAAAACTAATAAACCTATACCTAAACCTAAACCCTAATAATGGATAGAACCTTGATGGTAGGAACATCACCTTCAACCAGGCTCAATCTAGATCTAGCGGTGGAGGCGAAGGTAGAGGCAGAGATTATCACAATGGTGGCGGGGGATTTGGAGGTGTTGGTGGATATGGAGGTGGTGGTCTGAGCAGTGGTGGTTATGGAAGTGAGAGGAGGGATGGAGGTTATAACTGTGGTGGTGGAGGAGGGAGAGATCAGGGATATGATAGTGGATCCTGCTACTCGAGGGGTTGGGGTGATTCTGATGGGAACTAGAGAAACTAAAGGATGGTTAATCCGATCTGCTACTTATGGAACTATGTCATTACAGTAGAGAAAATTCTATTTATCTCAAATTTTTGATTTGCTCTATGCATGCTCATTTTTATCTATGGCATCGTTTGTGTCTTAAAAAACTTAATGTGTGTGGTGTTTATTTTTGAGATGTGGGACACCACCCAGATCTTAGGGGGTACTTATTGAAATGTTCATGTATGACATTAAGAAAAGATGCACTATCTTGAAAGATAGACATCATCACCCTATAATAGACCTAATCAGCAAATAAGGACTCTTAAGGCATGATGGGTCTTCGAATGTACTAGAGATCTTTCCCCTACTTTGCACGGAAAAGTAAAGTGGGGTTTATATTAAGTCGAGTTCATTAAGTTCTCTATTAAGGCAAGCCTCTATTGTTAATTACACCCTAACGGATGTGAATCTATTAATAATACTCCCGATTAAAGTAGCAATTAAAGTATCCAAAGATTTCAAGGCTCGACTATCAAAAGATTAGTTATATTGGAAAATCAAGTGGGAAAACTCAAGGAGAAGACTTATTATCAAAGCTAAAGAAAATGAGTAGGGAACGATCTTGATACTAGGAAACCTCATGAGCATTTCAACCTATCCTATAATTGGGCTTTGTAATTTTGACATTAAAGAGAAGATCAATTTTGATAAAGTTGATATTTTATTAGAAAGCTAAGACTTGTAATCCAATAGCAGAAGATTGTGGAGATGAGAGGTGAGGATTTATGCTTATAATCCAAAAGAAATATCCACCTCAGATCTGAAATATAGGGAGCTTTAGCATAAGACAAAGCATAACCTAAATCTAAGCAAAAATGGGCATATGGTTTAACTCCATAAGAGAGGATAAATCACCTGACTGCTGGACTTACGATAACCTGGAGTGGTAGCCAGCTAACACCTCCAACACTTTAAATCAATGAAGTTGGTCATGTGATTTACAAGATTAGTTAGGATGTTGTTTAATTAGGGAGAAATTAAAGTCCTTAAACCCACTCCCTAAGAGACTAGAGCATGAGTGGTATGAGCATATGACTTAGTCTAGTGCAAAATCTTTTTAAATTTTGTTTATTTTGACACTTCATTTTGACAAAGGCTTTGGGTTTTTGATGCTTACATGCATGATGAAATAAGGTTGTTGGGTAAATCAGCAAGAAATGGGTGTTTACCAACATAAAGGATGCCCTCATAAGTCAACCATTCCCCTTTTGTGCAAGGATGAAAATCCCATATTTTCAAGAGCGAAACAATATGATGTGCATGTTGTTGGCCATTCAACATTCAGCTAAGGGGTTACTAAATCTTTTAATTATCTTGATTTATGTCTTAGGCTTTATGTGAGGTTATTAATTATTTAAAACTTTAGTTATGAGTTGTAGTTGGGTCGAAAGGTTAATTTTTTTTTAAAGAGCCAAATCGCATTCAAGGCCACACATTCAAATATCAAACATATAAAGAAACTAAGAAAAACATGCCATCCTAATTACGCAATTTAAACACAACATCAAACATGTTTTATAGCTAACATAAAAGAATAACAGGCCAGTGCAGTCGAGTGCCGCCGTACAACCTAAAAAGAAAAATGGGTAGCCTAGCTCTACCTTTATAGAACCAGTACATAAAAGAATAATTTGCAATTTACAAATGATAAATGCTATTGGGGGTTGTCAAATATTCATGTATTCATGTATCTTCCTCCTTCTTTGATTTGGTTTGCTCCATATCAAAGGCATCACATGGCCTCCTAGGGCAAAGCCTTCTAGCCAATGCTCATCCTTATCCCCCATAGCACTAATCCTAATTCCTAATGCAAAATTACAATAAAAATAGAAAAAGTAAATCTAACTATACCTGCAAACATAAGTGTTAGCTAAACACACATATAACCCAAGAAGTTATATTTATAATTTGGACTTAGCATTAACATGGGTATGGGTAACTAAGATTATGCTTAGGGCTTAAGCAACCAGAGAGCATTTATATTTATTTTATGTGGCCCTTAAACATAATCCCTTGCAAAAAATATGATTAGGCTAATCACACCACCTAGTCTACCAAACATACACATCAGTCTAAAATAATAAAATAAAATACATCACACCATGCACCATGCATAAGGCTAGAAGTCTGACTTAATCTAATATGTATTAAGGCTTGTTGTGTTATGTCCTAAACTTTAGAGTTAAGATTTTTTAAGTGCAGAAAGATTCAACTTAAAGCATGGTTTCACTTTAAGTGCTTTAATAGATTTGCAATATTTAATTTGTGTTTTCTTTTGTTTCTTATGACCTACACTTAGCAACTAAGTGTTGTAAAGAGAAGAAAAGAGGTTGCTCTCTTTTATCTCTACCATAAACCACTTTCTAAAGCATGCTAATTTGATTTAGTTCAATTTAGTGAATGACTTATTACACATTTTAGATTAATCCTAAGTTTAGGTTCTCTTTAAATAATTCCATTCAATGTGAAAGGCTCCTTATGATTAATCTAACTGAAATACTATCACATGACACATGCTAAATCATTCCTTTCCATCACATGTAACATCCAGATGATTAAGTCCTAAGTATACCTACATATATAATATGTTTTAGCACACTTGAATATGTGAGTATGTACATTTGAAGCTTTATATTTTCCCTCTGGCTGAATTATTCATCATATTAATTTAAGGCTCTATCTAAATTCTTACGCAAAAATACATAGGGATGAAAGTAAGCAGGTATGTGTCATTGTTAATCTAGGAAGCGAGGTAATCAAATTATCTCCTTAAGGTTAGTTAAAGCCTCATATTCCTAGGATGTCTAGACTATATACCACTACATTCAAACCATATGTACATTTACATGCATGAACATAAGAAAGAGAGCTCGAATCACATGATCAATTAATTCAATCACTTGAACAATTGCAAATGAATGTATGTTTAATAAAAATGAAGGATTACCATTCTCTAATTAAATACACACATGCATGTATATAAGACATAAACAAGTATGTGCCTTTGTTAAACATTAAAGTGAGGTAATCGAATGACTTCCTTAGGGCTAACTAAAGCCTCGTATTCCCAGGATGTCCAGCCTATATACCCATTAACATTCTCACTTAAATTAATCAATACATAAATAAAAGGAAAGGAGCATAACTTCATAAATTTAAGCTATAATTACATGCATCTCCTGCATTCATGGCATATGTAACCATTCATTTATAAGCTTTGCGAATTATGTTTGGATTTAATAGTGATAATAGCCACACATATTATAAATTAAATCAACACATGCAAGCTTGACCTAAAGGAAAACCATTTGATTTAATTAATTTTGAGAAGGTGAATCTATGATTTCAAATGACAAACAACATTTAACATGACTGGAAAGGAATGAATAAACATAACCAGTGATTTCATTCAATTAAATTAATTATTAAGGAAAATCAAATCAAATAAATGCATTTAAAGAAAACCAAGACTTTTTAATTATCACTTTAAATTCATATTTGATTTGGTTTTGAAGAAATGAGAGAAAGTTTGCTGATCCTAACCCATTCCCATGTTTGTGATTTAATTTGGTGTAATGAAAAGTAATTAAGTTTATTTTATGGATTAATTAGGTTGTACTATGCATTAAATCCATTAATTAGCCCTTACCTAACTTGCCTTAATTTAATTAACAAAGTAATTATAATCCAACATGATATGTACATACAATGGAAATTAAATAAGCAATGAACCTAAGAAATGAAAGAGGCCTAATGCAATTGGCTCACAATTAATGATTAATTAAGTTAAGAAATTTAATTAAGTACTTTCATGGTTTTCGCACACATGTGGGTTAACCATAATTTCCTTAAATGTCTTTAAGATATTAAACACCTAAAGATCTACCAATGAATTGATTAATTAAGATTCCATGTGATTATAGTTTCAATTTGATTAATTATGCAATTTAATTAATGGATTAAACCATCAATTAATTCCAAATTAATTAATTTCCATTCAAGTGGAATGGACTTAGGGAAAAATTAGGAAATGGTTTCTAATCTCATTCCCCATGCTCATTCACTATTTCACAATGATTAGCAAGCTTAATTAATGATTTTCTTACTATTTAGAATATTAATTAATTACTTAATTAATCAGGAAAAAAATTAAGGTTAGGACAACCAATTTCTCTAATTAACCAAGCAATAAATCCCAAGAAAATTATTGGAGGCAGAGGTCATCCCATTAATCAACCTTAAAAAGTTTGGGAATAATTACTTAGATAATTAGAGAGTAATTAAGCTAATTGAATTTTTAATTAAACCTAAATTAAGCCTTAATTATTATTCAAAATTAACCAGGATAAATTTTAATTGAATCTCCTCTAAAATAACTTCAAAACAAATATTTACTTGCATTTTTATGTTTATTCTATGATTTTTTATAATTTTCCAAAGTTTCAGTTGATTTAAATGAATTTCTATGATTTTTATTAAGTCCATTATTTTATTTCAACTATTTGAACTTTAGAATGTAACATCTCCCAATCCAGAAATTATTTTGACTTAAAATTTCTATGGTGGGTAGATTTTAAGCTTAATTTTAATCTTTAAAAATTTCAAATCAATCTGGTGTGTCTTTTTGGTTTAATTAATAAAATTTGATTTTCCCAAAAACTTAAATTAAGCTCAAAATTTTCAAAAATTTTTCTTTGGCTTTTGGTTTCATTGGATTTCTCTCGGAAAGACATATCCAACAAACCCTTATTTGCAATTTTTAGTTAAGTATTTTATTTTCTATGAATTTATGAAGTTTTAGGTGTTTTTAAGTAATTTTTAAAAAGCAAAAAATCCCTAATTTCTTACTTAACCTAGTCAGCACCTACGCAGTGCTGACTGGACCACATGGTGCCACATGGCACCGTGCGACTGGCTGGTGCAGTGCTGCCTCAATAGATGAGCGAGAATGCAGACAGGGATGCATGAATCAGTCCGATCATTCGATCGCAGATCAGACGGTCCAAATCAATACGCAAAATCTGCATGATCTGAGCTGCATAATTCATCGATCGAAGCCATGTGATCCGCACAATTTGAGCCTTCTATCTCCCTGAATGAGAGATCGGACGTCTGGCGTGCAACCCGGTAGAAGAGGCAGATGAAACACTATTTTGGGTGGAATTTTTATGATCCTTGTGAAAACATTAAACAGAAAACTTCATTTAAGGCACAATTCTTTGGTGATCTTCACCAAAAATCACTCCAAATGTGCGGGGATGATGTAAAATAAAAAATGCAAGGAAATCTAATGGAAAATCCTAAAATCAAGCAAAAATTATAACAAATAAGAAAACCTAAGGATGGCTACAATTTTTGAAAATTATCTCACTAGGGATTATTTTCGGTGGAGGGGATGATCCGAGCGCTCTCCTATGCATAAGTAAAAGCTTTAGAATGGGTTTGGGCTCTTGCTTCACTTTGAAATAATGTATCCACCAATGTCCACCACTTCCTTACTGGAATCCACTTGATTTTAATGCTTTTTGCTCAAAAACTAAGTGGGAATCATTGCTAGTTGGTTTGGGAGCTCTAGGAGAGTGAAATGAGAGTGTGAGGAAGAGTTTTTGCCTCTATATTTTCTATCTCCTTGCAGTGGCCGAAAATAACCTCATTCATGATGATTTTTAGCTCCAAGTGGGTGTCATTGGCTTGGGGTGGTTGGGATTCTTCTTAGGCGGCTTAATTTGGTTGCCCAAGGCTTGGGAGGTGGTAGCTATGAAGGATAAGTGGGTGTCCTAGCAAAGGGAAGTGGAGGTCCTTCATGCCAAGTGTTCTAATGGAGGAGGGGTGGTGATTTCATCTCCCCATAAGTCATTTCTGACCTAACCAACTCTTGGGTCATGTTGGACAGTGTCCTTGGACCCTAGGTAGACCAATGGATGAGTGCCAAGTGGCCAATGAAGAGAAATGACTATTTACATGGGTGTTTTATTTTATGTGATACCCTTAGCCCATGGGTATAGTGGTCATTTGATATTGAATTTGATTTAGGAAGATTTGATATGTGTAAAAAGTAAGTTGGACCAAATTTCATGTCATTTGGAGTTTATTTGATTAGGTTTGGCTCAATTTGACCCATTTTGGTTAAATTAGGTCAAAATAGGTTAGGTTGACCAATTGGTCAAATTGGGTCAAACTGGTTCAAACTAAGGGTTAGGTCAAGTTCATATGACTATTTGGAGAGGATTGTATGCTTTGGTTTGATTTAATTTTGGTTTAGTCTAATTTGAGACCCTTTATGTCAATTTGGGTCAACCTTGGTCAAGAGGGCGAATCGGGCTAGGTTTGGCTCAATTGAAGGTCAAGTCATTTTTAAATAGTTATTTTGGGTTGATTTGAATCATTGGTTTCAATGGATTTGGCTAGTTGTAATCTATATATAGGCTAAATGGTTGACTTGGTCAATGGGTTGGGTTGACTTGGTTTGACCCAATTTATATTAATTGATCATCCTAGGTGATCAATAATTTGACATGAAGTTTGTATTACCTTAATTCACTTTGATTTTGATTGAATTGGATTTTGGTTCATGTAGGTCAAATTGGTCACTTTGGATCATGTGAACCAATTGGATTTGATTTAGCTTGAGTTTGATTTAGTTGAGTTTATATATAGATTTGAGATTGATATATAAATTCAATTGCAATTGGTTTAGATTCAAATGAGTTTTTGGTTCATTTGAATATTTCAAGTTAAATGGGATAGGTTGGGTTTGACTTGGCTTAATTTTGGTTTGATTGGATGATTGTAGGTTTCATTTATATTTGGATAGATGATTGAAGGAATGATTGATTCAAGAGAAAATCCATTGATTTTGGCTTAATTTAGATGGGTTTTTGGCCTAGTTCAAGGAAATGGCTTAAAGAGTTTAAATTGGGTTTTGATTTAATTTTGGATTAGGTTTTTACTATTTGAATTTATATTTCATTTATATTTGAGAAGATAATTGATGGTACAATTGATTTACAAGAAAATCAATTGAGTTTGGATTGAATTGGATTGAATTGGATTGAAATTTGGCTAAGTTCATGAAGGTTGATTAAAGGGTTTGGGAAGGATTTCAAGTTTGGATTTGATCTTGGGTTTCAATCATTTGGAATTGAGTTTGGACTTGGATTTGAATTTAAAATTGAGTTTGAAGTTTGGTTGGAAATTTGGATTTGAATTGAATTTAAGAAGGTGTACATGGATTGGGTTTAGGCTATTGGGTAGCTAATTTTTTATGATTAACCCTTCTAAGTCTCTAGGCTTAGTTAAGTTTTCACCTACTGTCTAGAAGTGTCTTATGACAAAGAAACTTTAATGTCTAGAAGGTTCCTAGGTCTAAGAAGAGGAGGTTGAGAACTCACTCCAAAAGTGAGGTCAATAAAAGGACCCACCAATAGGTGTGGTGTAACTGACAAGGCACACCAAATGTATTGGCGTTGACCAAGATGATCAATAATGTCCAAAAGACTACAAAAAATATCGAAAGTGATCTATACCTAAACCCAAAAGATAGATAGAATCATGATCTTAGTGCAAAGTAGCTCTCTTTATGCCAAGGGCATAAGAGAGATAGATGGAATCCATGGGGATTCAGTATGTGAACCTTCCACTAGGTAAGCAGGTTCAAGCTATCCGCTGGGGATATGGATTTGAGTTTGATTGTGAATATGATTTGTTTGGGTGTCTATCCACCGGGGATAAGAATCTATAATTTGCTAGGGATTGGGAATGTAAACCTTCCACTAGGGAAGCAAGTTTGAGCTATCTACTAGGGAGAAGAGTTTGATGGTATTTCTTATGGCTACACCAGGGAGATTAATTTGATTTGTGCCTCGCTGGGGAGAAGTTTGGTTTGTTCGATATATTTTAATTTGACTCCACTGGGAAGGTTAGTTTCAAATTTAGTTTTTTATGGACCCTATCGGTGTGCGATGGACCCACTGAGAAGGGGCTATGCCAGCCTTGACCTATCTCAGATTTACAAATCCAAAAGGATAGTCTACCAGCAATAAGGTAGGACTATCCAGCCAAAGGGGTTGCCTATCAATGTGGAACGGTTATACTTAGGAAGAAAGCATAGTAAACTTACATCTTCTAAAGCAAGGATCAACTATTAGGGTGATTATTGGATCCACTACAAATTGAACCCGACCTAGGGGTGACTACTGAGTGAATGTTGCTAGGGGACTTATGTCAACTCAAAAGTATTCAAGATTAATTTCATTAATTTCTTTGATTTATTTTAATTTGATTTGATTTATTTTCATTTATTTTAATTTTATTTGATGGATCTCATCGGTGTGTGATGGACCGCCTTGAGAGGGGGCTATGTCGGCCTTGGCCTTTCCCATATTTACCCATCCAAAGGGGTAGTCTACCGGCAGAAGGGTAGGACTATTCAACCTAAGGGTGCCTTTCGGTGTGCAACGGTTGTACTGGACAAAGTGTAAGCAAGGAACAACCATCGGGGTGACCCATTGGATGTGCAACAAATCAAACCTGACCTAGGACTACCCATCAGTGTGTAATAATCATGCTGGAAAGAATGAGTAGCAGACTTATATCTTCCAAAGCCAGGATGGTCGCCAGGGTAACCTGTTGGTGGTAGAATAGATTGAACCCGACCTAAGGGTGACTATTGAGAGAGTGTCATGGGGGACTTATATTAACTCAAGAGTAGTCAGGAAATTCCTATAAGGAGTTTTACTGACACTACCCTAAAGAGAGGATGCATGCTTGGGAAAGGTGCTGCTAGAGGCACTAATTTGAAATCCATGAGCAAATATATATATATATATATATATATATATATATATATATATATATATATATATATATATATATATATATATATATATATATATATATTATTTTTTTATTATTATGGACCCTATTGGTGTGTGAGGGACCACACTGAGAAGGGGCTATGTCAGCTTGGACCTATCTCAGATTTACTGGACCAAGGGAGAATCTATGCATTTGTGGAACAAAATCTCCAATCACATGGGTGGCTATTCGGAAAGGGGGATTATCCAATCTAGTAGTAACCCGAGTAGTGTCTAAATGAGGTCGCAAAGGACATAATCCAAATAGAGTGCCTACAAAGGAGGTGCCACTACGGGCATTATCCAGAACCATGTAAATAAGAAAGTCTGTAGGTGTATGGTGCCCAACTTAAGGACAAAGCGTAGCAGACTTAAATGGAGCCAACATGAGGGTAGCTTACCGACCGTGTAGTAAGACCTACCATGCTAACAAGGCACTCATCGGTGTGCAACAGTCAATTCAAAAAGGAAAGCATAGAAGATTTACATACTCTTGAATAAAGGACCACTGGGGTGATGCACTAGTAGGGTAACAAGTCAGCCTGACTTAAAGCAGCTAATGAGTGAGGCCCACAGTGGGCGTTATCCCACATTAAAGTAGCTTGAGATAAAATATGTGTATTTGTTCATGTGTTTGTGTGTAGTTTGTGTTTGTGTTGTGTAGATGAAGGATAAGATGCCTCTTGGGCTCCTTACGCTTACCCTAAACACATTGAAGAGTGGATGAAATGGTGCCACAGGGGCAATGTGACTCCACCAAGAAAGGATTCCACCCGGGTTCTCTTACACCTAATTTAGTTGTACTACTCAAACTAGGATGCCTCTTGGGTTCTCTTACACCTATCCTAATAGCACCAGAGAATTGTGTGTAGTTTGTGTTTATGTTGATGAAGGATAGGATGCAACTTGGGTTCTCTTACACCTATCTAAAACACATCATGGTAGATTTGCAAACAAACAAATAATGCTTCCAATGAAGAAGGAATTTGATGAATGAAAAGATAGGATTTTTATTTATGATAATTATTTTCAAACATTATTTTAAGGATAGTATTTCTTTAAATAGAGCCTGTTGATTGGAACCATCGGGTGCTCCCCTATTATAAGGGTTTAAACTACTTTCCATCCTTTGAAGCACCAATGTAGGCCTTTCAAAGATCGAAAGTAGAATCATGATTTGAAAAGTTTTGAGATAGACTAACTTTAAATGAGTTTAAACCATCAATATTCAACATTAATTGAAGTCACTCTTCTATTAAGTAGAATCTTGGAGGATGCATCTAATGTCACTTTAATCTCTTTTAGATCAATCCTTGCTATCCAATGATGCTTTACTACAAGCCTTAGAAACTCCCCTAAAGTCATCTTAATTGTATACTTTAGGGGATTCAACTTCAAGCTGTATGTCATAACTAATCGAAGACTGTTGTCTTAATTAGCCTCATGTTCAATTCGATTAATTTTGATGATAACAAATAAATGCTTGGATGTTCTAATGAATATTTTTATGTATTTCAGATATATCAATTGCTAATTACATATCCAATACATCTCATAATATGTTTGAGGAAATTGCAAGAGTAGAAGAATGAAAAGGATAATGTGAAGCTCAAGATACAATATTTTGGGTTATATGACTATTCATATGAGTTCATTGGCATGAATCAATTTGCAAAAACTTAACATATTATTTTAATGAGGTTAATTTATATAAATCTTTATTTAATTAACATTCAATTATATGTTTCATACATAGCATTATAATTATCAAAGTAAGAAATGTTAAAAACTATTAAGTATAATTATTTTATTTACTTAATATAATTAAGTATTTTTTTAATTTGCTAGTTATAATATAACTAACATATTTATGATTATATATAAATTATATCATAATTTTTAAAAGTTACATGTCAAAATTAATAAAAATATATAAAATTTTGTATTTTAGCCAAAGTCATTTTCTAATCAAAGAATTCATATCTGATTTCATCTCCAACGGATTCCTTGGATTTTTTTCATTTATTTTAAGAGGTTACATGACCCACTTTTTATTAAAATTAAATTTATTATGATTTTCTAAATATTAGCTGATTTTTATAATGAATGCATGCTACATGCTTTGAATATATTAAGAGCTATATTTGATTACTTTTGACTAACCCATGTGAACAGCCAAATTTTGGCTGCTAAATTTAATATTTATTTAATATAAATTATATTTTTATTGAATATGAAATTATTAGATGATAACATGAGATTTGCATGATATATTTTTAAAATATGATCTTCTTGCCTATAAATAGCCCTCATTCTCTTCATGAAAGTATTCCTCATTCAAAATTCAAAATCCTTCCAGAAAATCTAAGAGAAAAACTCTTGGATTTTTCTTCCAAGTGTTCTCCAAATATTGTAAGATCAAATCTTTGGTTTGGAAGCTTCAACATCCTCAACTAAGCAAGCCTTCTCAAATTACTTGAGTTTATTTTCTTGATTTTAATCCTCTTTAGTTGTTCATGCTATTTTCACCATCTATTTACTCTTTCCAATTTATACTTTTTGGTGGATTAGTCTTTGGACATTACTTTTCACATCAAAGTTTCTCAATCATTTTTTTGTGATAAACTCTTATGATAGTTTGTAGGATCTATTTCAACTTGCTGAAAATTTTAACTTCCTACAAATTTATTTTGGTTTCCTGAAATATTTCTTCATTAGTATTATTTTGAAAGATCATTTATTCTTAGATCTATTTTAGAAGTATATTTTTAAGCATTTAAAAATAAATTATTGTGCTGAAATTATTTTTATATTTACTAGATCTCTCTTTTTAATTAAAAGCTTTCTAGCATACTTAGATCTATCATATACTCATTTTATTTAAGTACTTTGTGATCATTAGCATTGATTGAAAGAATCTTTTTGGAAAAATAAAATAAATTATTCCTTGATAAAATTTATTTTATTATGTAAAAGAATATTGTGAAATTATTTTGAAATCATTTTTAAACATCTTATTAAGATCACTTTAAGATATTTATTTCAATATTAAGTGAGCATATTATCTTGCTAAAAATTTTAAGTTGTAAGTGATCATTTATAAGTTGTGAGATCATTGATTTTGGTATATTTGTGAGAGATTTATTTTATCAAAATTTTTTATTTTGTATTTTTCTTTTGTCCGTAAAATTTATTTTGGGGTTGTACCGCCCTTTTTAGAGAGTACATATTGTTGTAGGGGTTTCCCATTATAGAGAGAGTACTATTTGGAAGATATTTTTGCATTTAGTGGATTCCTAGCAGGGTGGCTAGCGGACGAGGCCGCTTTTGGGGTTTACAACCACGAAAAAAAATTGTGTGCCTATTATCTCTTTTTAATTTATTGCCCTTTTATTTTTGCTGCATTAAGAATTGTATCCTATCATTATAAAATCAAAAATTAATTTTCTACAAAAAATTAAAATTTAAGATTTAAGTTTTAAAATTTTCAATATCACCCAATTCACACCTCTTGCTATAGTGACTCACAATTGGTATCAGAGCCTAGGCTCTTTATTGGCTTAACATCCAAGAGTAGATCTTTTCACTATGGCACAAGGTTTCCCAAAGGGTTCACTACTAGAGGGACAATCCACTCATAGACCTCCACTTTTAGATAGTGTACCATTTGACTATTGGAAAAATAGAACTAGTACATTTTTAGGAGGTCAAGATGCACGCATGTGGTATATGTTGACATATCAATATCATACACCCACAGTAGAAGTAAATTGAATTAAAGTAGAAAAACCTTTTGAGGAATGGTCTGTAGCTGAAAGAGAACTTGATGAATTAAATGCTAGGGCTTGTAATACTTTACATTGTGCTTTATTACCTGATGATTACATGAAAATTTCTATGTTAAGTACAGCAAAATAAATATGGGAAAAACTCATTATAACTTATGAAGGAACTAGTGAAGTTAAAGATGCTCACATAAATAGACTTGTTCATGAATTTGAGTTATTTCATATGTCTCCTTCTAAATCTATTTCTGATATGTATACTAGATTCATGAAAATAATTAACACATTGCATTCTCTTGGACAAACATATAGGAATCAAGACTTAGTCTATAAGATTCTTAGATGTCTTCCAAAATAATGGGAAGCTAAAGTAACAGCTATTAGTGAAGCTAAGGATTTATCTTCTTATCCACTTGATCAGCTTTTAGGTTCTTTGATTGCACATGAATAGGTTATTACTCAAAGGGATAAGATGGATAACTCAACAAAAAGGGAGAAGGACAAAGGAAAAGCCATTGCGTTACAAGTTGATGACAGTGATGAGCATAACACCTCAAGCTTGGATGGTGATAGTGATGAGGTGGTCATGCTATCCAAAAGGCTTGGGAACTTGCTAAGGAAGAAGAATCAAAGGTATAAAAATTCTAAAAACTATAAATTTAAAACTAAAAAATTTCCTATAGGTGAGGGGATCATTTGCTACCATTGTAAAAAGTCTGGACAAATAAGAGGTGATTGTCTAGAACTTGCTGAATCAAAGAAGAAAGAGATTGATGTGAAAAGAAGAAAAATATGAAGGAGAAAAAGTACCATAAGAAGAAGAAGATGACTTTATGGGCCAATCCAGATTCAAATGAATCAAGTACTTGCTCATCCGATGAAGAGGTCAACATATGTCTTATGGCAAATGGAGAATCTGACTTAGATTCTCAAGAGGTATGTAATGATATATCTTATGATGAATTAGATGATGCTTTTAATGATTTAGTTATTGAATATAAAAAATTAAAAAGAAAATACAAAACCTAAGAAAAAGAACATAAAAATTTAGATATGCATTTTTGTGATTTAAAAAATGAATGTGATAATTTAAAAAATAAAAATACTTCTTTATTAAATTATTCCTTACTTGTATGTAAACTTGAAAGAGAGAATATCTTGTTAAAAGTAAGATTAGAATTATGTTTGAAATCACAAGTTCATTATAATACTTCATTAAGAAAAATATTTAATAGAAATTATTTGCATCATACACATCCCACTCATATACCTTATAATTATCGTGCAAAGTCATATGCAAACACTAATGTTTGGTGCAACTATTGTGATAAAAAAGGGCATATTTCATTTGATTTCTATGCACGTAAATTACAAAATACTAAGCAATCATCTTATGAATGGGTACCAAAAGGTACAAGCACTACACAAACCACGCATGCTAGATATATATCTTGCTTCAAATGTAGAATGTGGACCCAAACATGTTTGGGTTCCAAAAGTTAACATGTGAGTTTCTTTTGTAGGAATGCCTTCAAAGCAAAATCAAAGAAGGCATGTGGTACTTGGATAGTGGATGTTCAAGACATATGATGGGAGATAAAGATAAATTCACAACTTTAGAATCAAGTGATTACATATGGAGATAATGCAAAGGGAAAGATCATTGGCATTGGTTCTATTAGTAAGAATTCTATCACTTTAGATAAAGTTTTTCTAGTAGAAGGATTAAAACATAATTTAATTTCTATTAGTCAATTATGTGATAAAGGATTGAATGTAGTATTCCATGCATCATGTTGCATTATAAAAAATAATGAAAATGTTTTGTTATTAGGACAAAGATATAAAAATATTTATATCATTGATATAGATAGTGTGAATTTGAATTTACTTTGTTTTAAAAGCACTCATGATGTTATATGGTTGTGGCATAGGAGACTATGTCATATTAACATGCACACACTTAATAAAATTGCCAAACTTGATTTAGTTGTTGGATTGCCTAAATTAAATTTTCATTCAAACTATATTTGTGATGCATGTATTCATGGTAAGCATTCTAGAAGCTCATTTAAGAGTAAAAATATTGTTTCTACTTCTAGACCTCTAAAATTATTGCACATGGATTTATTCGGTCCTATTAGCACCACTAGCTTAGGTGGAAAAAATTATGGTTTTGTGATTGTTGATGATTTCTCTAGATATACTTGGGTTTTATTTGTAACTTACAAGGATGATGTTTTTGGTGAGTTTAGAAAGTTTTCTAAATATATTCAAAGAGAACAATGCCTTTTGATTAAGAGGGTTCAAATTAATCATGGTGGCAAATTTAAAAATAAATTATTTGAGGATTATTGTGATGAACATGGGATTAGACATAATTTTTCTGCACCTAGAACTCCCCAACAAAATGGAGTAGTAGAGAGAAAAAATAGAATATTAATTGAATTTAGTAGATCTATGCTTGATGAGCATAAATTGCCAAAATATTTTTGGGCAGAAGCAGTAAATACTGCATGTTATGTCATGAATAGGATCTATTTTAGACCAATTTTGAAGAAGACACCCTATGAATTGTTTTTTGGAAAGAAGCCTAAGATTGAACACTTTCATGTATTTGGATGTAAATGCTTTATTTTGAATAATGAAAAAGATAATTTAGGTAAGTTTGATTGCAAATCAGATGATGGTATTTCCTTAGGATACTCCCTTTCTAGTAGGGCTTATAGAGTTTACAATAAAAGAAAAATGATTGTAGACGAATCAATACATGTTATTTTTGATGAAAATTTGATTGATCCTATTAGAAATGAAGTGATTGATGAAGAGATTGATAACTTTAAGAAAATATCTTTAGAAGATAATATGGATGATTCGTTGCCTAAAGAATGGAAATATAATAAAAATTATCCAAAGGAACTAATTATAGGAGATCCTTCAAAAGGAGTTATGACTAGAAGACATAGTAGAGAAGTTGTAGATCATTCAGCATTTTTATCTGAGGTTGAACCTAAAAATTTAGAAGAAGCATTAAATGATAATTTTTAGATTATTTCTATGGAAGAGGAGTTGAATCAATTTGTAAGAAATGATATTTGGGAATTAGTCCCAAGACCCCAAGATCAAAATGTCATTGGAACAAAATGGATCTTTAGGAATAAGCTAGATGATTCAGGTTGTATTGTTAGAAATAAAGCTAGGTTAGTTGCACAAGGGTACACACAAGTTGAAGGTATAGATTTTGAAGAATCTTTTGCACCCGTAGTAAGACTAGAAGCTATCAGGTTACTCCTTGCTTATGCTTGTTTTAGAAATTTTAAACTTTTTCAAATGGATGTGAAAAGTGCATTTTTGAATGGATTTATTGACCAAAATGTATTTGTAGAGCAACCACATGGATTTGAGAGCCTTGATTGTCCAAATCATGTGTATAAATTAAAGAAAGCCTTATATGATTTAAAATAGGCTCCTCGTGCTTGGTATGATAGGTTAAGTAACTTTTTGATAGATCATGGATTTAGAAAGGGTAGAGTAGATACCACCTTATTCCTTAAGAGCATAGATGATGATTTGATTGTGGTACAAGTGTATGTAAATGATATATTATTTGGAAGTACAAATGAATCTTTGTGCCATCAGTTCTCATCTTTGATGTCTAAAGAGTTTGAAATGAGTATGATGGGAGAACTTAATTTTTTTCTTAGGTCTTCAAGTGAAGCAACAAGAAAATTGCACATTCATCTATCAAACTAAGTATACAAATGAATTTCTTGAGAGGTTTGACATGAAAAGATTTAAATCTAGTAAAACACTTATGAGCCCATCTATAAAATTAGATTTAGATGAATTAGGAAAATCTGTTGATCAAAAACTTTATAGGAGTATGATAGGTTCACTTTTATACCTTGCTGCTAGTTTGCCTGATATTATGTTTGCTATTTGTTTGTGTGCTTATTTTTAGGCCAACTCGAAAGAATCTCATTTAATAGAAGTCAAGCGTATCTTTCGATATTTGATAGGCACTACTAGGTTAGGTTTATGGTATCCTAAAAATTCTTTATCATGTGATTTGGTTGCTTATTCTGATGTTGATTTTGCAGGATGCAAAGTAGATAGAAAAAGCACATCTGGCATATGTCATTTTTTAGGATCATCACTTGTATCTTGGTTATCTAGGAAACAAAATTCTGTAGCTTTATCCACTCAGCCGAAAGTACATGCTTTAGTTGTGTTGTGTCCTTTGGTTAAAGCAACAATTAGAAGATTTTGGTATTAAGCAAGATCACATTCTAGTTGAGACAATACTAGTGCTATTAGTTTGATTAAAAATCCTATCCAAAGACTCACTAACCAAGCATATAGAAATTAGACATCATTTTATTAGGGATCATGTTTTGAAAGGTGATGTTAATATTAGTTTTATTAGCACTGATTTACAAATTGCAGATATTTTTACAAAACCCTTACCAGAAGAACGTTATTGTACTTTGAGATGCATGCTTGGAATGTTAGATCCTAATATTTAAAATTGTTTGTAGTTTGTTCTCACTTTTTGATGTTGTCAAAAAGGGGGAGAAGAGTAAAATGTTGGTTAGTATTAAGTAAAATGTTGGTTAGTATTAAGTCGATTTCATGCATACATTTAAGGGGAGAAACATTATTCATCTCTTATGCATAAATTTTTTTAAGAGAATTTTTTTTTTTAAAAACTATGATGAAAGGTCAATTTTCACCTTCATCAAAATCAATACCCAACATTAGTTTGTCATCATCAAAAAAGGGGAGATTGTTGCCTTAATTAGCCTCATGTTCAATTCGATTAATTTTGATGATAACAAACAAATGCTTGGATGTTCTAATGAATATTTTTATATATTTTAGATATATCAATTGTTAATTACATATCCAATACAACTCATAATATGTTTGAGGAAATTGCAAGAGTAGAAGAATGAAAAGGATAATGTGAAGCTCAAGATACAATATTTTGGGTTATATGACTATTCATATGAGTTCATTGGCATGAATCAATTTGCTCAAACTTAACATATTATTTTAATGAGGTTAATTTATATAAATCTTTATTTAATTAACATTCAATTATATGTTTCATACATAGCATTAAAATTGTCAAAGTAATAAATGGTAAAAACTATTAAGTATAATTATTTTATTTACTTAATATAATTAAGTATTTTTTTTAATTTTCTAGTTATAAGATAACTAACATATTTATGATTATATATAAATTATATCATAATTTTTAAAAGTCACATGTCAAAACTAACAAAAATATATAAAATTTTGTATTTTAGCCAAAGTCATTTTCTAATCAAAGAATTCATATCTGATTTCATCTCCAACGGATTCCTTGGATTTTTTCCTTTATTTTAAGAGGTTAGATGACCCACTTTTGATTAAAATTGAATTTGTTATGATTTTCTAAACATTAGCTAATTTTTATAATGAATGCATGCTACATGCTTTGAATATATTAAGAGCCATATTTGATTACTTTTGACTTACCCATATGAATCGCCAAATTTTGGCTGCTAAATTTAATATTTATTTAATAAAAATTATATTTTTATTGAATATTAAATTATTAGATGATAACATGAGGTTGGCATGATATAGTTTTAAAATATGATCTTCTTGCCTATAAATAGCCCTCATTCTCTTCATGAAAGTATTCCTAATTCAAAATTCAAAATCCCTCCAGCAAATCTAAGAGAAAAACTCTTAGATTTTTCTTCCAAGTGTTCTCCAAATATTGCAAGATTAAATTCTTGGTTTGGAAGCTTCAACATTTTCAATTAAGCAAGCCTTCTCAAATTACTTGAGTTTGTTTTCTTGATTTTAATCCTCTTTAGTTGTTCATGCTATTTTCACCATCTATTTATTCTTTCCAATTCATACTTTTTGGTGGATTAGTCTTTGGACATTACTTTTCACATCAAAGTTTCTCGATCATTTTTTTGTGATAAACTCTTGTGATAGTTTGTAGGATCTATTTCAACTTGCTGAAAATTTTAACTTCCTACAAATTTATTTTGGTTTCCTGAAATATTTCTTCATTAGTCTTATTTTGAAAGATCATTTATTCTTAGATCTATTTTAGAAGTATATTTTTAAGAATTTAAAAATAAATTATTGTGCTGAAATTATTTTTATATTTATTATATCTCTCTTTTTAATTAAAAGCTTACTAGCATACTTAGATCAATCATATACTCATTTTATTTAAGTACTTTGTGATCATTAGCATTAATTGAAAGAATCTTTTTGGAAAAATAAAATAAATTATTCCTTGCTGAAATTTATTTTATTATGTAAAAGAATATTGTGAAATTATTTTGAAATCATTTTTAAACATCTTAGTAAGATCATTTTAAGATATTTATTTCAATATTAAGTGAGCATATTATCTTGCCAAAATTTTTAAATTGTAAGTGATCATTTATAAGTTGTGAGATCATTGGACAGCTTGGTATATTTGTGAGAGATTTATTTTATCAAAATTTATTATTTTGTATTTTTTTGTGCTGTAAAATTTATTTTGGGGTTGTACTCGCCCCTTTCTAGGAAAGTACATATTGTTGTAGGGGTTGTACTTGCCCCGTTATAGGAGAGTACTATTTGGAAGATATTTTTATATTTAGTGGATTCCTAGCCAGGGGTGGCTAGGCGTGATCGTAGGCCGGTTTTGGGGTTTGGCCAAACCACGTAAAAATTGTGTGCCTATTGTCTCTCTTTACTTTATGCCTTTATTTTTTGCATTAAGAATTGTATCTGTCATTATAAAATCAAAAATTAATTTTCTACAAAAAATTAAAATTTAAGATTTAAGTTTTAAAATTTTCAATATCACCCAATTCACACTTGGGTGCTATAGTGACTCACAAAGACAACTACTCTGATCATAAAGATGGTCTTCCTTCTTCTTTAACCCTGGTGACTAGAGAAATGCATGACCTTATAGCGATAAATTCCAATGGAAATTATAAGTGCAAACGACCTCTCATCCTCTGGCATCATTCGACCCATCCTTGAATGAGAAGACTACTTGTAAAGCGGTTATGTCGGCTATCAAATTTGAAATAGGTAATGTGGATTCATCTTAAGACATGCCTAACTGTAATCTTTAGAATCGACGTATGTGCGAATTTGAATGTCCTTCCTTTTGATTGGGCATAATGTTGGGTAATCATTATAGCATCTTTCTTCTTCAATAAGGTTGAATTCAAACTTTGATTTTCTTCTTGGTGCAAATGTTCACATAAAAAGTTTGCAAAGTAGGAATAGCAATAGGATCAATTTTGATTTTGTAGACTGCTACCTTTAGAGATGTATTGGGCACTTCATTATGGTCTTAGGTAAAGTGGTCTTTAAACTACAAAACTAACTTAACCAAGTCATTGGCATTTTCTTTCTGACTTATCATATATGGATTTTTGGAGGGTGGGTGGACTAACTTTTATGTTTTGAGGTTAATCTCTTAAAACTCAATGGTTTTTGATCTAATTTTCTTTTCAGCTTCGGTGAGTGTATCTTCTACTTGAAAGTCTTCAAAATTCTTTAAGCAAAGTAGGTAGACTAGGCAAAAGATGATTTTATTACTTCATTTGAAGGTTTATCTACAACTGTTGAATCCTCTTTCAAGCTTGAGAAAGAGATGAAGTAGAAGTTTGATATCTCTAACTATATATATATATATATATATATATATAGTTAGAGGTTAGGAGAAACTCTTAACTTCCAATCCTATAATAATATCATGAGATAGTACAATTGGAGTCGATGTGCTCGCATACCCATAAATTTCTAGTCATATTAATCATAAATTATCCTTTTAGAACTTTTTGTTTTACTATTATCTACTCCATAGACTTGTCAAAAGTAGACTTAAAATTTATTCCATATATTCTTTTTTCTCTATTTATCCTTTGGATTCCAAATCAATGTGTATTATTGGTGCTTTACTTCTTCTCATTTTCTTCTTTTCTTTCTCTTCTTCTTTTTTTTTCATTCATTTTTTCTCATTTTTTCTTTTCTTTCTTTTTTATTTTTGTTTCATTTTTTTCTTTCTCTCCTTCTTTTTGAGTCTTTGTTTATATTATGTTCTCGAGAGGGGATTCCTTATCTTTCATTGATATTTTAAGTCGAGTATGACTTGAGGAGGTTAACCGGGCAATAAAGAATCATGTTAAGTTCCAATCAAACACTCCTCTATCATTTTAGAGAAGGTGAAGGTGCAATAATTATTTTAGCTTAGTAGGCAACCTTCCAAGATAGCTTAGCAGAACAGCTTGATGCCCTTATTTTGGATTGTCGGGCGTATCTTAAGAAGGATTTAGAATTTGATTATTTTCAATGATTGGTTTGCTTCTTTCTATGGCGTTGATCAAAGTGGTAGGACCCTGCCACTACAACAATTAGCTTATATGATATCTTCTGAAAGAGACATAAAATTGATGTCTACTTACTCTTTTATGGTGCCCAAAAATTCTTCTATTAAATCTGATGATTCTAATTCTTTATCGATAGTGACACCACAAAAGTTTAGAATGGGGGTATCTCTACCCAAGTTGGAATCCTTAAAGACGTCAAGTCCATTGGTACTGCTATTTTATGGATTACGATCATTATTATGATTGTCGTTTTAATAGTTGTCTTCTTTTGGGAATTAGGATTCAAATCATTTGAGTCATACTTATCTAGAATGGATAAGAGATACTCAAAAATCCTTATTGATCTTATTCTTGGCTCTTGAAGGAACTTTTATGGCCTTTCTCATTTGGTTAGGGAAACTCATAATCAGACTGTAGGTCAAACTGAAGAAGTGGTTTCTTGTCTGCCACCTCATCTCTACTGGTGGTCGTAAGGGCTGGAATCTCTACATTGCTGGAAAGAGAACCATATCAGACCTTTGCTTGAATGTTATTGATTTGAATTGTTAACTTGATTTGATTGTTGAAGTGGAACCCTCATTTAACAAATTTAGGTATGCTAAATGGGGTTCAAATATTGGAGAGATTTTGAAATTTATTTTTTGAGGAGATACTTTGAATTTGATTTAAATTTAGAAACCTAAACCTAAACCTAAACTTAAAAGATAAAATATAATAAAAAACCTAAACTAAAATAAATAAACTAAACTAAATAAAACTAAAAATAAACCTAAATAAAAAGAAAACTAAAAAATAAACTAAAATAAATATAAAACAAACTAAATAAACTTAAACCTACAAGTTTACTTAATTTAGAAAAATAATAATAAATAAATAATAAATAAAAACCCTAACCTTAAACCCTAAACCCTAACACTAACCCTAAATCCTAAACCCTAAATCTACAACCCTAAATCCTAAACCCTAAAACCCTAAACCTTAAAAACCTAAACCCTAAACACTAAACCCTAAACCCTAAACTGTATAAACCTAATCCCTAAACTCTATAAACTTAAACCCTAAACTCTAAACCCTAAACTAACCCTAAACCCTAAAATCCTAAACCCGATGCCTAAACACTAAAGCCTAAGCCCTAACCTATACCCTAAAAGCTAAAACCCTAAACCCTAAACCTTAAACCCAAAACCCCAAACCCTAAACCCTAAACCCTA
This sequence comes from Cymbidium sinense, assembly GCA_021442155.1. Classification (NCBI taxonomy): domain Eukaryota; kingdom Viridiplantae; phylum Streptophyta; class Magnoliopsida; order Asparagales; family Orchidaceae; genus Cymbidium; species Cymbidium sinense. The sequence continues at coordinate 97,107,019 of CM038216.1, forward strand.
AACTCTAAAGCATAAAAGCTAAAACCCTAAACCCTAAACCCTAAACCCAAAACCCCAAACACTAAACCCTAAACTCTAACCCTAAACCCTAAACCCAAAACCCCAAACCCTAAAACTAAACCTAAAGTAACTAAATAATTTTAAAAATAAACCTAAACCCTAAAACCTAATAAACCTAAACCTAAACCCTAAGAATGGGCAGAACCTTGATGGAACATCACAATAGAGCTCGCAGATCAAGTGGAGGTGAAGGTGGACGGCGCTATTGCAGTGGGGGGGATCTGGAGGAGATGGTGGATATGGAGGTGGTGGTCAGAGTAGTGGTGGTTATGGAAGCGGGATAAGCAACGAAGATTATAGCCGTGGTGGTGGCAGAGGGAGAGATCCGGGATATAATGTTGGACCCCGCTACTCGAGAGGGCGAGGTGGTCCTAATGGGAATTGGAGAAATTGAAGAACTGCTGATCCAATCTGCTGCTTACAGAAATGTGTCTTTATAGTAGAGATAGTTCTAGTTATCTAGGGTTTTTGATTTGGTCTATGTGAGCTCATTTTTTATCTATGTCATCACTTATGTCTTAGAAAACTTGGTATGTTACTTGGTTGATGAAATCGAAAAGAAGAAATGTTGAATCTAAATTTGTTCTCTATTTAAAAAAAATACCATAAACTTAAACTTTATACTAAAACCTGAACCCTAAACCTTAAACCTAACCCTAAACCCTAAACCCTAAAACCCTAAACCCTAAACCCTAAACCCTAAAACCTAAACCTTAAACCTTAAACCCTAAACCCTAAACCCTAAACACCAAACCCCAAGCCCTAAACCCCAAACCCTAAAACCTAAAGCCTAAAAAGCTAAAAACCTAAACCTAAACTAAATAAAAACCTAAAAATAAAACAAATAAAGAAACCCAAGCTAAAATAAAATAAATAAAAAACCTAAAATAAAATAAAATAAATAAATAAAATGAAATAAAACTTAAACCTAAACTTAAAACTAAACATAAAAATAAAATTAAAAAACTAAACTAAAATAAAATAAATAAAACCAAAACTAAAATAAAAAATATAAAACCTAAATAAAATAAAAACTAAACCTAAAATAAAACAAAATAAAAACTAAATAAAAACTTAAACCAAAAAAATAAACCTAAAAATAAAATATAAAAATAAATAAAAAATAAAACCTAAAAAAACAATCTAAACTTAAACTAAAATAAACTAAACTAAAATAAATAAAACCTAAACCTAAACCAAAGATAAACTAAACCTAATCCTAAACCTAAACTAAATAAAATAAAATAAACTAAAAATAAACCTAAATCTAAACTGAAAAGTAAAACCTAAAAATAAAAATGAAATAAAAACCAAAAACCTAGACCTAAAAAATTAAAATAAATACATAAACCTAAAAAAAAATAAAATAAACCTAAACTTAAATAAAATAAATCTAAAACTCAACTAAAAAATAAACCAAAACCTAAAAAAATAAACTAAGATAAAAAACCTAAACTAAAATAAATTAATCTAAAATAAATAAATAAACTAAACAAAAATAAAAAAAACTTAAATAAAAATAAATAATAAAGTAAATATACTAAATAAACCTAAACCTACCAGTTTACTTAATTTTAAAAATAAAAAAATTCTTAAACCCTAAACCCTAAACCCTAAAAAACTTTAAACCCTAAACCCTATACCCTAAACCCTAAAAGCTTAAACCCTAAAACCCGAGACCCTAAATCATAAATGCCTAAATGCCAAACCCTTAACGTGAACCTAAAGTAACTAAATAAACTAAAAAATAAACCTAAACCCTAAAACCTAACAAACCTAAACCTAAACCTAAACCTTAAGAATGAGCAACCTGATGCAGAACATCACCACAACCGTGCTCGCCTAGATCTGCAAGGAGGCAAGGCGAAGTTATCGAAGTGGTGGGGATTTGAGGTGCTGGGTGGATATGGTGGTGAGTAGTGGCGCTATGGAAGCGAGAGGAGCAAGGGAGTTTACAGCCGTGGTGGTGGCAGAGGAAGAGATCAGGGATATGATGGTGAATCTCGCTGCTTGGCCGGGGTGGTTCTAATGGGAAGTGGATAAATTGAAGAATGGTCAATCCTATCTGATGCTTATGGAACTGTGTCTTTACAGTAGAGACAAATCTAGTTATCTAGGGTTTTTTACTTGCTCTATGCATGCTCATTTTTCATCTGTCGTTGCTTGTGTCTTAGAAAACTTGGTGTGTTACTTGGTTTATAAAATCAAAAAGAGGAAATGTTGAATCTTAATTTATTCTTTTTACCAAAAAAAAAATTCTAAACCCTAAACCCTAAACCCCAAACCCTAAACCCTAAACCCTAAACCCTAAACCCTAAAAAGCTAAAAACCTAAATCTAAACTAAATAAAATCTAAAAATAAAATATTAAAAAACCTAAACCAAAATAAAATAAAAAACTAAAATAAAATAAAAACATAAAGTTAAACCTAAACCTAAACCTAAAAAGAAAAATAAAATAAGAAATAAAAACTAAACTAAAATAAAATAAATAAAAACCTAAACTAAACTAAAAAATTAAAAACCTAAATAAAATAATAACTAAACCTAAAATAAAAATAATAAACCAAAAATAAAATGAAATAAAAACTTAATAAAACCTAAACCTAATAAATTAACCTAAAATAAATAAAAAATAAACCCTAAAACCTAAACTAAAAAAAAGAAACCTATTCCTAAAATAAAAGTAAGATAAACCTAAACCAAAACTAAAATAAACTAAACTAAAATAAATAAAACCTAAACCTAAACCCAAGCCTAAACTAAATAAAATAAAATAAACTAAAAATAAACCTAAACTTAAAAAAATAAAATAAAAGCCTAAACATAAACCTAAAAAAAGAAAATAAAACCTACCCCTAAGAAATAAAATAAAAATGAAACTAAACTAAAAAATAAACCTAAACCTAAACCTAAACTTAAAAACTAAACTGAAATAAAAAACCTAAAATAAATAAGCTAAACTAAAAAATAAAACAAAATAAAATAAATAATAAATAAACTAAATAAATTAAATAAACCAAAACCTAACCGTTTACTTAATTTAAAATAAAAGAAAAATAAAAAAAACTAACCCTTAACCTTAAACCCTAAACCTATAACTCTAAACCCTAAACCCTAAACCCTAAAACCCTAAACCCTAAACCCTAAACCCTAAACTCTAAAACCCTAAATCCTAAACCCTAAAGTTGAAATCGAAACCCTAAAGCTGAAACCTAAACCCTAAACCCTAAACCCTAAAAGTTATAACCCTAAACACAAAACCCTAAACTCTAAACCCTAAAAAACCCTAAACTCTAAACCTTAAACACTAAACCCTTAAAACTAAAAAACCTAAACCTAAACTAAGTAAATCCTAAAAATAAAATAAATAAAAAATCTAAAATCTAAATAAAATGAAATAAAAACCTAAACCTAAGCCTAAACCTAAAAAAAAGTAAAATAAAAAAATAAAAATTAAACTAAAATAAAATAAATAAAAACCTGAACTTAACTAAAAAAATAAAATAAACCTAATAATAAAAAAAATAAATAAAATAAAATCTAAGACTAAAATGAAAATAAAATAAACTTAAAATAAAATTAAATAAAAATTAAATAAAAACCTAAACCTAAAAAATAAACCTTAAAAAATAAAAAAATAAAACCTAAACCCCAAACTTAAAAAAAAAAACCAAACCTAAAATAAACAAAATAAAATAAATCTAAACCTAAATTAAAATAAACTAAACTAAAATAAATAAAACCTAAACCTAAACCTAAAATAAACTAAACCTAAACCTTAAACTAAATAAAATAAAATAAACTAAAAAAAAAACTTAAAAATAAACTAAAAAATAAAACCTAAAAATAAGCCTTAAATAAAAACATAAAACCTAAACCTAAAAAAATAAAATAAGAACCTTAACCTAAACCTAAAAATAAAAAATAAAACCTAAACCTAAAAAATAAAATAAAAATAAAATTAAACTAAAAAATAAACCTAAAGCTAAAAAAATAAAATAAAATACAAAACCTTAACTAAAATAAATAAACCTAAGATAAATAAACTAAACTAAATCAAAATAAATAAAATAAAATAAACTAAAATAAACTAAAATAAATAAATGAATAAATAAACTAAATAAACCAAAAATTACTAGTTTGCATAATTTTTTTTTGAAAAAAAAACCTAAACCCTAAACCCTAAACTATAAAATAACCCTAAACCCTAAGCTAACCTTGAACCCTAAACCTAAAAATGCTAAAGTATAAAGCCTAAACATTAAACTCTAATCCCTAAAACTCTAAAACCCAAAACCTAAACCCAAACCCTAATCCCTAAACCCTAACCATAACCCTAATCCTTAAACCTTAAATACCCTAAACCTTAAAGCCTAAACACTAAACCATAAACCATAAAACTCTAAACCCTAAACATTAAACCCTAATCTTTAAAACCCTAAACCATAAAACCCTAAACCATAAACCCTAAATCCTAAATCCTAAAGCCTAAAAGCTACAACCCTAAACCACAAACCCTAAACCCTAAACCCTAACCTTAAACCCTAAACCCGAAACCCTAAATCTTAAACCCTAAAACTAACCTTAAACCCTAAACCCAAAACCTATAACCCTAAACCCTAAAAACCTTGAACCCTAAACACTAAACCCTAAACTCTAAACCCTAACCCTAAACTTTAAACCCTAAACCATAAAACCCTAAACTAACACTGAACCCTAAATGCTAAACCCTAAAAACCTTAAACCCTAAAGCTTAAACCCTAAAACCTAAACTAATCTTAAACTTTAAGCTAACCCTAAACTCTAAACTAGCTGTAATCCCTTAAAACCCTAAACCCTAAAGCCTAAGCACTATACCCTAAACCTTAAACCCTAAATCCTAAACCATAAACTCTAAACCATAAACCCTAAAAACCTAAAAACCTAAACCTAAATAAAATAAAAAATAAAATGAAATAAAAACATAAACTAAAACCTAAACCAAAATCTAAACCTAAAAATAAAATAAAATAAAAAATAAAAACTAAACTAAAATAAAATAAATAAAAACCTAAACTTATCTGAAAATAAAAAACCTAAAAAAACCTAAATAAAATAAAAACTAAATGTATAACAAAATAAGAATATAATAAAAACTAAATAAAAACCTAAACCTAAAAAATAAACCTAAAAACAAATAGAAAATAAAACCTAAACACTAAACTAAAAAAAAACATAAACTTTAAATAAACAAAATAAAATAAACTTAAACTTAAACTAAAACAAACTAAACTAAAATAAATAAAACCTTAACCTAAACCTAAAACAAATTAATCCTAAACCTGAAACTAAATAAAATAAATTAAACTAAAAATAAACTAAACCTAAATTAAAAAAATAAAATCTAAAAATAAACCAAAAATAAAAACTTAAAACCTAAACCTAAAAAAATAAAATAAAAAACTAAATATTAACCTAAAAATAAAATCTAAAACCTAAACCTAAAAAATAAACTAAAATAAGAAACCTAAACTAAAATAAATAAATTAAACTAAATAAAAATAAAAAATAAACCTAAATAAATATAAAAAATAAAATAAACTAAAATAAATAATGGTTTACTTAATTTATTCATTTTAAAAAAAACCATAAACCCTACATGCTAAAACTAACCCTAAACCCTAAACCCAAAACCTACAACCCTAAACACTAAACCATAAACCTTAAAACCAAAACCCTTAACCCTAAAACCCTAAACCCTAAAGCCTAAACTAACCTTAAACCCTAAAAACCCTAAACCTTGAAGCCTAATGCCTAAACTTTAAACCATAAACTAACCCTAAACCCTAAACTAACCCTGAGCCCTAAGCTAACCTTAAACCCTAACACATAAACCCTAAACCCTCAGAACCTTAAACCCTAACGCCTAAACTCTAAACTAAAAGTTAAAACCCTAAATTTAAATCCTAAAATCCTAAATCCTAAAACCCTAAACCCTAAACCCTAAGCCCTAAAAAGTTGAAAACCTAAACCTAAACTAAATAAAACCTAAAAATAAATTAAATAAATAAAACCTAAACCTAAATACAATAAATAAAATAAAATAAAATAAAACTAAACCTAAATAAAATAAAAAAAAATAAAAAAGTAAACTAAAATAAAATAAAGTAAAACCTAAACTATGCTAAAAATTAAACTAAACCTAAGAATAAACCACCTTAATAAAATAAAAAATAAATGTAAAATAAAAATAAAATAAACCTAAAATAAAAGAAAATAAATATTAAATGAAGACCAAAACCTAAAAAATAAACCTAAAAATAAAACCTAAAAATAAATAAAAATAAAACCTAAACACTAAACTAAGAAAAAAGACCTAGACCTAAAAAAAAAAATTAATAAAATAAAATAAATATAAACCTAAACTAAAATAAATAAAACCTAAACCAAAACCTAAAATAAACTAAACTTCATCCTAAACCTAACCTAAATAAAATAAGTTGAAATAAACCTAAACCTAAATTAAAAACTAAAACCTAAAAAAACCTAAAATAAAAACCTAAAACCTAATACTAAAAAAATAAAAAATAAACCTAAACCTAAACCTAAAAATGTAACTTAAAACATAAACTAAAAATAAAATAAAAATAAAACTCAACTAAAAAATAAACCCAAACATAAACCTAAACCTAAAAAAATAAACTAAAATAAAAAACCTAAACTAAAATAAATAAACTAAACTAAATAAAAATAAAAAATAAACCTAAATAAAAAAATAAAATTAACAAAAATAAATAGAAAATAAACTAAATAAACTAAAAACCTTAACATATCGGTTTACTAATTTAAAAAAACCCTAAACCCTAAATCTTAAACCTTAAACCCTAATCCCTAAACCATAAACCCTAAATCCTAAACCCTAAAACTAACCCTAAACCCTAAAACCTAAACCTTAAACCCTTAACCCTAAACCCTAATCGTAAACTCTAAACCCTAAAAGCATAAACCCTAAAACCCTAAACCCTAAACCCTAAACCCTACACTCTAAACCCTAAACCCTAAACCGTAAACCCTAACCCTATACACTAAACCCTAAATTCTAAACCCTAAACCCTAAGAATGGGAATAACCTTGACGATAGGGACATCACCGTCAACCGGCCTAGATCTGCATGGAGGCCGAGGATTATCGCAATGGCGGGGAGAGTAGTGGGGAGGCAGTGGAGCGAAGACAACCGGTGGTGGTGGAGGGAGAGATCGGGGATATGATGGTGGATCCCACTACTCGAGATGCTGAAGTGGTTCTGATGGGAACTGGAGAAACTGATGAATGGCTGATCCAATCTGCTGATTATGGAACTATGTTTATACAGTATAAATGGTTCTAGTTATCTAGTGCTTTTGATTTGCTCTATGCGTGCTCATTTTCTATCTATGTCATTGCTTGTAACTCAGAAAACCTAGTGTGTTACTTGGATGATGAAATCAAAAAGAAGTAATATTGAATCTAAATTTGTTCTCTTAAAAACAAAACCCTAAACTCAAAACTAAAACCTAAACCCTATGAAAACTCAACCATAAACTCTAAAACCTAAATCACAACTATGAACTATAAACCTAAACCTAAAACTTTAAACCCTAAACCCTAAACCCTAAAACTTAAACCCTAAACCCTAAATGCTAAACCCTAAATCCTTAAAAACCCTAAACCCTAAGCCCTAAACACTAAACACTAAATAATACCTAAACCCTAAACATTAAACAAACCCTAAACCCTAAACCATAAACCCTAAACCCTAAACCCTAAAACCCTAAACCCTAAACTAACCCTAAAGCCTAAACTAAACATTAAAACTTAAACCTAAAGCCTATACCTAAACCATAAACTAATTTAAATCCCTAAACTTAAACCTAAACATTAACCCTAAACCAAAACCCAAAACCTTAAAACCTAAACCCTAAAACCCTAAACCCTAAACCCTAAACCCTAAATCCTACACCTTAAAAACCTAATAACCTAAACTTAAACTAAAAAAACCTAAAAATAAAAAAAATAAAAAAACTTAAATTTAAATAAAATAAAATAAAATAAGTGCCTAAACTAAAACTTAAACTTAAACCTAAAATAAAAAAATAAAATAAAATTTAAAATAAAGTAAAATAAAATAAAAAAACTTAAACTAAATTAAAATTTAAAACCTAAATAAAACTAAAATAAATTAAATCTAAAAAATAAAAATATAAAACTTAAACCTAAAAAAAAATAAACCTAAAATAAGACTTAAAAATAAAAAAAAATAAAACCTAAACCCTAAACTAAATAAAAAACCTAAACCTAAAATAAAAATTAAATAAAACTAACAAAATAAACCTAAACCTAAACTAAAATAAACTAAACCTAAACCTAAACTGAAACTAAATATAATAAAATAAACTTAAAATAAACCTAAAAAATAAAATAAATAAAAAGACCTAAACCTAAATAAAATAAAATAAAATAAAAACCTAAACTAAATAAAACCTAAAAATAAAATAAAAAAATAAACCCAAACCTAAAGAAACTAAAATAAAAACCTAAACCTAAATAAAATAAATAAATTAAAATAATAAATAAAATTAAACTTAAATAAAACAAATGAAAACCTAAACTAAACTAAAAAAAAATAAAAAACCTAAATAAAATAAAATAAAATAAAAAAAAAAAATAAATAAAAAAACTAAATAAAAAAACCTAAACCTTAAAAAAAATAAACCTAAAATAAATAAAAATAAAACCTAAACCCAAAACTAAAAAAAATCTAAACCTAAAATAAAATAAAATAAACTAAACTAAACTAAAATAAACTAAATAAAATAAATAAAACCTAAACCTAAACAAAACTATATAAAATAAAATAAATTAAAATAAATAAAATAAAACTAAACCTAAACTAATAAATAAAATAAAAAAAAACCTAAACTAGAAAAATAAAATAAACTAAAATAAATGTAAAATAAAACCTAAAACCTAAACCTAAAAAAATAAAGTAAAAAAACCTAAAATAAAAGATAAAACCTAAACCTAAGAAATAAATAAATATAAAACTCAACTAAAAATAAACCTAAACCTAAACCCTAACCAAAACTAAATAAACTAAAATAAACTAAAAATGAATCTAAACTTAAACTTAAAAAAATAAAACCTAAAAAATAAACCCAAAATAAAAACCTAAAAAAGTAAAATAAAAAACCTAAACCTAAAAATAAAAAATAAAACCTAAACTAAAATAATAAAATTAAATTAAAACTCATTTAAAAAATAAACCTAAACCTAGAAGATAAACAAAAAAAAAAAACCTAAACTAAAATAGAAAAACCTAAAATAAATAGACTAAATTAAATTAAAATAAAAAATAAAATAAACTCAAATAAATAAACAAAATAAACTAAATAAACCTAAACCCACTAGTTTACTTTTTTTAAAAAAAAAAAAAAAACCTAAACTCTAAATCCTAAACACTAAACTCTAAACCCTAAACCATAAAACTAACCCTAAACCCTAAACCTACAACCCTAAACCCTAAACCCTAAACCTAAAACTATAAACCCTAAACCTTAAACCCTAAAACCTAAAAAACCCTAAACCCTAAACCCTAAGCCCTAAACATTAAACTAACACTAAACCTTAAATCATAAACCTAACCTTAAACCCTAAACTCTAAACATTAAACCCTAAAACCCTAAACCCTAAACCCTAAACTAACCCTAAACCCTAAGAATTGGCAGAACCTTGACGGTAGAAACATCACCATCAACTAGGCTCAGTCTAGATCTGTCGGTGGAGGTGAAGGTGGAGGTGGTGTATCAGGGTGGTGGGGGGGATCTAGAGGTGCCGTGGATATGGAGTGGTGGTCAAAGTAGTAGTGGTTATGGAGGTGGTAGGAGCGATGGAGGTTACTTCTGTGGTGCTGGCGGAGGGAGAGATCAAGGATATGATGGTAGATCTCGCTTGTCGAGCGGCGGTGGTGGTTCTTATGGGAACTGGAGATACTGAAGGACAGCCGATTTGATCTGCTACTTATGCAATTGTGTCTTTATAATAGAGACGGTTCTACTTATCTTGGGTTTTTGATTTGCTCTATAGGTTCTCATTTTTAATCTATGTAATCTCTTGTGTCTTAAAAAACTTGGGGTGCTACCTGGTTGATGAAATTGAAAAGAAGAAATGTTGGATCTGAATTTGTTCTCTATTAAAAAAAAACCTTAAACCCTAAACCCTAAACTCTAAACCCCAAACTAAAATGTAAACCCTAAATCTAAAACCTAAACCATAAACCTTAAACCCTAAACCCTAAAACCAAAATGTTTAACCCAAAAAACCCTAAACCCTAAACACTAAAACATAAACCCTAAACCATAAACCTTAAACCCTAAAATCTAAAAACCATAAACATAAAACACTAAACACTAAACCATAAATGGTAAACCCTAAACCCTAAACCCTAAACTAAACCCTAAACCTAAACCCTAAACCCTAAACCCTAAACCCTAAACCCTAAACCCTAAACCCTAAACCCTAAACCCTAAACCCTAAAACCTACAACCCTAAACCCTAAACCCTAAACCCTAAACCCTAAACCCTAAACTAACCCTAAACCCTAACCTTAAACCCTAAACCTAAACCTTGAATAAAGATGTCATTAGGAGTAGATCTAAAGAATGACCTATTCCTAGTATAGTTATGGTGGCTAAAGAAAATGTCTTCAAGAGACTTTTCCTTGGATATTAGAGATTCTAATACCTTAAACCCTAACCCTAAATCATATTATAACACCATATATTATAGTATAATGTAGCATCATATATTTGAGCATGTAGTGATGTGTTTTTGGAAGTTATAAGATTTTTAAAATTTTTTAGTAGATTATGGTATTGTGCCCTATAGTCTAAATTAATTTAAACCATAAAAATATTGATTTCAAAAATTTGATGATGAAATTTGTTAAATTTGAAGTGGGAATTATGTTGTAGAACCGAAGGTGTGCTACGCTACTTGTACTCTAAAAAGTAAGATTTTATGTTTAAAATAAATATTATATGTTGTAGCATAGTATATCATCATATATCATAATATATTGTTTTATGCATTTTAAATTATTTTAGTATTTTACAATCATGCAGTTGAGCCAACACTATTATTATTTATAAAAATTTTGATTTAGACTTTAAAATGGTGGAATTTGGCCAAATTCTTAGTAGGTAGAGCATGGCATCATAATATATTGTTTCAATTTAAAATATGTAAGTGATATGACTAAAATATATAGTTTTTTATTATTTAGACTAATTTTATGATTTTTATCATAAGCAATTTTTGTGATGTGATATACAATATATAATATAATATGTTATAGTGTATTATAATATAGGATGTCATAACATAGTGTAGCATCATGCATTATAGCATACTATTGTGTATTACTACTTATTGTTTACCATATTTTAATTTGTTATAGTATGATGTAGTAGAGTTTGCACTGGTATAATTCATAAAAATATTGATTTATAGGCTAAGATGATGTGATTTGGCCAAATTTAAAGTAAGCTTTAAGGAACATCATTGGGGGTGTGCTATGGTGTGTCATTTAATCAAAAGAATGGAATTTTGCATCCCAAATAAATGTTCCTTTTTCAACCAAATTTTATAATTTTTTTTGCTTAAACTGATTCATTTTAAGGTGTAATGTAAGATAATATATTATATGAAAGCATATTAAAATATAATGTACATAACAATATAACTTCACATATATATGAATGTGGTGGTGTGTTACTAATGTTATTGTACATTTTAGTATGTTTTACTTTCATTATAATACATTGGGTCAAAACTCACAAAATTTTAATTTAAAGGTTGAGATGGAAGAATTTGGCCAAATTCATGACACACACCAAGAAGCAACACCAAAATTATTCTATTTTGTACCATTTCTAATAGAAAAATAACAATTTTACATCCAAAATGAACATTATTCATATTTTGAGTAAATTTTATTATTTGTTCATTTTAAGTGATTATAATGAGGTGTAATGTTAGACAATATATTATATTATAACAACTTATAATATAACATCATATATTATAATATAATATAGTGTGTTAATTCATAATAATATCTTTAGCATGATATTGTATAGTTAGTTTGAGCTAACCATCATAAAATGTTGATTGCAATGCTAAGATGATGTAATTTGAATGAATACATTATTAATCTATTGGTTAAAGTATTAAAGGTGTGCATAAGAGAAGAAATAAGATTTGATGAGAATTCCATGCCAAGGATATGGAGGGAGATCTGCTAGGAGATCACTCATGCATTGGACTTGACATATGAGGGGTCTATGTCGAGGGAATAAAAGAGGAAAATATTTTAGGGATAAGGTTTGAATTTGATTTGATTATATGATTTGTCGAAAGAAGATCCGTTGGGGATAAGAATCTATAATCCATCAGGTATTAAGATCAAATTGACTTTAATTTGTTTTGTTTTAATTGATGTGGAAGCATATCTGCTAGAGATATGGGCTCAAGTCTGATGGGGATCGGTATATGTACCTTCCACTAGGGAAGCAGGTTTGGGCTATCCGCTGGGGATTGGGATTTGAGTTTGATTTCATAGAATTGTTTGGGGATGTATCCATTGGAGAAAAGAGTTTGGTTGGATTTCTTTGATTTAGACTCTACTAGGGGAGTTGGTTTAATTTGGCTCCACCAAGGAGGTTGGTTTTGAATTTGATTTGTTCGCTTGACTTGTTTATATATGATTTGGGGCTCCACTGGGGAGAAGGGTGTGATTTAACTGCATTGGGGAAAATCAAATTAGGTTTAATTTAATTTGAGTTAATATATGAACCCTTTCAGTGTGCGATGGACCCACTGAGAAGGGGCAATATCAGCCTTGACCTTCCTCAGGTTTTCAAATCCAAAGGGATAGTCTGCTGGATACGAGGTAGAGCTAGCCAACCTAATGGGTTTTCTTCCCTTGTACAAAGGCTATGCTAGAAAAAAGGCATAGCAGACTTACATCTTCCAAAGCGAGGAACAACTGCTAGGGTGACCTATTGGTTGCACAACAAATTGAACTTAACCTAGGGAAACTACTGAGTGAATGCCACTAAGACTTATGTCAACTCAAAAGTAGTCAGGATTAATTATATCTTAATTTCAAGTGATTTGATATGATTTATTTGGTATTTTTTTGATTGAGGGCATATCAGGGATGTGAGCTGATCAAATTTGATAGATTTAATTTTTGGACCATGTGTGCGATGGACCCATTGAGAAGGGTCTATATCGACTTGTCCTACCTGATTTACAAATCCAAAGGGATAGTCATCGGGGGTAGAGCTTGCCAACCTAAGGGGTTTCCTTTTAGTGTGCAACAGCTATGCTAGGAAGAAGGTCTAGCAGACTTACATCTTTTAAAATAGGGAATAATTGCTTGGGTGACCTGTTGGTAGCACAATAAATTGAACCAGACTTAGGGGTGACTACTGAGTGAATGCCACTGGGGAATTATATCAATTCAAGAGTAGTTAGGCGATTCTTATAGGGAGTTTTATTGACACTGTTCTAAAGATAAGATGTCTTCTTAGGAAAAGGTACCATTAGGGGAGTCCTCCTAATCCAAAAGTGAATATATATTTTGTTAATATGTTTACATGGACCATGTTGGTGTGTGAGGGACCACACTAAGATGGGGCTATGTCAGCCTTAACCTATCTCAGATTTACTGGACCAAGGGAGAATCTGCACATCCACAGGATAGATTCTCCAACCACAGTGGTGGTTACTAGGAAAATGGAACGGTTCATTATGATAGTAACCCGGGTAGTGTCTAAATGGGGTCAAAAAGAATGTGATCCAAATATAGTGCCCACAGGGGGGGTACTGCTAGGGGAATTATGCTGAGCCCTGGAAAGAAAGCATATATGTGTAGTGACTAACTCAAGGAAAAAGTGTAGCAGACTTACATCTACCACGAGTGAAGTATCCTAAGACATGAGAACCAACCAACCTAATGTGTATCCGTCAATATGAGTGGTTTATCCATCAGTATAATGAGAAACAACCAACCTAAGGTGGTCATCGGTGTACAATGAGCAATCTAGAATGAAAGCATGTAGGCTTACAACTTTTTGAGTAGAACTGATCATCAAGATTATCTGTCATCGACAAGACAAATGCTGGTTGTCTGACCTAGAACGACTATGAGGAAGGACTAGACCCAGACTAGAAGCAATCAGGAGGGAAGGAGCCTCTATGGGACTTATCCTAAACATCAAATATACTCGACCTAGTTAGTGCATGAAGGCTAATCTAAGAAGAAAGCATAACAGACTCACATCCTCTTAAATAAAGCCGACATGAGGTAGCTTATTATCCATGTAGTAAGGCCTACCAAACTAATAAGGTGCTCATTGGTGTGCAGTGTATAAGTAAGGTTGGAAAGCATAGCAGACTTATATCCTTCCAAAGTAAGAATACCACTAGGGTGACACACTAGTAGGGTAGCACGTTAGCCCGACCTAGAGTAGCTTTTGAGTGAGTGCCGCTGGGGGCATTATATCAACTCAGAGTAGCCCAAGAGGAAAGATATGTGTTTATTTTATATGTTTGTATGTAGTTTGTGTTTGTGTTGTGTCGATGAAGGATAGGATGCCACTCGGGTTCCTTACACCTACCCTAAACACATCATGGAAAATTCACAAACAAAAATACTTTCAACATGGAAGATATTAAATTCAAAAAGTAATTTTTATTGATGTTAATTATTTTCAATCATGATTTATAATATTTTTTAAGTAGAGCCTGTAGATTGGAAGCAATGGGTGCTCTCCCTTATGATTAATAAGCTGATAAGGTCCTCCTTGGTAGGCCTTCACTATGGCAAGAAGGCCTTCCCAAGTGGGTTCAAACATGCCTCCCATATTACGATGGGCAATAATCGATCTCCTTTGAACTAAAATAAGCTTTTTCAATTGAAAAACTCAAGGATAGACCAACTTATTATGAGCTTAAATCATTTTAGCTTTGTACAACTAGAGGTTTTGGCATGCCCACAAGTGTCTCTCCTCCAAACCTTCGAGCACTTCTAGCCATAACTTGGCATTCTCTCTATTATCATCTTGCTACCCACAGTTATCCTTAGTGATGGGAGTTGGACTTCTAATGGTAAAACAGCTTCAGACCCACCCACTAAGAAGAAATGAGTAGACTAAGTTGGAGTTCTATATGTTGTGCAGGCCACAAGGCTTCAACTAAATGCTCATGCCATTGTCGAGTGTTTTGTTTAGTATTTGGATGAGAGTGTTTTGTTGAAGGCTTTTACTAAGCCATTTGCCCTCGGGTAGTTAATGGTAGAATATCTCCAATCTATGTTGTGTATCTGAGCAAAGTTGATCTTGGTGCTTTTGAATGAAGTACCATTATCAGATATAATTCATCAAGACACTTCGAACCTAAATATGATATGGTTCCTAAAAAACTAAAGCACATGCTGAGCTATGACCTCTCTGAGTAGAAGCACCTTCGCCCATTTGGAAAAGTAGTCAGTTGCAGCTAAGATGAACCGATGACACTTGTAAGAAAGAGGATCGATAAGACCCACTATGTCAGTACCCCAAGACTTGAATGGCCATGAGGCCAATGTAGGATGTAGAATGTTGGGTAGTTAGTGTAGGACTACACCGTGTATTTGACATTGGTGGAATCGCCTAGCTGAATCCATGCAATCTTTGATCATCAACATCCAGTAGTATCCTAGTCTCTTAATTTTTGCTTTCATCTACGGACTGAAAAAGTTGGCTCCACATAATCCTGAGTGTACCTTGGTCATGATCTTATAGGCTATGTGCTTGTCTAAATAATGTAACCACATATGGTCGAAAGATAGCCTGTACAAGACACCATCTACATGAGCGAAAGTACTCTTTCATCGATGGGCTTGGGACTTCTCTTGAGGTAGTTTGCCTTTATTTAGGTAATCCATGAATGGTTTCCTCTAATCTAACTCCTCATCCTTCTTGGCAATGGCAACCTCCCCTTCAAGAGAGTACTTTTTTATGAGTTCAATATCAATAAGGGATAAGACTTGTCTATTTTGGACCTTTATTTATATGTACTCATTCTCCAAACATGCCAACTCCTTGGCAAGCTTGGCTAAAGCATGCACTATGACATTCTCTCTTCAAGGTATCTTATAAATGGTAACATCTGAGATTTGGGCCAATAACTACATGGTGTACTTGTAGTAGTGATGGAGCTTGGCTTTATTACCTTATAGGACCCAGCAATTGGTTCATAACTAGTTAAGAATCCCTGAAGATGTTGATGTTCTAGATGATTAAAGTAATGGCTAACTCTAGACCAAAAATTAGAGCCTCATATTCGACTTCTTTGTTGGTGCAAGGATTGGATAGATGATATGAGAATCTCATCACATCGTGGTCCGGAGTAAAGAGAACTATTCCTACCCCTGCCTTTCCTAGAATAGTTGATTATGGTTCTTCTCCTCTTTGAGAGGAAGCCGGACCATCAAAGTACATCTCTCAATGGTGAATGCTAGTATTCCCTAAGTTCATGATTTGTTCATCAAGAAGATCATCACTAAGTGGAGAGTCAGCAAGAAGTGGGTGTGCTTCTGAGAAATCTGCTAGCACTTGTCCTTTCACTACACGGAGGGTACTAAGGTAATGTCAAACTACAAGAGGATCATGGACCATCATGCCAACCATCCAAATAGTGTCAGCCATGTCATGAGATACTATAGTGGATTAATCCTAGAGATTAAGTTCAGCTTATGAAGAAGCATGTAGTGCTATAGCTTTTGGGATGCAAAGATTAAAGCTAGGCAATGCTTCTTAATGGGTGGATAATTAGCCTCACCAAGGATTAGATGACAGTTGAGGTAGTAGAGTGCATTTTCCTTCCATCATCTTGGACAAGCACCAAGGGAATCCTCTATTGTAGCAAAGGTAAAGCGACGGCTTGGCCAGGATAGGGGCTACTAGAACCATGGCATCATCTAATGCTTGATGTCTTCGAAGGCATGCTCACACTTGTCATCCCACTTGGACTTGGCATACTTTTTGACAAGTGCTAAGAATGGCTGACATCTTCCCGATAGGTTGGATATAAAGCATCTTAGATACACCAACCACCCTTGGAATGATCTGAGTTGAGTTAAACGTTTAGGGCAGGGGATTTCTAATATCGCCTTGATCTTCTCTAGATCAATTTTGATTACCTGGTATTATACAACAAACCCAAGGAATTATCCTGATGCTACTCTGAATGAACACTACAAAGGGTTCATTTTGAGGTTAAATTATCTTAACTATTTGAAAACTACTCTCTAGTCAAAGAGATGGTATTCTTTTTCTATACTTTTGACCATAAGATCATCGACATAGCACTCGACTTGATGATGAATGAGTTTGTCGAAGATTCGATCATATACCGGGTATATAGCATAGGCATTTTTAAGGTGAAAGGCATGACCTTATAGCAATAGATTCTAATCAGGGTTCTAAAAGTAGTGTTTCTTTTATCTTCAGGGGCCATCATTATTTCATTATATCCAGATGAGCCATCCATGAAAGAGAAAACTACATGAGATGAGTTAATGTCCACCATGAGCTCTGAGATTGGTAGTGGAAATTTATCTTTTGGACATGCCTTATTTAAATCCCTAAAATTGACGTATATGTGAATTTGGCCATTCTTTTTTTTAACTAGGATGACACTAGCTAACCAGATAGGGTATTTTTCTTCCAAGATGAAGCTAACATCGATTAATTTTTTGACTTCATAAATGACATGTTATTTTATGTCTAATTGCATGCAACTTGGAGCTTGCTTGATAGGGTTAGCAGTAGGCTCTATTGCTACTTTATGGACCACTACGTCAGGAGCCAATCCAGGCATCTCTTCATAACTCTATGCAAAGCAGTCCTTAAACTTAGTGAATAGCCTAACTAAGTCATTGGTTTCAATTTTATTCAACAAAGAAGTGATGTATGTCGGGCGTGGATCTTCTTCAATACTTAAGTTGATTTCCTTGAGCTCGTCGATGGTTGATTGATCTCTTCTTCAAACTCTGGTGGTGCACCTTTGACTTCAAAAACATCTAGATCATCTAAAGTCTTAAGGACAATGCATCATATGATTTAATGTGATTTGAAAACAACCTACTAGATTCCAAATGGTGATGACTAAGCAGTAATCATCATCTTCGACTGGACCCACTATACCAAATCCTAGTTTCAATCCTGATTGAGAGCTTTTGCATTTGCTCTTCCATATTCTTTCGAAGTAGTCTGACCTATGCTTTAAGCAAGTATATGTGATTAACCCTTTCTTTGCTAAATTATGAACACAAGACAAGTACCAATCAGAAGGAATTCTATTAAATCGTTATATGAATCATCCTCATGTTTTACATTAACTTCTTGACTTGAGGATGACGCTCCCAGAAAGAACCTCTAAGTCTTCACACCTGTGGATGACTTATGGGATTCCTTAACTAACAAACCCTCAACTTTTTGAGTGGAAAGTGGGGTTAGAGCTAAGGTTCCCAACTGATGCCTAGCTTTTTCACATATAGACTTGGATACACTTATGCTTTTCTTTGGAGCTTGGTCTTCATCGCTATCTGGGTCAAGTGTAACCTCCAAGGGAATCTACTACTGAGAAGAGCAGGATAGTGTGCTAACCATATAAGACTCATCCTATGAACTAGATTCTATGTCTATATAGATAGCATGTGTACTCCTGGTAGCTGGGATATATCTTCGATTGCGTGGCCAATAAAGAGGTTTTCCACCCCTAAGACTACCTCTAAACTGGCCTCATCCTCTGCCTGGTGGAGGTTAGGTCATCCTACCCATATGTTTAAATGGAGTAATGAACAGTGGGTGGAATCTAATGTTAGGCTCCACTTCTTCCTCCAAGTTTATTTTCCCTTTATTTTTTTTTTTCATTTTCTTTTCTTTTCTTTTTTTTCTTTCTTTCTTTTTTTTTCTTTTTCTTTTATCTTTTATTTTAAACTTTGGCCAAGTTCAAGAATAGACTTGTTGATTTTGAGGGAGGTAGTAAGCGCATCCTCATATATGCCAACCTCGTGAACTCTAAATGGCTTGAGATCTCCTTGACATAATAGATGATCCCACCTCTCACAAACTTTATACATTGATGTAGAGGATGGAACTATGTTGTTCTCATGTATCCATGGTCTCCTAAGCAAAGCGTTGAAAGATGTATCATAGTCTATAATGTGAAACTTGGCTTCGGTCTTCCAATCATTTTTCTCTAAGTGAAACACTATGGAGCCTAAGGCCTGTTGACCATACCTATGGAGTGCGGATTCAATCTTCCCATCTTAAACTTACGAGTCTTCTAGACACTAAGACTTTCTTATACATAAGACACTTCTAACAATTAGGTAAACACTTAACCTAAGCCTAAAGACTTAGAAGGGTTAACCATAGGATTATGTTATGCCTTAGGGATTAGGATAATCTGCCTACCCTACAACCCAAATCCAATCAATGTTCACCTTCTCAAACCAAACCTCAAGTTCAATTCAAACATCAAATTTAAATCCAAATCCAAACCCAAATTCCAAAACCAAATGACTGAAGCCCATGATCAAATCCAAACTTGAAACCCTTCATAATCCATATGACCTATCCCATGGACTTAGCCAAATCTTAATCCAAATCAATCCAAAATCAATTGTTTTTCTCATAATCAATTTATATCTTCAATCATATTCATAAATATAAATCAAATCTACATTCAAATGATCAAAACTAAATCAAACTAAATCAAATTAAATCAAAACCCTTCCTAAGCCATATGACCTATCCATTTGACTTAGCAAAATATTAATCCAGATCAAGTCAAACTCAATTTAGTTTCTAACAAATTAATCATATTTTCAATCTTCTTCACAAATTTAAATGAAATATACATTTAAATCATAAAAAATAAATCAAACCAAATAAAAATCCAAACCTAACCCACATAACCCAAATCCATGGACTTAGCCAAATTCCTTCATTCCAAAACCCAAATTCAATTGATTTTCTCATGAATCAATCATACCTTCAATCATATTCACAGATATAAATGAAATCTACAATCATCAAGCCAAACCAAAATCAACCCAAGTCAAACCCAACTTAACCCTTTTGAGTTGAAATGTTCAAATGAAAAAAACCCATTTGAACCCTTGCCAATTGCAATTGAATTTATATATCAATCCCAAATCCATATATAAACTCAACTAAATCAAATTCAACCTAAAATCAAGCCAACTAAACCCAATTGGTCCACTTGACCCAAAGTGGCCAATTTGACCAATTTGTGCCAAGTTCTAATCCTACCCAAATTAGATTGAACCAAGCCCATCAAAATTTTCCATCATGATTGTTGATCACCCTATGTTGATCAATTATCACAAATTGGTTCAAACCAAGTCAACTTGATTATTTGACCAAGTCAACCCCTTAACCCATATAAATCCAAACTAGCCAAATTGTAACCTATGCCAAATCCCTTGAAACCAATGATTCATACCAAATCAAAATAAATATTTGAATATGACTTGGCCTTCAATTGAATCAAACCAAACCCAATTGTCCCTCTTGACCCAAGTTGACCCAAATTGACTTAAAAGACCAAATTAGGTCAAATCAAAATATAAACGAAATTGATTGCAATCAATGGCTCAAGTTCATTCCAAATTGATTGTTGAACTTGACAAAAGCTATCATTAGACCTAATTGAACCCAATTGACCTACTTAGCCCAAATTGACCTAAAGGTTCAAGTTGGCCTAAATCAAAACCAAACCCAAATTAATTGAAACCAAAGCCTACAATCATCTTCAATTGGTCAACTAAACCCAAACCAACACCAAACCCAAGCTAATTTGGCCAATTTGGTCAAATTGGTCAACTTAACCCATTTGACCCAAATGAATTCAAATGAGCCAAAATCATATCTAAGCCAAACTAAACCAAACCAAATGAACCAAAACATCCCAATGATCATATGAACTCGATCCAACCCTTGGTTTGACCTAATTTGACCAATTGGTCAACTTGACCCAACGTAACCCAATTTGACCTAAATGAGTCAAATTGAGCCAAACCTAACCAAATCAACTCCAATTGACTTGAAATTTAGCCTAACCCACTTTTGACTGATTCGAAATCTGCCCAAATCAAATTAAATGCCAAATGTTCATTCTACCCTTGGAATTACATGAGACAAATCAACCATGTAAGTGGTCATTATCATTCCATAGCTACTTGGTACTCTCCTAATGGTCCACCTAGGCACTTAGGACACCACCCAACCTGACCCAAGGGGTGGTTGGGTCGGCCATGACCCATGGGTGGTGAAATCACCTCACCCTCCCCATTGGAGCATTTGAAACCCATAGGACACCCATAATTCCTCCTTGGCAACCATCTCCACACCTTCAACAAACCAAGTCGAACCAACTCACCTCCTCCCTGCCACCCATGACTCCCTGAGATGGTCGAACGGCAACTAGAAGCCAAACCTGATCCCATCATCCGATCAAGATGAAGGAAGGACACCCCCTCATTTCCACTCAAACACACACAAAAATCATTCTTCAAAGCCCTAGCTACCCAAGAAGAGCCACTAGAGCCATTTCCTAAGCTCCCAAGCTCATTCCTTAATCAAAAAATGCAATTCAATTCTGTCCAGAAATAGGATACTCCCATTTCTGACCTAACTTCCCCATTTCTCCATCAAACTCAAATTAACTTTACACGCACCTTCCCTAGGCCTCATCGAGCAAGAATGAATTATCTCCCAAGCTTCCCGGGCGCCGGAGGTGGGACTTCGATCAAAGCCAAGCTCCAAATCATCAGTTAGTGGCCTTCTGAGTGAATGTCAAGGAATTGATCCAATTACTGCTCAACAAGGTTTCATATCCGCTAGATGAAGCTTCCTCAATCGTTTGAGCCATCAGTCTTGAGCTCCGATGAGGAATGCATCCATAACCAATCCTTAGGCAAAAATTGGTTGAAGCTTTTGAAGAAAACTTGCATCTCATGTGATCTTGATCGTTTGATCCCCTCTGACCGATGTCGTGAAGGAGTGGGATCCTTTTGGACTTGATCTAAGCTTGGGTAAGCTTGAATCAAGTGAGCAATGGTAGACGGACTCCATGCTCCCTCACTCAAGTGATTTTACATCACACACCATCCATTCTGCATGATCAAAATGGACAGTCGTGATTAGATCTGTTAGATCGATCTGATTTAATTCTATTAAGCTATGGGATTAATCAGATGATAGATGAGAAAGTGTGGAAAGTGCATCGTATAAGCACGCCACATGGCACCACCAGGATTAGGATTTAATTGGGCTTAATTAATCATTCTTAAAGACTAAAACTTCTAAAACTTATAAAAAAATTATAGAGAAATAAAAAATTTTAAATAAATACTCATTTTAAATGTATTTTAGAGGAGAATTAATTAAAAATGATCTTAACTAATTTTGAACAGTAATTAATGTTTAATTACAAATTAATTAGCTTAATTACATATTAATTTCTTGAGCAATTAATCTCAAATTTTGTGGGTTAATTTAATGGGATGACCACTTCCTCTAATGATTTTCTTGGGATTTATTGCTCACTTAATTAGGTAAATTTACAAATTAAACTGCAACTACTCTTTTAAGTTAATTAAAGATTATTAATCCCATGAACAATAATAAATTATTTAATTAAGTTTATTATCGTTGTTCAACAATACGTGAACTAAGGAATAAGGTTGGGACCCTTTTCCCTATGTTCATTTTACCCTTTTTTTAAAATGAAATTAATTAAGATTTAACTAATTAATTAAATCACTTAATCAAATTGAAATCATAATCACATTAGACCTTAATTCATTAAATCATGGGGTAAAACTTTAGGTGTTTAATAACCTAAATGAGTTTAACAAAATTATGGTTAGTCCACATGTGTGGGAAAATAATAAGAGTAATTAATTAAGTTCCTTAATTTAATTAACTATTAATCATGAGCTAACTGCATTAGGCCCCTTTTATTTTCTACGATCATTGCAAGTTTATTTTCCATGCATATCATGTTGGCTCATAACTATTTAGTTAATTACTTTAAGGTGATATTAAGGGTAATTAATTCATCTTATTAAGTGTTCAACTTAATTAACCCATAAAATCAACTTAATTACATTTCCTTAAATAAAATCAAATCACTAATGTGGGATTGGGTTTAAAACAACAAGTGATGATTTCTCTTTCTCCTCTTTAAATCAAATCAAATCCAAAACTTAATTAATAAAGATGCTTTGGTTTGTTTTAAATAATCTTATTTTATTTGATTGTCCTTAAGAACTAGTTTGGTTGAATGAATCACATGCTTATATTTGATTCTCCTCTTTCCAATCATGTTTAATTTGGTATGTCATCTGAATTCATGCATCCATCTTTTCAAAATCAAGTAAAATAAAATGGATTTCCATTATGTAAGCTTGCATATGTTGATTTAATTTAATATGTGTGTGGCTATTATCACTATTAAATCGAAATATTCTTTTCAAAAGCTTATAAATGAATAATAATATGTGTTATGATGCTAGTTATAAATACATAAGAAATGCATGCGCTTATAGCTTAAGTGTATGAATGTTGAGTTCTCTTCCCTCTATTCATGTGTTGATTTATATAAGATTGAATGGTAATGGGTATATAGTCTAGACATTCCAGAAAAATGAGGCATTAGCTAGCCTTAAGGTGGACATTTGATTACCTCACTTCCCTAGTTTGTTACTTGGTTGATGAAATCGAAAAGAAGAAATGTTGAATCTGAATTTGTTCTCTGTTAAAAAAAACAAAACAAAAACCCTAAACACTAAACTAAAACTTGAACCTTAAACTTAAAACCTATACTCTAAACCCTAAACCCTGAACCCTAAACACTAAAAACCTTAAGCCCTAAACCCTAAACCCTAAGCCCTAAAGCCTACAAACCTAAACCCTAAACCTCCCTTTAAACCTTGAGCCTTAAAACCCTAAAACCCTAAACCCTAAAACCTAAACCGTAAACCCTAAAAAGCTTAAAACTTAAAAACCTAAACCTATACTAAATAAAACCAAAAAATAAAATAAATAAAAAAACCTAAACCTAAATAAATTAAAAAATAAAGTAAAATAAAAACCAAAACTAAAACCTAAACCAAAACCTAAACCTAAAAATAAAATAAAATAAAATGTAAAATAAAATAAAATAAATAAAAACATAAACTAAATTAAAAATCTAAATAAAAAAAAAAAAATAAACTAAATAATCCTAAACCTACTAGTTTCCTTAATTTTAAAAAAAATAAGAAATTAATAAAATAAAAAAATAATAAAAAAACCCTAACTCTAAACCCTAAAACTAACCCTAAACCATAAACTCTAAACCCTAAACCTATAACCCTAGACCTTAAAACTCTAAACCCTAAACCCTAAACCCTAAACTTTAAAACCTTAAACATTAAACTCTAAACCCTAAACTAAAACACTAAACCATAAACCCTAAACCCTAAACCGTAAACACTAAACCCTAACCCTAACCCTAAACATTAAACCCTAAACCCTAAACACTAAAATCCTAAACCCTAAAACCTAAACCCTATAAACCTTAAACCCTAAAGCCTAAACCCTAAACGTTAAACCCTAAACACTAAACTAGCCCTTAACCCTAAGTTAACCCTAAACCCTAAACTAAACCCTAAACCTTAAACCCTAAACCCTAAACCCTAAACCCTAAATGCAAAAAACCAAAAAACTAAAAGCTAAACTAATTAAAACCTAAAAGTAACATAAATAAAAAACCTAAACCTAAATAAAAGAAAATAAATAAAATAAAAGAACACCTACAGTAAAACCTAAACCTAAACCTAAAAATAAAATAAAATAAACTAATAAAATAAAGTAAAATAAAATAAATAAAAACATAAATTAAACTAAAAAGATAATAAACCTAAGAAAAAATAAAATAAAATAAAACTAACATAAAAGAAAAAATAAAATAAACCTAAAATAAAATAAAATAAAAAAATAAATAAAACTAAACCTAAAAATAAACCTATAAATAAATCCTAAAAATAAATAAAAAATAAAACCTAAACCTTAAATTAATAAAAAATCTAAACCTAAAATAAAAATAAAATATAAAAAATAAAATAAACTCAAACCTAAACTAAAATAAATTAAACTAAAATAAATAAAACTTAAACCTAAACCTAAAATTAACTAAACCTAAACCTAAACCTAAACTAAATTAAATTAAATAAACTAAAATAATCTTAAACCTAAAATAAAAAATAAAACCTAAACCTAAACCTAAAATAAAACCTAATACCTAAACCTAAAAAAATAAAATAAAAACCTAAACTTAAACCTAAAAAAAAACCTAAACCTAAAAAATAAAATAAAAATAAAATTAAACTAAATAATAAACATAAACCTAAACCTAAACCCTAAACCCTAAACTAAAACTGAGACCCTAAACCTAAAACATAAACCCTAAACCTTTAACCCTAAACCCTAAACACTAAAATCCAAAACCCTAAACCCTAAACTAGCCCTAAACCTTAAACCCTAAAACTTAAATCCTAAACCCTAAACCCGAAAAACCTAAAAAGTAAAAGCTAAACTAAATAAAACCTAAAAATAACATAAATAAAAAAACCTAAACCTAAATAAAAGAAAATAAATAAAATAAAAGAAACACCTACACTAAAACCTAAACCAAAACCTAAAAATAAATAAAATAAACTAATAAAATAAATTAAAATAAAATAAATAAAAACATAAATTAAACCAAAAGATAATAAACCTAAGAATAAAAAACATAAATAAAATAAAAACTAAATGTAAAATAAAAATAAAATGAACCTAAAATAAAATAAAATAAAAAATAAATAAAAATGTAAACCTAAAAAATAAACCTAAAAATAAAACCTAAAAATAAATAAAAATAAAAACCTAAACCCTAAATTAATAAAAAATCTAAACCTAAAATAAAAATAAAATATAAAAAATAAAATAAACCTAAACTAAAATATATTAAACTAAAATAAATAAAACCTAAACCCCAACCAAAAATAAACTAAACCTAAACCAAAATGTAAATCTAAAACTAAGATAAAAAGTATAAATTAAATAAAACCAATCTAAAATAAAAATAAAATATAATAAAAACTAAATAAAAACCTAAACCTAAATAATAAACCTAAAAATAAATAAATAAAAATACCTAATCACTAAACTAAAAAAAACCTAAACCTAAAATAAAAATAAAATAAACCTAAACTACACTAAAATATAGTAAACTAAAATAAATAAAACCTAAACCTAAACCTAAAATAAACACAACCTAAACCAAAACCTAAACTAAATAAAATAAAATAAATTAAAAATAAACCTGAACCTAAATTAAAGATTAAAACCTAAAAATAAACCTAAAATAGAAACTTAAAACCTAAACCTAAAAAAATTAAATAAAAATCTAAAGTTAAACCTAAAAATAAAAAATAAAACCTAAACCTAAAAAATAAAATAAAAATAAAACTAAACTAAAAAATGAACTTAAACTTAGAACTAAACCTAAAAAATAAACTAAAATAAAAAACCTAAGATAAAATAAGTTAACTTAAAATAAATAAACTAAACTAAATCAAAATCAAAATGAACCTAAATGAAAATTAAATAAAATAAATAAAAAATAAACTAAATATACTTAAACCTTCTAGTTTACTTAATTTAAAATAAATAAATAAAATAAATAAAAAGACCATGACCCTAAATCCTAAACCCTAAAACTAACCGTAATCCCTAAACCTACTACCCTAAATCCTAAATGTTAAACCCTAAAACCTTACACCATATACCCTAAATCCTAAACTCTAAAACCCTAAAACCGTAATCTTGAGTTTTTTTGTGGCGCTCGTATTTAATTTTCAATTGTCAGATGAAATTGTTGAAATGGATGCCTCATTTTGATATTAAGGAGGAATCTCCTATCATTCTGGTTTGGATCTCTCTTCCCAATTTGTGTGTCCATTTCATTAATCATGTGTTCCTTTTTATTGTGGTGTGCTATTTCATCCTCTTCAAGTGATCGTGCTTATAACCATCTGCTTGATTCTAGTCGAGTTGGATATAACTATAAAATTACCAAAGGAAATTTGGCTAGGATCAGGAAAATATGGATATTTGCAAAAATTGGATTTAGAGAATTTTCTTATTTTTTGTCCCCATTGCAAAATTCATGGTCATGGAGTTTTAGAATGCTTTGTGGTTCATCCTCACCTTAAGAAACCCAAACCCGTTCTTAAAAAATTGGATCCCAATCTTAAGGTGCCCTCGGTTAAACTACAGAAAGTTGTTCCAATGGATAACTCCTTACCCAAAGCCGAAGGTCATTGCTTTGATCCTCCCACTACTCTTTTAGACAATACTACAGTTCTTAAGCCTGATCAGCTTTTGGATGTCAGTCATGTTAATAAGGATGCATTGCAATGGGCCTAAACATTTGAATCCAATATAATATGGAAAATAATATGTTTTGAAACTTATGGATGATGATTCTATCTCAAATGATTCCATTCCAGCTTCTTTGCCTCCTTTAATTGAAGAAAATGTGATCCTTGATGATGGTTTGAATGGTGAATAAACTAATCATAAAGTTTCTAATCCTGATACGGGCACTAGTGCTTTAAATGGTTTTAATCCTTCTCCTACTTCTCATCTAATGGTGAGATCATTTCTAATATGATACTTTAATATAATAATGATTTGGAAGAAGGTGAAGTGGCCTGCAATGTTATTTTAAATGTGCAACCTTATTCCAAACATATCGTTGAACAATCTCCATCAGACGGTGATGTTGTGGATATGACTAATAAATTTCAAACAATTTTAGAAAGAAAAATAAAACTCCTAAAACTAAATTTCTTAACTTTAGAGTTCTCTTACAAAATAAATGGTTTCTTTCTTATATTGGAATGTGAGAGGGATTGGTACCCTCTCTATTAGAAATAAAATTAGAAATTTAATTCATTCTCATAACATCTCCTTTTTGGCTATATTGGAACCCTTTATTCTTTTTTTAAACATTTCTTTTGTTGGTAGAATGATTGGTTTTAGTAATTTTTTTTACTAACTCGAGCAATAAATTTTGGATTTTTGGGAACAGTCCCGATTTTGTGCAGGTTTTAGATGATTTATCCCAAGTTGTGAATGTTAAGATTACTTGTAATAATTTGTGTTTTTGGGTTAATTTGTTTATGCTTCTCGTAATAGAAATGGCATATGACTTCTTTGGGAGGATCTTATTATTTTTTCTTCTTCTATTGATGCTCCTTGGTTTTTGGGTGGGAATTTTAATACTTTCTCTTCTTCCTCTAAATGAGTTGGTGGCAATGCTCCAAACTTATTTTCTATGGAAGATTATAAATACATGATCCTTGATTATCATCTCACTGATATTGGATTTAGTGAGTCTTAATTCAGTTGGAATAATTATAGACTCTGGCAAAGGCTTGATCAAGTTCTTTTTAATCATTTTTGGATTAATCTTCTCCCTTTCATACCATTCTCCATTGCTTATCACAATGAATTTTATTGCTAGTAAATCCTCCTCCCCTATCCCTTTCTACCTCCAAAATATGTGGCTCATGGATGATAGATTTTTGGATGGTCTTTCTAGTAACTCAGGTGAACCTCTCCATCCTAATGATTCCATTTTTGGGACAAGGAGATTGTGGTTCAAATTAAAAAGACTTAAGCAATGCCTTAATTAGTGGAATAAACATTATTTCAATAACCTTTTTGTCAATATCAAAGAAATGGAGAATGAGGTTATAGTTTTGGAAAACATTGTTGTTAATGATCCTTCTAAAATTTATCTATTGGCTCATGCTTAAAATAGGTTAAAATGTTTTCGAGGCATGGAGGGGACCTATTCACGAAAAAAACCTTCTATGAAATGGATCTCTGATGGTGATCATAATACTAAATATTTTCATGCCATGGTTAAAAAGAAAAAGGCTTCAAATCATATTCACAAAATTAAAATTAATGATGGAGTTTGGTGTTCTGATAAAAAGTAGCTTACTGATTCTGCTGTTTCTTTTTATAAAGAGCTTCTGAATAAAAATGTTTCTTATGATGATATTTCTTTTCCTGATGTTATTCCTAATCTTATTTTTGATGATGATAATAATATGCTTTCTTCCTTACCTTGTGAGTCTGAAATAACTGACACATTGCAGAGTATGAATAAAGACTCCATGGCTGGTCCTGATGGTTTTACTACCCTTTTTTTCCAAAAATGTTGGATTATCTTCAAATAGGATTTGGTTAAAGCTATTCTTGATTTATTTAAGGGTTGCACCCTTCCCCAATATTTTGCTAGCACCTCCATTATTTTAATTCCTAAAAAAACAATCCTAAAGTTTGGAGTGATTTTAGGCCGATTAGCCTTTGCACTTTTTTTAGCCTTTGCACTTTCTTTGATAAACTTATTTTTAAGATTTTAGCTAAAAGTTTGTGTATCTTGCTTCCTAAAATTATCTCCCCCAATCAAACTGGTTTTGCTAAATGGAGATCCATTTCTAATAATGTTCTTTTAGTCCAAGATATGATCCATGATTTAAATGCCAAAGTTCTAGGAGGAAACCTACTTTTTAAGCTTGACATTTCCAAAGCTTATGACAATATTGGTTGGGTTTTCCTACATAAAATTTTGGCTTTATTTGGTTTCTCTAATCATTATATTGTTGTAATTAAGAATGGGATTGAGAATTCTTAGTTTTCTTTACTTCTCGATGGTGAAGTGCATGGTTCATACTCTTCTTCTCATGGGCTAAGGCAAGGAGACCCTCTCTCTCCTGCCCTTTTCATTATTTTTGTGGTCTATGTTTCTAAATGTATTGAGTAGATGTTTAGTAGAATGCCAAACAAGTACTATAGAAACATTTGTGGGTTTCCTTTTTCTCACCTTAGTTTTGCTAATGATTTCATTATATTTTGCAATGCCTCTACTCTTTATATTAATAAATTGTGTAAGTTCTTAACTCTTTTTGGTAGGGAGAGTGGCTTAAATATTAATCCTGATAAAAGTTATTTTATTACTAGCTCTTCTGTTTCCTTATCTAAGATCAATGTTATCAAGAATATTACAATTTTTTGCATCAAATTCTCCCTATGAAGTATCTGGAGGCTCCCTTATATAGAGGAACAAAAAGATCTTCTTTACTATTTAGAAATAAATAAGAAAACCTCCTCTTGGGAATTTCATTTATTTTCCTTTGGTGATAGACTTATCTTGAACAAAAGTACCCTTTATTCTCCGCCTCTATATCTCTTGTCTACTATTGTTCCTACCCGCTCTATTATTAAAAGGATCAATAGACTTTTTAAGAAATTTTTTTTTGGGATCTAACTCTTCTATCAAAAGATTACACTGGGCTCGTTGGCATAACTATTGTGGTCCTAGTAATGAAGTGTCTTAGGTTGCAAAACATTAGAGGATTCTATTAACTATTTTCATATAAAATGTGGTGGAATTTTAGAAATAAACATAATTAATGGTCAAAATTTATGCATGCTAAATATTGTCAGGGCAAACATCCCCTCATTTGTGCCTTCCAATCTGGGAATTTCTCAGTGTGGAGAAGACTTTGTAGTATCAAATGGAATGATGAGAACTTAATTTATTGGAGTGTCAATTTTTGTTCCTCTTTCTTTTGGCAAGACAATTGACTGAGGTAGGGCTCTATTGATTCCTTGCTCAATACTCATTCCATTATGGTGCTTAAGAATAATCAGTTAAGTACTCATAATAAGTGGGATGTGGCTCAATTGAATACCCTTGTCCCTAATGTGATCGTTGACAAAATCCTTAAAATTTGTCCTTTTACTAATGAACCCAACCAAATTCACTTAAAAAATTCTTCTTCTAGAGATTTTGTTTTGAAGGATGCTTGGCATTTCATCAGATTCAAATATCAAGAGTCATTAGTTTTTACTAAAATCTAGAATACTATTGTCCCTACTTCGTTCATAGTTTTAACTTGGTGCATTCTGAAGCATTATATCCCTGTGGATGCTACTCTTCTAATAAAAGGTTTCCATCTCACCTCTAAATGTTACTATTGCTATCACATTGAAAGTGTGGATCATGTTTTTGTGAATGGCCCTATTGGTGCTAAAATGTGGAATTGGTATGGTAATATTTTTAATACTTTCCATTTTAATGGCTCATTTTCTATTATGCCACTTCTTGAAGCATGTTTCTCTCATACTTTTAAGGGTCATGTTAAAATTATTTTAGCTACTTATATTCTTTGGTATATTTGGATGGATAGAAATGATGCTAAGCATCATAATATTCATATGAATTACTATCGTATTATTGCTAGAGTCAAATATAAAATTTTGTCTCTTTTCAAAGCTGATCTTCTTACTCACTCTAGTTTTAAAGGGTGCAAGTCTATGGCCTTGAATTTTGGGGTTAACCTTGCCCCCTATAATGTCTCTCCTACCCACAAAATTATATACTTGATTAAACCTAATTATCACTACATTAAGGTTAACACTGATGGCTCAGTTTCTAATGGTTATTATGGCTATGGTGGGATTTTGAGAGATCATAGTGGCAAGGTTATCTCTGCTTTTACTGCCCCTTTAGAGCCTTGTTCTGTGTTATTTACTAAGCTTAAAGGCTTTCATCATGGCATTTGTATTTGTTTATAATAAGATTTTCATAAGATCTGGTTTGAAGTTGAATCTCTCCTTCTTTTATATTTACTCAAATCTGATGCTCATGGTAATGCTAAAGTGTATTATTTACTTAATCATACTAGGAGACTTCTTGCTAGCCTAGATTTTCAAATTTCTCATATTTATAGGGACACCAACTCTAGTGCTGACTTTCTTTCCAATTTGGCAGCCAAGTCTTCTTCTTTACAAACGTTCTCTAATGATGACATACCCTTCCTTTTAAGGGGTCTTATGAATCCAAACAAAACTGGTTTGCCTTATGTTAGAATCTTTTAGCCTTTTTTCCTCCTGTGGCATTTTGTCTTTCCCTTTCTTATTGGTTTTGAATAATTTTGGTTTTCTCTGATGCTGGTTTGTTCTTGATTTTTTCTTCACCTAAACCTACTTTTATTTTCCAATTTGGTTTCTTCAGAATTCTTTAGATGGGTTGGGGTTGTCTTTCCATTTATCAGATTTTTAAGGTAATTTTATTATATGGTTTGTTTTCTCTCCAAACCTGGTAGAGGTGTCTGCAGCAGGTGGAGATTATTGGGTTTTGCTTATCTTCTGGTTGGTGTGGTTCTCTTTGTTGGTTGGATCTCTTTGTAGCATTCTTTATTTGCTCTGGATTTTATGGTTGGCTGATGATGACTCTGTTGGGGTTCTCGTTTGCGGCTATCTTTGATTGTTGGATTATTTGTGATCATAAAGGGCTTTTACTTTTTTTTTTATTTTTTACTGTTGTATCTAGCTGTTTAAACTAGATTCTCCTATCCTTAGATTGGGATTGGTGGCTGCTATCTACGGCTTTCCCTTGGGATTTTCTGTTGGATGACTCATTCTGTCTTTCATCCTGATGGTTCTAATTCTAATGATTTGAATCTTTGGCTATCTTGGTGGCTCGTGGGGTGGACTACCTAACTGGCTATTTGGATTGGGTGCTCTAGTTGGCTAGTTTGGCCTAAAGAGTATTTACTTTGTTTTAATTTTCTTGCTCTTTTTGAATCTATGTTTGGAACTAGCCACTTACTTTCCATTTCTTCTCTTCTAGTTTCTACCTGCTAGGTTTTACATTTAGGCGTGGTAAACCTCACCCCTTGCCTATTTTGATGATTGCCTTGCTTCCTAACATTCTTGATGTTAGTCTCACTATTACTCTAGATATTATTATTTATGGTTCTTTGCATGTTCTTTTGATGAAAGACCTTATTAACTATGGTCCTTCTTTTGCCTTTGTTTGTTCTCTGTTTAGTCCATTTTCCCATATTGTGAGGTTTGCTCCAAGCAACTGTATTAGAATTTCTTGGTGGTGGCTTTGGTGGTGCTCCCTCTGGTCTAATGCTTTCCTAATGGGTTACCTCCTTATCTGCATCATTGAGTTTTATATATTTGACTGTTGGGTTATTTGTGATTATATTTGTTATTTGAAGATCTATGCAGTTTCTGATCATCATTGGATAAGGTGCTACAAGAGGCATGCTGGCAATGATGTCATTGATGTTTCCCAATCCTTTTTTTTTGGCTGGTGGTGCTATATGTAATTGTAACCCTTCACTTGAAGTTTGGATGCTTACATATGGTATTGCTCCTCAAGAGGATTATAACTGTGCCTGAGTCTTTTCTTTACCTTTTTTACTTTTATCTGCTCTTATATTTTATGCTTAATTAACTATTTCATTATCTATACTCATCCCTTTTTAAGCTTGTTATAGATCTCTGGTATAGGTTGGGAGACATTTCTTGGATTGTGCTAGTTTCAAAAGGTAGAGGAAGTTTTGTTGATTTCAAGGATTATTTTTGTGGATCTCTCTTTCTTTTTTATTAGCTTACTTTCATTATCTATTGTATTGGGGCTTATCTCCCAGACTTTTTAGCTCTTTGAGAATTAGCTTATAGATTTGCACCCTCAGAACTTTGAACCTTTCTAATGTCAAAATTTCCCTAATTTTCCCAAAAAAACCCTAAACCCTAAACCCTAAATACTAAACCTTAAACCCTAAACCCAAAACTAAACCTAAACCCTCAACAATAAAATTAACATAAACTAAAAACCTACTAAGTCTCTAAACCTGAATCAATCCTAAACCCTAAACCTATAACCTAAACCTAAACGCCTCAGTCCTGACCATGAGACCACTCAAGGCCCTGAGCTGGAGCCCTAAAGGCCAGCCTAGGCCACTGACCCGAGGGCCCACACAACAGGCAGCCTGGTACAGGCCTGGGCCACTGAAGGTTGGCGCCTGGCCTGACTAGCCACAATCTCTAAACCTAGAGGCCCTGAGCCACAGGGCCTAAAGCCATGAGGCCCTGGCCTAGGCCCTGAGGCTTGGCCACATGCCCTGGTCCAAGATCTGAGAAACTACAAAAACCTGGAAACCTAAAGGTAAATAAAACAAAAGATAAATGATAAAAGCTGACTGGAAATAAAATAAAACTGAAGCTAAAGGCTTAAAGCCTCAACCTAAAAATAAAATAAAATAAAATAAAACCTAAACTAAACTAAAAAAATAAAATAAACCTAAGAATAAAAACTTAAATAAAATTAGTACTAATCATAATATAAAAATAAAAAAACTTATAGTAAACATAAAATAAAATAAAATATAAACTAAATAAAATGTAATCATAGAAAATAAAGCTAAAAATAAAAAAATAAAACCTAAACCCTAAACTTAAAAAACAAAAAAACTAAACCCAAATTAAAAATAAAATATATAAAAAAAAATAAACCAAAACCTAAACTAAAATAAACTACTAAATAAATAAACCTAAACTAAACCTAAAATAAACTAAACCTAAACTTACTTATCTAAAATAAAATAAACTAAACTAAAATAAACCTAAACCTAAACTAAAAAATAAAACATAAAATAAACTAAATTAAAACCTAAAACTAAAATAAAATAAAAAACTAAACTATAAACCTTAACCTAAATTTAAACTTAAAAAAAACTAAACTAAACAAATAAACCTAAGATAAACAAACTAAATAAAAATAAAAAATAAACCTAAATCATAAAATAAATAAAAAATAAAACTAAAATAAAAAAAATAAACTAAATAAACCAAAACCTGTGGTATATTTAATTAAAAAATAAATAAATAATATAAACCCTACCCACCTAACCCTACCACAAACCCTACACTATCCATAAACCCCCTCCACACACCCTCACTAAACTAACCCTAAATAATAAACTTTAAAAGCTAAAACACTAAACCATAAACCCTAAACCCTAAACCCTAAAACTCTAAACCCTAAAGCCTAAACCCTAAACCCTAAATTAACCTTAAACCCTAAGCTAACCCTAAACCCTAAACCCTAAACCCTAAAACCTAAAACTTAAAAATAAATTTGAAAATGAATGTCACCTTGTTATTAGTGATCATAAAAGTTGTTTTATCACTTCTACTTCTATTTCTGTTTAAAGAATTAGTAAAATTAAGGTTATTACTAGTTTTTCTCATCAAAATATTTCTATTAAATATTTAGGCTCACCCTTATATTGTCATCAAAAGAGATCCCATCTTTTTGATGAGGTAATCCATAATATTCAAAATAAAAATTCTACCCTTAAATTTCATTTCTTATCCTATGGTGATAGATTAATTGTTATTAAAAGTATTCTTTACACTCTTCCTTTGTACTTGTTGCTTAATATTGTTCCTACTTCCTTTGTTCTTATCATGATTGAAAGACTTTTTAATAAGTATTTTTGGGGCTGTAAGAATTCGGCCAGATGGCTTCATTGGACTTCTTGGTTTAATATATGTGGTAGTATTTATGATGGTGGTATTGGGTGTAGATCTTTGATAGATTCCACCAATGTTTTTTCTTATAAACTTTGGTGGAATTTTTGAAAAAAATGAAAGTCTTTGGGAAAAATTCATGAATTTTAAAGATTGCAAAGGTGAGCATCCTTTAATTTGAAATTATAAACATGGAGACTCTATTGTTTGGAAATGGATCTGTGATATTAAATGAAAAGCAGAACCACTTATTTTTTGGGGTATTAATAATGGTTTTTCTTTCTTTTGGCAAGATAACTAGATGGGGTACTTTTGCATTGATTCTTTGCTTAATACTCACTCTATTTCTTCCTTGAAAGTTAGTCATTTTATTTATAATGGTGATTGAAATTTCTCTCTCTTAAATGATTTAATTCTTGATTTTATTAGTGATAACATCATCAATATGCATATTGATGATATTTCTCTCGATCAAATTCTTTTCAAAGTTTATAGTAATGGAGAATTATCTTTTAAAGATACTTGACACTATATTAGTGTTAAAAATCCTCTTCTTCTATTTTCCTTAAAATTTGGAATAATATTATTCCTACTTCTTATCCTATTCTAGTGTGGAGAATTTTAAGGGATTATATTGTTGTTGACTCTTTACTTTTGGACAAAGGTTTTTATCTACCCTCTAAATGCATGTGTTGCTTTCATATTGAGAATGTTAGTCATGCTTTTGTTAATGGTGCCATTGCCTCTAAAGTTTGGGGTTAGTATGAGGATTTATTTAAGTTAAATTATTTTAATGGTATATTAAATTTAATGGAACTTCTTGACTCTTATTTTCTTAGTACTGTTAAAGGGAATATCAAAATTATGATGGCTATTACTTTGATTTCATTTACAGAAATGATGCTAAACATCGTAATGTGCCTATGAATCATAAGAGGATTATTGCTAGGACTAAAGAAAGATTTTTTTTTCATTACATAAGGCTACTCTTAGTGGTACTAATTTTAGAGGTTGCAAGTTTATTGCCTCTAAATTAGGTATCTTGTTTCCTTAGTATGGCTCATCTCCAGATTATAAAATTATTCATTGGATTAAGCCTTTTAATTATTTTATTAAAATTAATACTGATGGCTCTATTGCACATAACAAGTCAGGTTATGGTGGTATTTTTAAGAATAATCTTGGGAATATTATCCTAGCTTTTTCCACTCCTCTCTCTACTAATTCTATTATTTTCCCTGAATTGATGGTTGATTATCATGCTCTTAAGCTTTGTTTGGATAGAAATTTTCATACAATTGGGTTGGAATCTGATGGTGAGATGGTTTTTGTTATGATAAATTCTAACCATAAGGGTAATGCTGAGCCCTTTTATTTAATTAGAAATATTAAAGCTATTATCTCTAAACTTTCTTTTAAAATTACTCATATTTTAAGAGAATGTAATGCTTGTGTGAATTCTTAGCTAGTTTGGGGTGTAATATCTCTAATTTTACTTTGTTTAGCAATGTGAATATTCCTAAGAAATTAAGAGGGTTGTCTAATTTAGATAAATTTGGTTTGCCTTATGTTAGATTTTCTTAATTTTTCTTCTTCTTTTTTGTTTTTTCTTTTATGTTGTCAGTTTTCTTGGGGCTTTTTCTTGGGAGCTTCTGGTGATTTTGGTTTGTTCAATTCTATTGGCTCCTATTATTTCTTGGGGGCTTTCTGTTCTTGTATTTTTCCTATATTTTATAGGTTAGAATGCGGGCTTCTGCTATTTTGGTTGTCCAGCTATTGTCATTTGCTGCTCTTACTTTTAATGTGGTATCTCTTGTGGCTTATTCTTTAATTTTTGGTTGGTTGGTTTATTTTCCTTTGGTGTCTTTGTGGTTGGTATCCTTGAGCTTCCTGGTTTTTAGGTGCCTTCCCTAGATGAGATGTTGATTGTGCTTCTCTTCCTTTTATTTCCATTTAGCTAGTTGGGCTGATTTGTTTTTGGGTGTGGCTGTTGCTTTCCTTTGTGTCTTTGGTGGCCTTGTTGTTTCTTATTTTGTTTTATGTCTGTTGTGGCATATTATGGTTGCTTTAATCTAGCTGGAGTTTGTGAGCTTGCTATTGGCTTCCTTTCTTCCCCTCTTACTTTTGTATCTAGTACTTCCTCTTTGGTTGGTGCTTTGTTTATTATTCCTGTTGGTCTTGGGTGGTTGGATGGTTGTGCTGGATTGGATTTTTCTTTGTTGGCTCTTTTTTTTTTTCTACTATTGTCCCCTATGGCTGGTGGCTCTATTGCTATTCTTACCTTTTTGGTGACTAGTTCTAGATCTTTACTTGTTATTGGTGTGTGCTCGAGTGCCTTTGTGAGGTTTGTTCACTATGATGGCTAGGATGTTAAATCTTTTTTGTTGGTTGGTAGCAGTATTCGTGACAGAGTTTGGCTACTCATAAATTTTTGTTGCCCCTTCTAATTTTTGTGACTAAGCTTGAGCCTTTTCTTCAGCTTTTCTTTTTTTTTCTCTTTATCTTTGTTTATTTTCTTTTGTTTATGCTTATCTCAGCTTTAGTTTTTTTCTTGCAGGTTTCCTTTGCTTTTTCTTGGATCTCTTCAGATGGATTACTGACCTGCTTAGCGATTCTGTACTGTTACTATTCTTTTCTTAATTATTCCTTTTGCTTTTCGCTATCTTCTGTATTAGTTAGGGGATTTTTCTCTTTAGGTCCTTTTATAGCTCTTTGAGCAATAGTCTTTGATTTTTATCCCCTTTAAGTCATTGTATCCTTTTCTTTTCGATAAAATTTCCTCTTTTTTGCCAAAAAAATGCTAAACTTTAAACCCTAAAACCAACAACCCTAAACCCTAAACCATAAATCCCAATCTCTAAACCATAAACTAACCCTAAACCCTAAACTGAACTTAAACCCTAAGAATGGGTAGAACCTTCATGGCAAGAACATCATTGTCAACTAGACTCAGTCTAGATTTTGCGGTGGAGGCGAAGGCAGAGGCAGCGATTATCGCAGTGGTGTTGAGGATTTGAAGGTGATGGTGGATATGGAGGTGGTCGTCGGAGTAGTGGTTGTCATGGAGGCAGGAGGAGCGATGGAGGTTACAGTCGTGGTGGTGGCAGAGGGACAGATCGGGGATATGATGATGGATCCCACAACTCAAGAGGTGGGGGTGGTTCTGATGTGAACTAGAGAAACTA
Source organism: Cymbidium sinense (assembly GCA_021442155.1). NCBI lineage: Eukaryota > Viridiplantae > Streptophyta > Magnoliopsida > Asparagales > Orchidaceae > Cymbidium > Cymbidium sinense. Next base: position 97,145,869 of record CM038216.1, read on the forward strand.
AAGAACGGCCTATCCGATTTACTACTTATGGAACTGTGTCTTTATAGTAGAAATGGTTCTATTTATCTAGGGTTTTGAATTTACTCTTTGGGCGCTCATGTTTTATATATATCATCGCTTGTGTCTTAGGAAACTTGGGGTGCTACTTGGTTGATGAAATCGAAAATAAGAAATATTGAATCTGAATTTATTCTCGATTAAAAAAACCTTAAACTCTAAACCCTAAACTAAAACTTAAACCTAAACCTAAAATATAAATCTTAAACAATAAACCTTAAACCCTAAACCCTAAAAACCCTAAACCCTAAACACTAAACCATAAACCCTAAACCTTAAACCCTAAACCCTAAACCCTAAGCCCTAAACCCTAAACCCTAAACCTTAAACCTTAAACCATAAAACCTTAAACCTTAAACCCTAAAACCTTAAAAACTAAACCATAAAACCTTAAACCCTAAACCCTAAAACATACAACCTTAAACCCAAAACCTAAACTCCTAAACCTTAAACCCTAGACCCTAAATAAAGCTTAAACCTTAAACCTTAAACTAACCCTAAACCCTAAACCCTAAAATAACCCTAAATCCTAAACACTAAATCCTAACCCTAAACCCTAAAACTTGAATAAAGATGTCATTAGGAGTATATCTAAAGAATGACCTAATCCTAACATAGTTATGGTAGCTAAAGAAAATGTCTTCAAAAGACTTTCCCTTGACTTTTAGAGATTTGAATACCCTAAACCCTAACTCTAAATCATATTATAATATTATATGTTATAGTATAATGTAGCATCATATATTTGAGCATGTAGTGATGTGTTTTTGGATTTTATAAGAACTTTTGAAATGTTTTAGTATATTATGGTATTATGCCCTATAATCTATATTAATATAAATCCTAAAAATATTGATTTAATAAATCAGATGATAAAATTTTTTAAATTTGAAGTGGGAATTAGGTTGTAGTACCAAAGGTGTGCTACGCCACTTGTAGTCTAAAAAGTAAGATTATATGTTCAAAATATATATAATATGTTGTAGCATAGTATAACAACATATATCATAATATATTGTTCTGTGCATTTTAAATTCTTTTAGTATTTTACAATCATGCAGTCAAGCCTACACTAGCATTATTTATAAAAATGTTGATTTGGACTTTAAAATGGTGGACTTTGGCCAAATTTATAATAGGTAGAGCATGGAATCATAATATATTATTTCAATTTAAAATATGAAAGTGATACGACTAAAATATATAGTTTTTTATTGTTTAGACAAATTTTATGATTTTTTATCTTAAGCAATCCCTTATGCTATGATATGCAATATTATATAATATAATGTTATATGTTATAGTGTATTATAATATAAGATGCCATAACATAGTGTAGCTTCATGCATTATAGCATACTAATAATAAACTAGTGTACTATAATATAGGATGCCATAACATAGTGTAGCATCATGCATTATAGCATACTAATAATAAACTAAACTAATAATAATAATAAATAATACTAATAAATAATAATAACTAAAACTAAATAAACTAATAAACTAAATAAAACATAAATAAATAATAAACCTAAACCCTAATAACTAAATTTATAAACTAAACTAAACAATAATAAACATACTAATAACTAAATAAAATAAAAATAATAATAATAAAACTAAAAATAAAATAACTAAGTAATAAACTAAAAGTAATAACTAATAATAATAATAAAACTAAAACTAATAAAAATTAATAATAAAAACTAAAAAAATAATAATGAATAAAAACTAAATAAAACTAAAATAATAAACTAAACCTAAAAATTAAAACCTAATAATAACTAAACTAAACTAAACCTAATAACTAACTAAATAAAACTAACTAAAAAAACTAACAAAATAATAAATAAATAATAAAAATTAATAAATAATAAAATAAATAATAATAATAAACTAAAAAAGAAAAAAACTAAATTAACTAAACTAATAATAATAAGCTAAAACAAGCTAACAAAACGTAAACCTTAAATAAAAACTAAACTAAATAAAACCCAAACTAATAACTAAATAAAACTTAACAAATAAAAACTAATAATAACAAATAAAACACTAAAAAATAATAATAACTAATAAATAATAATCATAATGATAATAATAATACTAATAATAATAATAATTAATAATAAAACTAATAATAAAATAACTAATTAGCTAAAATAACCAATAAAACTAACTAACTAAAATAAACTAATTAAAACAAATAAAAATAATAAATAATATATAAATAAATAAAATAAATAACTAATAAAATAAACCCACTAAACAATAAATAACTAAATAAATTACTAAATAATAATAATAATAATAAATAATAAACTAAACTAATAATAATAATAATAATAACTATAACTAATAATAAACTAACTAATATTAACTAATAAAAAACTAATAATAATAATAAACTAATAAATATTAAAACCTATAAAAAAACCTTAAACCTTAAACCCTAAACTCTAAACCCCAAACACTAAACCCTAAACCCTAAACCCTCAACTAACCCTAAACCCAAAAAAGATAAAAAGAGAAACCTAAACTAAAAAAAGCCTAAAAATAAAATAAATAAAAAAACTTAAACCAAAATAAATTAAAAAATAAAATCAAATAAAAATCTAAACTAAAACCTAAACCTAAACCTAAACCGAAAAATAAAATAAAAGAAAAAAATAATAAACTAAACTAATATAAAATAAATAAAAAGCTAAAATAAACTAAAAAATAATAACCTAAATGAAATAAACACTAAACCTAAAAGAAAAATAAAATAAACCTAAAAATATAAAATAAAAACTACATAAAATCTAAACTTAAAAAATAAACCTAAAAGTAAATAAAAAATAAAACCTAAACCCTAAACTAAAAAAAAAACTAAACCTAAAATAAAATTAAAATAAAAGACCCAGACTAGATTAAAGCCTTGAGCCCTAGGCCCTAAATAAAGATAAAGATAAAACTAGATATAAGAGGAAGCTAAACTAAAATAAGATTCTAAAAGGCATGAAAATAAAGACCTAAGACCCTAGGCCAAAATAAAATAGAAAACTTGAGCCTAAACCTAAAAATAAGAAAAAGCCTAGGCTTAAAAATAAAGATAAAATTAAACTAAACAAAAAGTAAATCTAAACCTAAACCTAAACCTCAAAAATAAACTAAAATAGAAAACCTAAATTAAAATTATTAAACCTAAAATAAATAAACTATATTGAATAAAAATAAAAATTAAACCTAAATAAAAATTTAGAAAAACAAAATAAACTAAATAAACCTAAAACTATGATTTTACTCAATTAAAAAAAAACCTAACCCTAAACCCTAAACCCTAAAACTAACCCTAAACCCTAAACCCTGAACCCTAAACCTAAAACCCTAAACACTAAACCCTGAACCTTAAAATCCTAAACCCTAAACCTTAATTACTAACAATCAATTTAAAGGATGCAAATCTGTGGCCAACAAGCTGGACCTTAGTTTGCATGAGATCCCCAACTATTATGAAGACAAGATTGTCTATTTGTTAAAGCCACATAATAATACTATCAAAATGAATACTGATGGCTCTATCTCTCAAAATGCTTTTAGTTATTGTGGCATTTTCAGAAACTTTAAAGGTAATGTCATTTGTTCTTTTGCCTACCCCCTTACAACATGTTATGTTATCTTTGCTGAATTAATGGTTGTTAACAAAACTATTGAGATTTATTTGCAAAAAGGTTGGTTCAATATCTAGATTGAGGTGGATGCTCTTTTGTTGATTGATATGTTGACTTCCACCAAGGTGGGAAATACAGATTTATACTACCTTCATAACCATACTAGAGCTCTCCTATCTCAAGTTTGCTTTAAAATCAGTCATGTTTAGCATGAAGAAAATGCTTGTTCCAATTATCTTGCCAATCTTGGTGCTAGATTAGATGTGCTTACCTTTTTTTGACCAGTTTAGTCTTCCTAAAGATTTGCGTGGATTGCTTAATTTGGATAACTCTAGTTTACCTTATCATAGAAATTAATTTCCATTTTTTTGCTTTCTTGTTAATTGTTTGCTTTGGTTGTATTCTTCTTTTTCTATTTTCTATGATCCTGTCCCCTTCTCGATTTCTCTAATGCACTTACCTATTGTAATTTATTGGTTATCATGTGCTGGTGGTTTCTAGCTCTTTAGCCTCATCTATTGGTTACCTGCTATTTGCTCATCTACATGCTGGGTCCTATTTTACTTGCTGATACCCTTCTTAGATGGGACTGTGTCACTTGTTTCTCTAGCCTGTTGGGTTATGCTGCTTCTTTTCTCAACCCTCATGGATAGATTACTTATTTTACTTATTATGATCAATGTTTCTCTTTATCTTCTTATTTTTGTGATTATTGTTGTATCCTTGCACGGTTGGGATTTCTTTTGCCTTCCTTTCCTGCTATTTTTGCTGTTGCTATTTGCTTAGTAGCTGTGCTATTTTTCCATTATATGAAGGACTTTATGACTATTTATTTCTTGATTCCCACCATGCCTCATTTTTGTAATCACACTGCCTACCTTCTCCTCTATTGGTTTCATTATTCGGTTTGTTGTATCGTCGATTGGCTGAATGGTTTATCGGGTTATTCTGATCAACAGGCTGGCTATTTCTATTGGATTTCTTCCTGGTTTTTTGTTCTATTGATTGCAGTGTGGTTAGCTTCATTATATGTGCCTTTACTGTATGGGTTTATCTGCTAGTTGAGGTTACACTTAGCTCTATTAGACTTGTAAAATTACTGTGGTGATCTTGCTATTAATAAGGTGGATGTTAACATTTGTGCTATTGACCCTGATTGCTTTCATCCCTATGGGGGTTTTTTCCTTGCCATGAGGTTTCATCTGGATAGGGTTTTTGATGGATGTTCATTCTCATGCTATGTTGGCATTAGTAGGTGATGCTTATCTTAAATGGGGATTTGGTGTCATCCCGTGGTCCTGTTGAATTGTGTTTTCTTTTCTTCCATAGTGTATTTTGCTATTATTTGGTATGCAAGTATTAAAGATCATATGATTTTCATCCAATGGCGCTTCCTCCCCATGTATGCTATGTGGCCTGGGATGATTTCACTCATGATTTGGTGGTTCCACTTGTAACCATTACTTTGAAGTTTGGATGCTCATGTTTGTGGTACCCCATTCTTGTGGTGAAGCCTTCTTACACACAATTCTCTATATTTCTCTCACTCTATTATGTCTTCTGAGTTATTTTTTGCTTGTATCTCTTTAACTGTGCTAATTTCTTTTTCTATTTGAAATTTTTGTATTGCTTTCTTGCAGGTTCCTTCTCTATATTTCTCTCATCCTCATAAGCTTTTGCTGAAGTCTGTCCTTTGGCTTCTCTTTCTCTTATTTCTTTTTCATTCTTTTACTTGGTTGTATTTAAATAGGGGATTCACTCTCAAGGTTGAATGTAGCTCTTTGAGCAATAGTTCTTGAGTTTTTCCCCTCATAAGGACCTTGTAACCCCCCTTTTTGTGGCAATAAAATTCCCCTTCATGGGGTTTCCCAAAAAAAAATCCTAAACCCTAAAACCTTAAACCCTAAAAGCTAACCCTAAACCGTAAACCCTAAACCCTAAAACCTACAATCCTAAACCCTAAACTTTAAACCCCAAACCCTAAACCCTAAACTCTAAACCCTAAAAACCTAAAAACCAAAACCTAAAAACAAAAAAATAAAATAAAATAAATAAAACCTAAACCTAAATAAAATAAAATAATAAAATAAAATAAAACATAAAATAAAACCTTAACCTAAATGTAAAATAAAATAAAATAAAATAAAATAAAATAAAAAATAAAACTAAAATAATAAAACCTAAACTAAACTAAAAAATAAAATAAACCTATAAATAAAAACCTAAATCAAATAAAAAATTAAATGTAAAATAAAATAAAAGAAACCTAAAATAAAATAAAATAAAACTAAATAAAATGTAAACCTAAAAAATAATTCTAAAATAAAACATAAAAATAAATAAAAAATAAAACCTAAACCCTAAACAAAAAAAAAACCTAAACCTAAAATAAACAAAGTTAAATAAACCTAAAACTAAACTAAAATAAACTAAACTAAAATGAATAAAACTTAAACCTAAACTTAAAGTATACTAAACCTAAACCCTAAACTAAATAAAATAAAATAAACTAAAAATAAACCTAAACTTAAACTAAAAATAAAAAAAAAAAGAAACCTAGAATAAAATCTAAACCTAAACCTAAATAAAAAAAACCTAAACCAAAAATAAAACTTAAATAAAAATAAAAATAAAAATAAAACTAAATTAAAAAAAATAAAAACCTAAAATAAATAAACTAAACTAAATTAAACTAAAAAATAAATTAAACTAAAATAAAAAATAAACTAAATAAACCTAAACCTACCAGTTTACTCAATTTTCTTTTATAAAAAAAACTCTAAACCCTAAACCTAAAAACCCTAAACCTGCAACTAAACCTACTAAACCTAAACACCAGTTCACAAAACCCCAATCAGTAACCTTAACCCTAACCACAAACCCTGGACCACTAAACCCTAACCCTAAGCCTAAACCTAAACACTAAACCTAAATGTTAAACCCTAAACCCTAAACTAACCTAAACTAGTTAACCTGGTGAGTAAGCTGTAAACCCTAAACCCCAAACTCTAAAAACTCTGACACTAAACCCTAAACCCTAAACTTTAAAAAACCCTAAACCCTAAACCCTAAACCCATAAACTTTAAACCCTAAAACCCAACACTCTAAACACTAAACCCTAAACCCTATACCCTAAAAATCTAAAAACTTAATATTAAAATAAATAAAAAGACTAAACCTAAATAAAATAAACTAAAATAAAAATAAATAAAAACTAAAATCTAAAATCTAACCCTAAAATAAAATAAAATAAAAATATAAATAAATAAATAAAGCCCTAAACTAAACTAAAATATAAAATAAACTTAAAAAACATAAATAAAATAAAAAACTAATCATAAAATAAGAATAAAATAATCCTAAAATAAAATAAAATAAAAACTAAGTAAAAATCTAAACTTAAGAAATAAACTTAAAAATAAATAAAATAAAACCAAAATCGTAAACTAAAAACAAACTAACCCTAAAATAAAAATTAAATAAACAAAAAAAATAAACCTAAAACTAAAATAAATAAAACTTGAACCTAAAATAAATAGAATAAAATAAACTAAAAATAAATCGAAACCTAAACTAAAAAATAAAAGCTAAAAATAAACCTAAAATAAAAACCTTAAACATAAACCTAGAAAAATAAAATAAAAACGTAAACCTAAACTAAGAATAAAAAATAAAACTAAACTAAAATAAAATAAAAAACTCATTGAAAAAGTAAACTTAATCCTAAAAAAAAATAAAATAAATTAAAAATGAAACTAAAATAAATAAACATGAAATAAATAAAATAAACTAAGTAAAACAAAAAATAAACTTAAATAAGAATAAAAAGTAAAATAAACAAAATAAAAAATAAACTAAATAAACTTAAACCTACTTGGTTTACTTAATTTTAAAAAACTCTAAAATAAAATAAATCCTAAACCCTAAAATAAACCCTAAACCTAAACCCTAAATAAATCTTAAACTCTAAGACCCTAAACCCAAATCCTAAACCTTAAACCTAAACCCACAAACTCTAAACCCTAAACCATAAATGAAGAAACCCTAAACCACAAAACCTAAACCTAGATTAAACCACAAATAAATAAATAAATAAACCTAAACCTAAATAAAAAAATAAAACATAATTACCTAAACTTAAACCTAAAAATAAATTAAATTAAAAATTAAAATCAAACTAAAATAAAATAAATAAAAACCAAAATTAAACAAAAAAAACAAAATAAACCTAAAAATAAAATACCTAAATAAAATAAATCCTAAACATAAAATAAAAATAAAATAAATCAAAAATAATATAAAATAAATACAAAATGAAAATGTAAACCTAAAATATAAACCTAAAAAACAAAAAAAAATAAAAAATATAACCAAAATCTAAACAAAAAAAAAATAAATCTAGATTAAACAAAATAAAATAAATAAACTTAAAATAAATAAAAAAAATAAATAAACCTAAATCTAAAATAACTAAACCTAAACCCAAGACTAAATAAAATAAAATAAACTAAAATTATCTAAACCTTAAAATAAATCACTAAACCCTAAACCTAAAAAAGCTAACCCTAAGTAAAACCCTAAACCCACCTGCAATCCTAAACCCTAAACTTTAAACCCCAAACCCTAAACCCTAAACTCTAAACCCTAAAACCTAAAACCTAAACCTAAAAACAAAAATAAAAATAAAAATAAATAAAATCCTAAACCTAAATAAAATAAAATAATAAAAATAAAATAAAACATAAAATAAAACCTAAGCATTAAAAATAAAATAAAATAAAATAAAATAAAATAAAAATAAAACTAAAATAATAAAACCTAAACTAAACTAAAAATAAAATAAACCTATAAATAAAACCTAAATCAAATAAAATTAAATGTAAAATAAAATAAAAGAACCTAAAATAAATAAAATAAAATAAACTAAATAAAATGTAAACCTAAAATAATTCTAAAATAAAACATAAAAGAAATAAAAAAAAAAAAAAAATAAAACCTAAACCAACTAAAAAAAATAAACCTAAAATAAATAAAGTAAAATAAAAAACTAAAACTAAACTAAACTAAAATGAAAAACTTAAACCTAAACTTATAATACTAAACCTAAACCCTAAACTAAATAAAATAAAATAAACTAAAAATAAACCTAAACTTAAACTAAAAAATAAAACCTAAAAAGAAACCTAGAATAAAAATCTAAAACCTAAACCTAAATAAAATAAAAAAACCTAAACCGAAAAATAAAAAATAAAACTTAAATAAAAAATAAAAAATAAAAATAAAACTAAATTAAAAAATAAACAAAAAAAAACCTAAAATAAATAAACTAAACTAAATTAAACTAAAAAATAAATTAAACTAAAATAAAAAATAAACTAAAATAAACTACTGGGTTTAATTTTCTTTTATAAAACTCTAAACCCAAACAAAACCTACTGAGCCTGCTACCACACCTGTAACTACTACCAGATCAACTTCTGACCCTACCACTAACCACAACCTGGACCACTTACTGACCTAAAGGCCAAACCCACCACAGTGTTTAAACCCTAAACCACTGAGCCACTTACACTACCCTGTTGACCTGGCCAAAACCCTCCATAAACCCCCAAACTCCCCAAACTGAGGCTGAACCCTAAACCCAGGCTTTAAACTAACTCCTCCACACCCACCCTTTACACTCCATACTGACCAAACCACTAAACTGCCCTAAAATCTAAAACTTAATAATAAATAAAAGACTAAACCTAAATAAAATAAACTAAGATAAAATAAATAAAACCTAAACTAAAATCTAAACCTAACCCTAAAACAAAATAAAATAAAAAATAAAAATAAACTAAATAAAAAAAAATAAAGCCCTAAACTAAACTAAAATATAAAATAAACTTAAAAAACATAAATAAAATAAAAAACTAATCATAAAATAAGAATAAAATAATCTAAAATAAAATAAAATAAAATAAGTAAAAAATCTAAACTTAAGAAATAAACTTAAAATAAAAAAATAAAACCAAAATCGTAAACTAAAAAACTAACCCTAAAATAAAAATTAAATAAACAAAAAAAATAAACCTAAACCAAAACTAAAATAAAAAAACATGAACCTAAAATAAATATAATAAAATAAACTAAAAATAAATTGAAACCTAAACTAAAAAATAAAAGCTAAAATAAACCTAAAATAAAACCTTAAACATAAACCTAGAAAATAAAATAAAACGTAAACCTAAACCTAAGAATAAAAATAAACCTAAACCTAAAAAAAAATAAAATAAAACTCATTGAAAAGTAAACTTAATCCTAAAATAAGCTAAATTAAAAAAATGAAACTAAAATAAATAAACATGAAATAAATAAAATAAACTAAGTAAAACAAAAAATAAACTTAAATAAGAATAAAGTAAAATAAACAAAATAAAAAAATAAACTAAATGAACTTAAACCTACTAGTTTACTTAATTTTAAAAAAAACTCTAAAATAAACCATAAATCCTAAAAACCCTAAAATAAACCCTAAACCGTAAACCCTAAACCCTAAATCTTAAACTCTAAGACCCTAAACCCTAATCCCTAAACCTTAAACCCAAAACCCTAAACTCTAAACCCTAAACCATAAACCCTAAACCCTAAAAACCTAAAAACCTAAACCCAAACTAAATTAAACCAACAAAAAATAAATAAATAAATAAACCTAAATAAAAAAATAAAAAAATAATAACCTAAACCTAAACCTAAAAATTAAATAAATTAAAAATTTAAAATCAAACTAAATAAAAATAAATAAAATCCAAAATTAAACAAAAAAAACAAAATAAACCTAAAATAAAATACTTAAATAAAGTAAAACCTAAACATAAAATAAAATAAAATAAATCAAAATAAAATAAAATAAAACTAAATGAAAATGTAAACCTAAAATATAAACTTAAAACAAAAAAAACAAAAAAATAAATAAAATATAACCTAAATCCTAAACAAAAAAAAAAATAAATCTAGATTAAACAAAATAAAATAAACTAAACTTAAACTAAAATAAACTAAGCTAAAATAAATAAAACCTAAATCTAAAATAAACTAAACTAAACCCAAGACTAAATAAAATAAAATAAACTAAAAATCCTAAACCTTAAAATAAACCTAAAATAAAAAACTTAAAACCTAAACTGAAAAAAAACCTAAACTGATTAAAACCTAAAATAAAATAAAATAAATAATCAAAAGAGAAATAAATAAACTAAATAAAAAAATAAACATAAATAAAAATATAAAATAAACTAAATAAACCTAAACATACCGGTTTACATAATTTTTTAAAGAAAACCCTAAACTTTTAACCCTAAACACAAAATCCTAAACCAAACAACCTCCCACTGCACTACACCACACCATACACTAAAACCCTAAACACTAAAACCTAAACCATACCCTACTGGACTAAATATTAAACCACAGATCTAAACCTGACCCCTCCCACCTCATGGTTAAAGTGACCTGACCTAAACCCAACCCAAAACCCTAACCAATCTCCTAAAGCCCTAAACCCAATCTGACACTAACCTCTGAACAACCATCCTAAACCACTAAACTGCCTCTAAACCCTTGCTTTTTAAACCCTACCACTCCAACTAAAAAACTCTAAACCCTAACCCTAAACCATGACCCCACTAAAACCAGCTAAAAACCTAACTAAATAAAATAAAAAATAATTAAAACCTAAACCTAAAAGTTAAAATAAAATAAAATAAAACCTAAACTAAAACTTAGCCTAAAAAGTAAAATAAAAAAAAATAAAATAAAATAAATAAAACTAAAACTAGAAATTAAATAAACGATAAAACCTAAATAACATAAAATATATTAAAAAAACCTAAATAAACTTTAAACCTAAAATAAACCAAAATAAAACTTAAAATGTAAACCTAAAAATAAAATAAAACATAAACCTAAACCTTAAAATAAAATAAATATAAAACAACTAAAAATTAACCTAAACTTAAACCAAGACATAAAAAAATAAATTAAAATAAAAAACCTAAACTAAATAAATAAACCTATAATAAATAAATAAAAGATAAAATAAAAATAAACCTAAATTAAAAAATAAAAAACTATAATAAAAAAAATAAACTAAATAAACCAAAACTGTCGGTTTGATTAAAATAAAATCATAAACCCTAAATCTCCTTAACTAACCCTAAACCTACACTACACCCACTGAGCCATAAAAAAAACCACTGAGCCAACCACTAAAGCCTACATGACAGAAACCCTAAATCCTAAATCTGACCCACCCTACCTGATCCTAAAACACCTGCCTATAAACCCTAAACTCCAGGAAACCCCAGGCCAAGGCCCTGACCTTAAAACCCTAAACCTTTGTCACTCCCAAACCCAAAACCACTGAGCCATCCCTACCACCCCAGGCCCTAAACCCCTGACCTAAACCCACCCACACCCTAAAACCTAAAACCTAAACCTAATCTAAATGAAACCTAAAATAAAACAAATATAAAACACTAAATAAGATAAAATAATAATAAAATAAAACCTGACACAAACCTAAAAATTAAAATAAATAAAATAAATAAATGGCACAGGCTAAAGATAAAAGAAAGATAAAATATAGAATGATCATAAATAAATAAATAAAATAAAGATAAATTCTAAACCTCTTGGGTTTGTTTAATTAAAAGCCCTAAACCATGCACCTTACTACTGACCCTAAACCCTAAACCCTAAACAGGCCCACCAAACTCCCTCCACCCAGGCTCTAAACCCTAATAACCTAAACCTCCCAGGCCCCAGGCCCTAAATCTACCACCCCAGGCCACTCCACCCTAGGCCACCCAGGCCCAAACCACTAAACCATAAAACCAAACCTAAACCTAAACCATCCCTGAGCCTAACAAACCCTAAGCTAAAAACAACTCCTAAACCTCAAACCTTTAAACCTAATCTAAATAAACTTAAAATAAAATAAATAAAACAATGACCTAAATAAAATAAAATAAACAAAATAAAACTACCTTCTAAAATAAAATAAAATAACAAAATTAAAACAAACTAAAATAAATAAAACTAACTAAACTAAAAATAAAATAAACCTAAGAATAAAAAATCTAAATAAAATAAAATAAAAATATAAAATAAAATAAAAATAAAATAAATTGAAATAAATAAAAAATAAATTAAATAAACTAAATAAACATAAAATTATTGGTTTACTTAATTTTAAACAAAAGTCCTAAATGCTATGTTAACCCTAAAACCCAAACCTAAACCCTAAAACCTAAACCCTAAAACAAAACCCCTAAAACCCAAAACCAAACCCTAAAAGCTAAACCCTAAAAACCCACACTAAACCCTAAACTAAAAACACTAAACCCTAAACCCAATAAACCTAGATAAAAAACCCTAAAAGAAAAAAATAATCCTAAATTTAAACCTAAGAATAAAAACTTAAAAAATAACCATAAACCCTAAACCCTAAAAAAATAAAATAAACCTAAGAATAAAGAACCTAACTAAAATAAAATAAATTAAAATAAACCTAAACCTAAATATAAAATAAAATAAAAACCTAAACCAAAAATTAAACATAAAACCCTAAACCTAAACTTAAACCTAAAAATAAATAGTAAAACCCTAAACCTTAAAAATAAAATAAAATATAAATCAACTAAAAGTAAACTAAACTTAAACTTAAACATATAAAATAAACTAAAATAAATAAAAGTAAAATTAAACTAAATAGATTAAATAAACCTAAATAAAAATCAAAATAAATAAACCTAAACTACTGGGTTTACTCAGTTTTTATTTTTAAAAAAGAAACCATAAATCCAAAATCCTAAACACTAAACTACCAACTTTGGCCCAGGCAACCATAAACCCTAAAACCCTTAAACTAAAACCAGACTCTCTAAACTCCACTGACCACAAACCCACCTTATAAAGAAACCATAAAAACCCTAAAGACTCTAAACTAAATCTTTGAGCCCTGGACCACAACCCTGGGCTCTAAACCACCTAAACCCTCCCAGGCAAGGCTGACCTCAAGCCCTAAACTACCAAAAGATCTTAAATTAAACCTAAACTATCCCATGACCCTAGGCCATGACAACCGGACCACTACCATCCAGCCAACCTAAACCCCAGACTTACCATACCACCCAAACCCTACCATCCCACTGACCCTGACCCTCCTAAACCAACTACTTACCACCGCATGACCACTAAACCTAAACCCAATTGTAAACTATAAACCCTAAACCCCCACCTAAAATCATAAACTAAACCCTAAAATGTAATCCTAAACTCTAAACCCTACCCACCCCAGGCTCAAAACCTCAACCCTAAACCCTAAAACCTAAACCTAAACTAAACTAATAAACTTAAAAAATAAAAGAAATAAATAAAAAATAAAATAAAAAAAATAAAATAAAATAAAATTAAACTAAACATAAAATAAAATAAAATCAAAATTAAAAATAAACTAAAATAAAATAAAAAAACATAACCTAAACTAAAATAAATTAAACTTAAGAATAAAACCTAAAAATAAAATAAAATAAAATAAACTAAAATAAAATAAACTAAATAAAATTAAACCTACCGGTTTGTAATTAAAACAATCCTATACTATACCCTAAACCATATAAACCCTAAGGCTAAGCACTAAACCCTAATCCCTAAACCCTAACCTTAAATCAGAAAAAACCTAAACCCTAAACTCTTAAACCCTAAAATATAAACCCTAAAACATAAAACCTAAAATCTAAACCTAAACTAAATAAAACCTAAAAAAAAAATATATGATTAAACCTAAACCTTACTCAAATAAAAAAATAAAATAAAAAATAAAATAAAATAAAACCTAAAATAAAACCTAAACCTAAAATAAATTAAAATATACTAATAAAATAAACTAAAATAAAGTAAATAAAACCTAAACATAAACTAACCTAAGAATAAAAAATCTAAATAAAATAAAGACTAAAGCATTAAAATAAAATAAAATAAACCTAAAAGAAAATAAAATAAAGTGGAATTGAATAAAAGCTCATAAAATAAACCTAAAATAATTCAAAATAATAAATAAAACAAAACCTAAACCCTAAACTTAAAAAAAACATAAACCTAAAATAAAAATAAAATAAATAAAATAAAATAAACCTAACAATAAAATAAAATAAACTAAAATATACCAAAACCTAAACTAAATAAAATAAAATAAACTAAAATAAAAATAAACTAAATAAAATTAAACCTAAATAAAAATATTCCTAAAATATGACCTAAAACTTAAACCAAAGAAAATAAAATAAAAACCTAAACCTAGACCTAAAAATAAAAATTAAAACCTAAACATTAAAAATAAAATAAAAAGAAAACACAACTAAAAAAAACCAAATCCTAAACCTAAACCTAAAAATTAAACTAAAATATAAAACCTAAACTAAAATAAATAAACCTAAAATAAATAAACTAAACTAAATAAAAATAAAAAATAATCCTAAATAATAAAATAAAAATAAAATAAGCTAAAATGAATAAAAATTAAACTAAAGAAAAAAAAATAAACCTAAAATAAACCTAAAATAAAATAAACTAATAAAATAAATAAATAAATAAATAAAACCTAAACTAAACTAAAAATAAAATAAACCTAAGATAAGAAGCCCAAATAAAATAAAACTAAATGCAAAATAAAATAAAATAAATGTAAAATAAAATAAAATAAAATAAAAGTAAATAAAACCTAAACCTAAAAAATAAACCAAATAAATAATTAAATAATAAACCTAAACCCTAAACTAAAAAAAACCTAACCTTAAAATAAAAAATAAAATTAACAAAATGAAATAAACTTAAACATAAACTAAAATAAATAAAACCTAAACCGAAACATAAACTAAATAAAATAGGACAAACTAAAAATTAACCTAAACCTAAACTAAAAAAAAACCTAAAAATAAACCTAAGATAAAAACCTAAAACCTAAATTTAAAAAAAAATAAAATAAAAACCTAAACCTAAACCTTAAAATAAAAAATAAAGCCTAAACCTTAAAAAAAATAAACATAAAACTCAACTAAAAAAATAATCCTAAACGTAAACCTAAACCTAAACCTGAAAAATAAACTTAAAAAAACCTAAACTAAAATAAATAATGATAAATTAAATAAAATGAACAAAATTAAAATAAAAATAAAAATAAAATAAATAAATCAATAAAATAAAAATAAATAAACTTTTACACTTTTTTTATTTTACAAAAAAGCATAAACCCTAAATCCTAAACCTTCAACCCTAAACCCTAAACCCTAAACCTATAACCCTAAACCTTAAACCATAAACCCAAAACCTAAACCTAAAATCATACACCTAAAGCTCTAAATACTAAACCTAAATCCTAAACCTAAACCTAAACCTAAACTTAAACCTAAACTAAAACCCTAAACTCTAAAACCATAAACCCTAAACTCAAAACCCTAAACGTTCAACTCTAAACCCCAAACCCCAAACCAAAAACCAAAAATCCAAAGCCCTAAAACCCTAAACTATAACCCCTAAACCCTAAACCCTAAGCCCTAAACCCTAAAACCCTAAACCCTAAACCCTAAATCCTAAACACTATACCTGAATCCCTACACCCTAAATCTATAACCCTAAACCCTAAACCCTAAAACCCAAACACTAAACCCTAAACACTAAACACTAAACCCTAAACCTTAAACCCTAAACCCTAAAAACTAAAACATAAACTAAATAAAACCTAAGAAATTAAATTAAACAGCCTAAACCTAAATAAAAAAAGTTAAATTAAATAAAAATCTAAACTAAAACTAAAATAAATTTAAATAAAAATTAAAATAAATAAAATAAATAAAATAAATTAAAGAATAAAACATAAATAAAATAAAATAAGAAATAAACATAAATAAAAATAAAAAATAAAATAAACTAAAATAACTAAAAAATAAATTAAATCATCTAAATAAACCAAAACATAATAGTTTACTTAATTTAAAAAAATGTTATAAATCCTAAATCCTAAACACTAAACCTAAACCAAACTAAACCTACAACCCTAAACTTAAACCCTAAACTATAAACCCCAAGAAACCCTAAACCTCAAAACCTAAACCCTAAAGCCTAATAAACCTAACTAAACCCTAAACTTAACCCTAAACTCTAAACCCTAAAACTAAATCAAAACCCTAAACCTAAACTCCCTATAACCTAAACCCTAAAATAAACCCCAAGCTCCTAAACCCTAAATCCTAAACCTTAAACCCTAAAACCCAAAACCTTAAACCCTAAACCATAAACACTAAACTAAACCTAAACCCTAAAACCCTAAACACTAAACCCTAAATCTAAAAACCTAAACTAAATTATAAACCTAAGCTAAACCCTAAACCCTAAATCGTAAACCCTAAACCATTAAAACCTAAAAACCTAAAAACCTAAACATAAACTAAATAAAACATAAAAATAAAATAAAATAAACCCTAAACCTAAATAAAATAAAAAATAAAAAAATAAAAACCTATACATAAACCAAAAATTAGAATAAAATAAAAAAAATTAAAATAAACTAAAATAAAATAAATAAAAACCAGACCTAAACTAAAAAATAAAATAAACATAAGAATAAAACACTAATTAAAATAAAATAAAAAATAAACAAAAATTAAAAAAATAAGATAACCTAAAAATAAAAAATTAAACTAAATAAACTAAATAAACCTTAACATACTGGTTTACTTAATTTAAAAAAAAAATCTCTAAACCCTATCCTTGCCCTAAACACTAAAACCTAAACCCTAGACCCTAAAAACCCTAAACCCTAATGTCTAAACACTAATGCCTAAACGCTAAACCCTACACCCTAAACCCTAACCCTAAACCCTAAACTCTAAATCCTAAACCATAAAACCCAAAACCCTATACTCTAAACCCTAAATCCTAAACCCTAAAAACCTTAGAATAAAAAACCCTAAATTATAAAATAAACTTGAACTTAAACCTAAGAATAAAAAACCTTCATAAATAACCATAAACCCTAAACCCTATAAAAGTAAAATAAAAATAAGAATAAAAAACCTAATTAAAATAAAATAAACTAAAAAATTAACCTAAACCTAAATAAATAAAATTAAACCTAAAATAAAACCTAAAACCTAAACATAAATAAATAAAATAAAACCTAAACCTAAACTTAAAAATAAAAAAGCATAAACCTTAAAAGAAAAGAAAAATAACTAAAAAATAAACTTAAACTTAAACCTTAAAAAAATAAGCTAAAAAAAACTTAAACTAAAATAAATAAACCTAAATAAATAAACAAACTAAAAAAAATAAAAAATAAACCTAACTAAAAAAATAAAATAAAAACTAAGAAAATCTAAACTACTAACAACATCTCCAAACCCACCCATAAGCCTCAATTCCCTCCTCTTCTCTCATTTATTGTTTATAATTATTTATGTGATTCTTAATTATTCTGAATCATGATTACGCTTTCATGTTACTTGGTGTAACATCTTTGATTTTATGATTCCATGGGGAATCTAATGATCAATTGACTAATCATTCAACCTAAAATCATTCAAAGATGTCTCTAGGATCCCAGGAACTTATTTTAACTTCTTTTGAGCAATTTTGATCTGATCTAATTATGGAAAAGCTTGTTAAGCCATTTGAATTTTCTTCGTTGGAAAGTTTACTCTTCAGACCAAATCTAGAAAACATTCAATCTTTCTTTCATTTAAACTTGGTGTGCTTTTAATTGATGATTTTGATTCGCATAACAAATGATTTGGATTACTTGTTGTTCTTATTTTGTTTTCAAATGACTTAAATGAAAAAGGATGGAAGAATCTAATCATTTTGGTTTGATTTCTCTTTAATGTGTAAAAATGCTTTTTTATTGAAATGATACAAAATCGACAAAAATTAATTTCTAGAAGAAGAATTATTACCAAGAATTAGATCAAAAAATTTAGTTATATGCAAAGTTGATTTTAAAAATTTCCATCTTTGTTCTCATTGTAAAATCCAAGATGACAATTCAATGTTTCATTCTCGCATCCTCACCTAAAAAAGAAAATTCATTAAGGAAACCATTGTTCCTAACCCTAGGCCGACCACTGTTAAATATCAAAAAGTTAATTTAGAAAAAAAAGGATTCATTGAATGTTCCTAATAAGGCTATTTTACCTCTTATTTCTTCTATGCAATTGAAGGTATCTAATGTGAAAAATAATCATTTCTCTAAACTTTTGGATGATGATTATTTTTCCTCTAAGTTGATCCTCACATCCTTACCAATTTTGATTGACAAAAATGATGCTTTAATTGAAAATATTAATGAGGATATCAATGTTATGCATCATTTGAATTCAATGGACAATATGGTTTTGGTTTCTCATGATATTCAATTTGAAAATTTTGAAGTTACTTTAGTTTAGGATGATTTAAATTCTCAAAAAGATTTAGTTTTGTCAAATAATATGAGTAATGAAGAAGAAGGGTTGGATGTTCACACTTGCCTTCTTTATAAATCCATTTCGGCTCCCTCGCTTATTATACTAGATGCCCATTTTCCTTTAATAAATTCTAATAACTTGGAAGAAGGAGAACTCACTTCTATACAAGGGACTTCCCCTAAATCTGTGACTAACGTTGTTAAATCCTTCACGGATGTTGATTCTATGGGAAAAGGAAATGGTTTCCAAACTTATCATGCTAAAAACAAAAAAAATGTTAAAAACAACCATCCCAAATTTTCCAAAAACACTAGATCTACTACGACCTCTCTCTCCTCTCTTAATTAACCTTTTCTTAACACCTTTTTTATTTCCTTATGTTTAATTTTCTTGTTTGGAATGTTAGAGGGATCGATACCCTGTTTATTCATAATTGTATTAGAAACCTTTCTTGCACTCATAATATTTTATTACTTATTATTTTGGAGCCTCTTATTCATGCAAACAAAATTAACCATGTTGCCAAAATGTCAGTTTCAATAATTTTTTCTCTAATGTTAGTAATAAAATTTGGTGTTTTTGGAATAATTTTATGGAAGTTTCTATTATTGATGATTTTCAACAAGTTGTCAATGCTCAAATGTCTTATGGTGACTATTGTGTTTTGGGCTCTTTTGTCTATGCATCTTGTAATAGATTTAGTAAAAATTTTCTTTGGGAAAATTTGAGGAATTTTGCTACCTCTGTCAATAAACTTGGTTTATTTGTGGGGATTTAAACACTATTTTATTCTCTTCTGAATGAATTGGTGGTTGCACTCCTAATATTCATTCCATGGAAGAATTTTCCAATATGATCCTTGATTGCAATTTGATTGATATTGGCTTTAAGGGTTCAAACTTTTCTAGGAAAACTCTAGACTTTGGCAAAGGTTGGACCAAATTTTTCTAATACTCATTGGATTACTCAATGACCTATTACTTTTGTCGATCATTTAAGTCAAACCTTATCATATCATGATCCTCTTTTGGTTTCTATTAAAGATAACTCTAATAGATTAAAAAATTTTTCTCATATTAGATTTCAGAACATGTCGATTCAGCATATTGATTTCTTTAATGTTATGGCTAACAATTTGGAAGCTCCCTTACATCCTGACAATTTGGTTATGGGGATGAATAGATTTTAGTTTAAGCTTAAAATACTTAAATAAAATATGGGTTTTGGAACAAGCATTATTTTAAAAACCTTTTTGCTAATATGAAGGAATTGGAAAAATTGGTTTTTGATCTTGAAGTCTTTGTTATGTCTGATCCTACTAAGATTAAGGACTTAACTGAGGCAAAAGATAAACTTGTTAATTTTCAAAATATGAAAGAGACTTATTAGCTCTTAAAAGTTGCTAGAAAACATATTGTAGATGGTGACAGAAATACTAGATATTTCCATGCTTTTGTTAATAAAAAGAGAGCTTTAAATAATATTCAAAAAAATTAAAGATGACAATGGAGAATGGATTATGAAGAGTAACGATATTCAGGATTCGACCATTAATTAGTTTAGAAATATGCCTAATAAGAGTTGCTCTTATGGAGCTATTTCTAAATCACACTTGATTCCTTCTATTATAATTAATTATGACATTGATTTGCTTACTATTATACCTAATGAAGAGGAAATTTTTAAAGTTCTTAATATCATGAACATAGATTTTGTTGCTGGTCTAGAGGATTTCACAACCAAATTTTTTCAAAAATGCTAGTGTATTATTAAAAATGATTTGGTTGAAGCTGTGATTAATTTTTTAATGGTGATCCTTTTCTCATATATTTTTCTAGCACTTCTATTGTTCTCATACCTAAGAAAGATAATACGGACTATTTGAGTTATTTTAGACCTATTAGTCCTTGCACCTTTTACAATAAGCAAATTTCCAAAATTCTAATTAACAGCCTCAATCCTTTACTTCATAGGATTATCTCTCTAAAATAAACTAGTTTTGTTAGAGGTAGATCTATTTTTGATAATGTTCTGCTTGCTCAAAAATTAATTCATGATTTAGATGCTAATACTAGAGGTTGCAACATTTTGTTCAAATTAGATATTACCAAAGCTTTTGACAATATCTACTGGGATTTCCTTATCCATATTCTGAATTTATTTAGGTTTTCTAATAAATTTATCTTTCTTATTAGAAATTATATTAATAATGCTTGGTTTTCTATTTTGTTTAATGGGGAAGCCTTGGGATTATTTCCTTCTTCCCATGGCCTAAGACTAGGGGATCCACTATCTCCTTCATTATTTATTATTGTTGAGTACTTATCTAAGAGCATCAATGATCTATTCTTAAACAATCCTATTATGTATTATAGAACTCTTGGTGGTCTTCTTGTTTCTCATTTAAGCTTTGTAGGTGATTTCAATTTTTTCTAGAATGCCTCTATTCATCATATCATAAATCTCAAGATTTTTTAAATAAATTTGGTAGAGAAAGTAGTCTATCTGTCAATGAGAACAAAAGCTATTTTATTACTTCTTCAAGCATCTCCAATAATAAAATTAATCAAATCCTGCATATCACTAACTTTAAACATTAACACCTTCCTCTTAAGTACTTGAGTCCTGCTCTTGTCAAAGGTCCAAAACAATCCCATCTTTTTGATGAGTTAATTCAAAAAATTTTAAATAAAATTTGTATTTGGAAATTTCATTTACTTTCATTTGGTGGCAAGCTCACTATTTTTAAAAGAACTCTCAATTAAATTCCACTTTGTTTGATTCAAACTATTATCCCCACTAACGCTACTCTTATCAGAATTGATCGCTTGCTTAATAAATTTTTTTGGGGATTTAATAATTCTACTAAAATACTACATTGGACTTCCTGGCATAAATGTTGTGGTCCCTTGGGTGAAGGTAGTCTCGCTTAAACGATTCGAAGCTATTACTTCTCTCTCATAAGTTTTGGTGGAAGTTTAGAAAGAATGATAGCCTTTGGGCAAGTTTTATGATGACAAAAATATTTCCAAGGTAAACACCATCATATATATGCTTATAAAGTTGGTGACTCTCTAGTTTGGAAAAGGCTTTGCTCCATTAAATAAGTTGTTGAACCCTTAATATCTTGGGGTATTCATTTGGGCTCTTCTTTCTTTTGGCAAGACAATTGGATTGAAAATGGCTCTATTGACTCCCTTTTATTGACCCATTCTACTCCAGCTATCAAAGTTAACTCTTTCTTGCATAATAACACTTGGAATGAGAACAAAATTAAGGATTATATCCCTATTTCTCTTTTAGATAACTTTAGAAATATCCCTATTTTCTCTAACAAACCTGACAAAATTCTCTTTAAGATTTCTCACAATGGTGATTTTATTCTTAAAGAGGTTTGTACTTTTATTATTGATAAGCAAACTCTTCTAATGTTTTCATTAAATTTTGGAATAATATCATTCCCATTTCTTATTAATTTTAGCTTGGAGGATTTTGAATAACTATATTCCTTTGTACTGTTTGCTCTGGAATAAAGGTTTTAATTTGCTTTCAAAATGCTATTGTTGCTTTCATATTGAAAATGTTAATCATGTTTTGTCAATGGTGCTATTGCTTATAAATTATGGTTATGGTATGATAATTTATTAAATACCAACTACTTTCATGGCTCTCTTTCCATATATCCACTTCTTGAAGTCTGTCTCCAAAAAATTATGAAAGGTCATATCAAAGTTCTAGTTTCTATTACCCTTATTTTGTTCATCTAGATTGACATAAATGATGCTAAATATTGTGGTATTCCTATGAGCCTTAAAAGGATCCTGGTTAGAACCAAAGAAAATAATTCATGCTCTATTTAATGCCTATCTTATTAGTAACATTCATTTTAGAGGCTATAAATTTGTGGCTAAAAAATTTGGTGTCATTCTACCTTATGTTGACTCTAATAAAAGAGCTAGGATTATCCATTGGATCAAACCCAAAGAAAATTTGATTACAGTGAATATTGATGATTCTATTGCTTCCAATAAATATGGCTATGGTGGTATTCTTAGGGATTCTAAAGGTACCATCATTTGTGCTTTTGCATATCCTCTCAATGCCTACTCTATTATCTATGCTGAAGTTATGCTTGTCAATAAAGCTATTAAAATTTAGTTGAATAAAGGTTTCCTCAACATCTAGATTGAGGTTGATGTGCTCTTGCTTCTTGACATGCTAAACACTAATAGAATAGGAAATGCTAATTTATTTTATCTTCTCAATCATATTGAAAATCTTCTTTTTCAAGTTTGTTATATAATTTCCCATATCTTTTGTGAAGGTAATGTTTGTGATTTCTTGGCTACTTTAGGTTCCAACTTAACTAATTTCACTTTATTTGACAATCAAAATTTGCCTAAACTTTTATGGGGTTTGGTCAATATGGATAACACTAGATTACCTTTTCTCAGATTATAATTTTCTTAGCTTAGTTTTTTCAGTTGGTTTTTGACAAGCCATTGCTATTGGTTCCCCTTTGTTAAACCCTTTTTAGGTTGTGGCCATTTGCTCATTATCACTCTTGGTCTTGTGCTTGGTTTTGTTTTTGACCTCTTGCTTTTGGGTTGGCCTTGTGGTCGCTACCTAGTGGTTCCTATTTTTTCTGCTTGGGTTATTTTGGTTTTTTCATGCTGGTGATTGTTGTTTGGCTGGCTGGTTGATTATTATTGCTTGGTTGTTTTTGCTAACCTTCATTTGGTTGGTGGCTTTGCCTGCTATTTTCTATATAGGGTATTCCATATCTTTGTGCTAGTTCCTCCCTTAATTGAGTTAGATTTTCTACAAGTGTGGTGGTTGGCTAACCGGTGGGTGGTTGTGTTGGTTGGTGTATTGGTTGGTTAAGTTGGTTGGTCTCTCCACTTCTATTGGTGGCAGATCAGAGGGGTTGTTCATGGTCTAATTTTGGATCAGATTTAGCAAGGTGGAGGATATTTGTTGACTGTTATTTCTTCTTTTTTGTGGATTAGGTTTTGAGGGTAAGTTTTGCTGGTTTGCATTTATTTATTTTGGTTGTGGTTTTGGCCTCTTCCTGTAATGGTCTTCCTCTCTTGGCTATAGCTTTTGTTTTTTGTTGTTATTTTGGGTTGGCTGGTTGATGGTTGTTTAGTGGTTGTTGTTTTTCTTTGGGATCTGGTGACATGGTTTGGTGTATTGGTGCCTAACTTGGCTATGGTTATGATGCTTGCACTCATTGATATTTCTCCTCCTTTTTGTTGTTGGCTTTGGTGGTGTTCCTGTTGTATTGCTACTGCTCCTGATGGATGGCTTTTAGTATGTCTTACTATCTTCACTTCATTTAGTTTTGGCTGGTTATTTACCTCAATTGGATCATAATTTATGCTGCTTTGGTTGGGTTTGGTGGATGCTGTTGTTTGCTTCTACCCTTTTCCTGGTTGTCTTGGGTTGTTTTGGCATGATGGATGTTGTTGGTCTTTTCTTGATTAGGATTTTCTACTATTATGGTGGTTGGCTAGAGGCCATGTTGGTCGGTGGGTTGGTTGGCTATTTTGGCTATGGGTTGGTTGGATGGGTGCTATTTTGGCCTTTCTTTGCCGCTCTGTTGGTGACAAGCTGGTTGGCCTACTCCTACTATGGTTCTCCTCTCTTGGCTACTGCTGCTTTCCTTTTGCTAGTTTGGGTGACAACCTTGCAACCTTTCCTATTTGCTTGTGGAGGATATGAGCTCTTCTATTATTTTTCTTTTTAGTCTTGGTTTTTTATGCTTTGTGTTGTTAAGGTCATGATGCTTGCTCCATTTTATGTTGTTATTCCCTTTTGGTGGGGGCTTTGGTAGTGTTCCTACTATACTGCTGTTGTCCCTAATGGTTGGTTGATTTTCTGCCTTATTGGGCTTATTTGTTTTGGTGGCTTTGTAGTTGGCTATTATGTCTGCTGCTTGCAGGAGTTTGTAGGCTTGCAGGATGATGGACTTTGGATGATGGGCTACAAGAGGTATGTTGGCAATGATTGCCTTGATGTTTCCATCTCTATCTTCTTTTGGCTAGCAACACTATATGTGATTGTAACCCTTCTTCAAAAGTTTGGATGCTTACATATAGTGTTGCTCCTTGAGATGATTATAACTGAGCCTGAGCCTTTTTTCTACTTTGCTCCATTTCTTTGCTCATACTCTTTATGCTTGCTTAATTTTATTAATCCTTTCAATAGTATGTTGTAGATTTTTTATAGGTTGGGAGAATTTTGTAGGTGGATCTTACTAGTATCCAAAGGACCTAGTGGATGTTGATGTTGCGCATATGGATATGTTGCTGTGCTAATTTGGTTTTGCTTTTGTTTTTTTTCCTTATATTATTGTAATATTTAGGGGGATAATCTCTTTAAGACTTATTATGGCTCTTTGAGCATTAGTTTAGAGATTTACCCCCTCGAAGGACTTTGTATTTTTCTTTGTGGCAATAAAATTCCACTAATTTCCTAAAAAAAAATCTAAACCCTAACAATAGGCAGAACCTTGACGGCAGGAGCATCACCGTCAACTAGTCTCAATCAAGATATGGTGGAGGAGGCGAAGGCGGAGGAGGCGGTTATCGCAGTGGAGGTGGGGGATCTGGAGGTGCTGGTGGATATGGAGGTGGTGGTCAGAGTAGTGGTGGTTATTGAGGTGGGAGGAGCGACGAAGGTTACAACAATGGTTACGGCGGAGCGAGAGATCCGGTATATGATGGTAGATCCCGCTACTCAAGAGGTCGGGTCGATGGAAACTAGAAACGAAGAATAGCCTATCGATCATCGCTTATGGAACTGTGTCTTCTGATAGAGGTTTCTAGTTATCTAGGGTTTTTGAATTGCTCTATGCATGCTCATTTTTTACCTATGTCATCCCTTGTGTCTTAGAAAACTTGGTGTGTTACTTTGTTGATGAAATCAAAAAGAAGAAATGTTGATATGAATTTGTTCTACGTTAAAAGAAAACCAAAAACTCTAAACTCTAAACTAAAACCTGAACCCTAAACCTAAAACCTAAACCCTAAACCCTAAACCCTAAAAACCCTAAACCCTAAAACCCTAAACCCTAAACCATAAACCCTAAACCCTAAGACCTAAACCCTAAACTCCAAACCCTAAACCTCAAACCTTATACCCCAAAAAACACTAAACCCTAAACTCTAAACCCGAAAGCATAAACTAAACCTAAACCTTAAACCCTAAACCTAAAACCCCAAACCCTAAACCTTAAACCCCAATCACTAAACCCTAAACCCTAAACCTTAAAATGCTAAACCCTAAACCCTAAACTAACCCTAAACCCTAAATCCTAAAAACCCAAAACCATAAAGCCCAAACCCTAAACCCTAAACCCTAATTGAACCATAAACCCTAAGCTAACCCTAAACCATAAACCATAAACCCTAAAAACCCTAAACCCTAAAGCCTAAACACTAAACCTTAAACTGTAAATCCTAGACCCTAATCCTAAACCCTAAACCCTAAAACCCTAAACCCTAAAACCCTAAACCTAAACACTAAACCCTAAACCCTAAACCCTAAAAACCTATAAACCTAAACTAAACTAAATAAAACCTAAAATGAAAAAAAATAAAAAACCTAAACCTAAATAAAATAAATTAATAAATGAAAATACAAACATAAACTAAAACCTAAACCTAAACCTTAAAATAAAATAAAATAGACTAATAAAAATAAACTAAAATAAAATAAATAAAAACCTAAACTAAACTAAAAATTAAAATAAACCTAAGAATAAAAAACCTAAATAAAATAAAAAATAAATGTAAAATAAAAAGAAAATAAACCTAAAATAAAATTTAAAAAATTAAATAAAACCCTAAACCTAAAAAATAAACCTTAAAGTAAAACCTAAAAATAAATAAAAAATAAAACCTAAACCTTAAACAATGAAAAAACCTAAACCTAAAATAAGTAAATAAGTCAATGAAATAAAATAAACACAAAACTAAACTAAAATAAACTAAACTAAAATAAATAAAACCTAAACAAAATCCTAAAATAAACTAAACTTAAACATAAACTTAAACTAAATAATATAAAATAAACTAAAAATAAACCTAAACCTAAACAAAAAAAAAATAAAACCTAAAATAAAAACATAAAACCTATACCTAAAACAATAAAATAAAACTTGAACTTGAACCTAAAAATAAAACCTAAACTTAAAAAAATAAAATAAAAATAAAATTCAATCACAAAATAAACCTAAACCTAAACCTAAACCTAAACCTAAAAAATAAACTAAAATAAAAAACCTAAGCTAAAATAAATAAGCCTAAAATAACTAAACTAAACTAAATAAAAATAAAAAATAAACCTAAATAAAAATAAAATATAAAATAAACTAAAATAAATAAAAATAAACTAAATAAACCTAAACCTACCGGTTTACTTAATTAAAAAAACCATAAATCCAAAATCTAAAACACTAAACCCTAAACCCTAAACCGTAAACCGTAACCCTAAACCCTAAAAAACTGATAACCCTAACCTAAAACCTAAACCCTAAAAGCATAAACCCTAAAACCCTAAACCCTAAACCCTAAACCCTAAATGCTAAATGCTAAACCCTAATTCCTAACTGTAAACCCTAAATCCTAAACCCCAAACCCTAAACCTAAACCTAAAGTAATTAAATAAATTAAATAATAAACCAAAAAAATTAAACCTAATAAACTTAAACCTAAACTTAAACTCTAAGAATGGGAAGAACCTTGACTATAGGAACATCACCATCAACAAGGCTTAGTCTCGATGTGGAGATAAAGCCAAAGGTTGAGGCGGTCGTTATCATACTGGTGGTGGGGGATCTGGCGGTGTTGGTGGGTATGGAGGTGGAGGTCAGAGCAGTGGTGGTTATGGAGGCGGGAGGAGCGACGAAGGTTACAGCTGTGGTGGTGGTAAAGCGAGAGATCGGGGATATGAAGGTGGATCACGCAACTCGGGAGGCCGGGGTAGTTCTTTTGGGAACTATAGAAATGGAAGAATGACCGATCTGATCTACTACTTATGGAATTATGTCTTTACAGTAGAGATAGTTCTAGTTATTTAGGGTTTTTGATTTGCTCTATGCGTGCTCATTTTTGATCTATCTCATTGCTTATGTCTTAGAAAACTTGGAGTGTTACTTAGTTGATCATATCGAAAAGATTAAAAGTTGAATCTAAATTTGTTCTCTATTTAAAAAAAAAACCAAAACACTAAACCCTAAACTAAAACCTAACCCTAAACCTGAAACCTAAATGCTAAATCGTAAACCTTAAAACCCTAAACCCTAAACCCTAAACCCTAAGACCTAAACACTAAGCTATAAACTCTAAACACTAAACCTTAAACACTAAAAAACCCAAAATACAAAACCTAAACAAATCCTAAAACTAAACTAACCTTACATAAAACTTTAAACTGTCAACCTAAACAACCCTAAACCCTAAACCTTAAACCCTTAAACCTAAACTCTAAACCCTAAGCCCTAAAAAACCCTAAACCCTAAACCCTAAACCTTATACCTAAAAAATAAAATAAAAAAAAATAAAAAAACCCAAACCCCAAACCCTAAACCCTAAATATAACCCGAAACCATAAACCCTAAACCTTAAACCTAGAACACTAAACCATAAACCCTAAACCTTAAACCCTAAAATCCTAAATCCTAAACCCTAAACACTAAACCCAAAAACCCTAAACTCTAAACCCTAAACCCTAAACCCTAAAACCTACAACACTAAACCCTAAACCCTAAACCCTAAACCTTAGACCCTAAACCCTTAAAACCTAAAAACCTAAACCTAAACTAAATAAAAACTAAATGTAAAATAAATAAAAAAACCTAAACCTAAATAAAATAAAAAAACTAAAATAATTTAAAAACTTAAACTAAAACCTCAGCTTAAACCTAAAACTAAAACTAAACCTAAACCTAAAATAAAATAAAATAAAAATTAAAAACTAAACTAAAATAAAATAAATAAAACCTAAACTAAACTAAAAATAAAATAAACCTAAAAAATAAAGCACTTAAATAAAATATTACCCAAACGTAAATAAAAAAATATAAGATAAATATAAACAAAACAAAATAAAACAAAAATAAAAAAACCTAAACCTAAAAAAAAATAAACTCAAAAAATAAACGAAAATAAATAAAAAATAAACCTAAACCCTCAAACTAAAAAAAAAAATCTAAACTTAAATTAAACAAAATAAAATAAACCTTAACCTAAACTAAATTAAACCAAGCTAAAATAAATAAAACCTAAACCTAAACCTTAACTAAATAAAATAAAATAAACTAAAAATAAACTAGAACCTAAACAAAAAAAAAACTAAAATAAAATTCTAAACCTAAACCTAAAAATAAATATTAAAACCTAAACAAAAAAAAAACTAAACAAAAAAATAAACAAAAACTTAAACTGAAACCTAAAAAATAAACTAAAATAAATAAACCTAAAATAAACAAACTAAACTAAATAAAGAAAATGAACCTAAATAAAAAATTAAAAATATAATAAACTATAATAAATAAAAAATAAACTAAATAAACTATATAAAACTTAACATTCCAATTTACTTAATTTTTTTATAAAACCCTAAACCCTAAGCCTACAACCCTAAACCTAAACCCTAAACCCTAAACCCTAAACTAACCCTAAACCCTAAACCTTAAACCTTAACCCTAACCCTAATCTTAAACCTTAAACCCTAAACCCTAAGCCCTAAACCCTAAAACCTTAGACCCTAAACCTTAAACCTTAAACCCTAAACCCTAAACCCTGAACTCTAAAAACATTAAACCCTAAAGCCTAAACCCAATACACTAATCCCTAAACTAACCCTAAACCCTAAGCTAACCCTAAACCTTAAACCCTAAACCCTAGACCCTAAAAACCCTAAACCATAAAGCCTAAACACTAAACTGTAAACCCTAAACTCTAAATCGTAACCCTAAAAACCATAAACCCTAAAACCCTAAAACCTAAACCCTAAAACCTAAAAACCTAAAAACCTAAACATAAATTAAATAAAACCTAATAATAAATAAATAAATAAATATAAACCTAAAAAAAATAAAATAAAATAAAAACCTAAACTAAAATTTAACCTAAACCTAAAAATAAAATAAAGAAATAAAAATAAATTAAAATAAAATAAATAAAACCTAAATTAAACTAAAAAAATAAAATAAACCTAAGAATAAAAAAAACTTAATTAAAATAAAAAATAAACTAAAAATAAAAATAAATAAACCAAAAATAAAATAAAAATAAAGAACCCTAAAATAAAATAAAATAAAAACTAAATAAAAACCTAAACCTAAAAAATAAACCTAAAAAGAAAACCAAAAAAAGTAATAAAAAATAAAACCTAAACCCTAAATGAAAAAAAAACTAAACCTAAAATAATAATAAAATAAACAAAATAAAATAAATCTAAACTTAAACCTAAACCTAAATAAAATATAATAAAGTAAACTAAAAATTAACCTAAACCTAAATTAAAAAATAAAACCTAAAAATAAACCTAAAATAAAAACCTAAAAGCTAACTTTAAAAAAATAAAATAAAAACCTAAACCTAAAAATAATAAATAAAACATAAACCTAAAAAATAAAATAAAAATAAAACAACTAAAAAATAAACATAAACCTAAACCTAAACCTAAAAAATAAACTAAAATGAAAACCTAAACTAAAATAAATAAATCTAAAATAAATAAACCAAACTAAATAAATATAAAAATTAAACCTAAAAAATAAAATAAACTAAAATAAATAAAAAATAAACTAAATATATTAAATAAACCTAACCATACTCATTTTCTTAAATTTTTTTAATTAAAAACCTTAAACTCTAAATCTTAAACCCTAAACCCTAAATAATAAACCTACTACCCTAAATCCTAAATCTTACAGCTTAAATAACCCTACACCTTAAACCCTAAACCCTAAACCTTAAAAGCCTAAACCCTTAAACCTTAAACCTTAAAACCTAAACCCTAAACCCTAAACCCTAACCCTAAACCCTAAAGTCTAGACCTGAAACCTTAAACCTAAACCTAAAGTAACTAAATAACTTAAAATAATAAAATTAAACACTAAAACCTAATAAACCTGAACCTAAACCTAAACCCTAAGAATGGGCGTTGACCTGCCAGAACATCACCCGACTGTGCTCAACCTAGATCTGGTGGTGGAAGTGAAGGCGAAGGGGATGATTATCGTAGTGGTGGTGGGGGAGTTGGAGGTGCTGGTGGATATGGAGGTGGTGGTCAAAGTAGTGGTCGTTATGGACACGGGAGGAACAGTGGTGGTGGATTTGGAGATACTGGTGGATATACGTGCTCATTTTTGATCTATGTCATCACTTGTGTATTTGTGAACATAGTGTGTTACTTGGTTGATGAAATCAAAATGAAGAAATGTTGAATATGAATTTGTTCTTCTATTAAAAAATAATAAAAAAACTAAAAATAAAAAATAAAAAACCAAAAACCCTAAACCCTAAACTAAAACCTAAACCCTAAACCTAAAACCTAAACCCTAAACCTTAAACCCTAAACACTAAAAACCCAAAGCCCAAAACCCAAAACCTAAAACCCTAAACCCTTAAGCCCTAAACCCTAAATCAAAAAACCTAAACCCTAAACCCTAAACCTTAAACCCCAAACTCTAAACCCAAAACCCAAAACCCCAAACCCTAAACCCTATACCCTAAACCCTAAACTAACCTTAAACCCTAAACCCTAAACCCTAATCCCTAAATAGCTAAAAACCTAAAATGAAACTAAATAAAACATAAAAATAAATAAATAACAAACCTAAACAAAATAAAATAAAATAAAAACATAAACTAAAATCTAAACCTAAACCTACCTTAAATCTAACTCTAAAAATAAAATAAAAAAATAAAAATAGACTAAAATAAAATTAATAAAAACTTAAACAAAACTAAAAAATGAAATAAACCTATGAATAAAAAACCTAAATAAAATAAAAACTAAACTTTAAAAAAAAATACCTAAACCGAAAATAAAATAAAATAAAAACTAAATAAAAACCTAAACCAAAAAATTAGCCTAAAAATAAAACCTCAAAAGAAATAAAAAAAAAACCTAAACCCTAAAGGAAAAAAACCAAATCTAAAATAAAACTAAAATATAGAAAATGAAATAAACCTAAACCTAAGGTAAAAAAAACTAAACTAAAATAAATAATACCTAAACCTAAACCCTAAACTAAATAAAATAAAATAAAATAAAAATAAACCTAAACCTAAACTAAAAAATAAAATATACAAAAATATAAAAACCTAAAAAAAAATAAAATAAAAACCTAAACCTAAACCTAAAAATGAAAAATAAAACATAAACCTAAAAAATAAAATAAAAATAAAAATAAACTAAAAAATAAACGTAAACCTAAATGTAAACCAAAAAAATAAACTAAAATAATAACCTAAACTAAAGTAAATAAACCTAAAATAAATCAACTAAATTAAATAAAAATAAAAAATAAACCTAAAAAAGTAGAAATAAAAATAAAGTAAAATAAATAAAAAATAAACTATATAAACTAAATAAACTTAAACTTACCGCATTACTTTTTTTTAAAAAAAAAAACTCTAAACCCTAAAACCTAAACCATAAACCCAAAACCTTAAACTCTAAATCTTAAACCCTAAACCCTAAATCTTAAACCCTAAACCTTAAACCCTAAAACTAACCCTAAGCTTACAACCCTAAACCTACAACCCTAAATCATAAACCCTAGACCCTTAACCCTAAACCCTAACCCTAACCTTAAACCCTAAACCTACCCTAAACCCTAAAATCCTAAATCTTAAACTCTAAACTAACCCTAAACCCTAAACCTTAAAAACCATAAACCCTAAACCCTAAACCCTAAACTCTAAACCCCAAGAACCCTAAATGTTAAAGCCTAAACCCTAAAGCCTAAACCCTAAACCCTAATCTAACCCTAAACATGAGGCTAAACAGGATTTTGTGTTCCCGTGCAATTTTGTGCAATTTGGCCACTTTCGGGCTCCTCCGATCGTGATCGCTATTTTATTGTTTGCTTCCTCTCGCCTTTGTTTATATGACTCTCACTGATCGCTCAATGGTGGAGGCATTGCTCACACAACCGAAGCTCGCTTCCCGGATGCCGCTTTGCCCTCTCGATCCTAAAGGTACTTTGATCCATTTCATCCGCACGCGATGCCGCCAAGTCCTTAAGGATGCTCTTCTGTAAGAACCCTTGCTCTAATGCCTCTAACTTAATTTCAACCTCATTCTATGGATCACTGCCATGTGTTCGACCAGATGTGGAGAAATTAGCTAAGCCTTTTGAGTTCTCTTGGTTAGTAAATTCTCTCTAATGCACCTACTCTAAATAATATCCGATCTTTCTTCCATAGTTTAAAGATTTCGTGAGTCTTCACACTGATTGATCCGACATATCCTTATATCATTCGCTATCAAATTATTTAGATTATGTCTTTGCTCGTCGCCCTATTTTGTGTATAATTGTCAAATGCGCTCTTGAAATGGTCACCCCATTTTGATGCCAAAGAGGAATCCCCTATTGTTCCTTTATGGCTTGCTTTTCCCAACATGAGAATTAACTATGTTACTCACCAAGTTTTATTTGCAGTTGGGGATCTATTTAGTAGACCCCTTCAAAATGATTAAGCCAGTGCTGCTAGATCTTGGCCATCTATTGCACGTATCTTGGTTGAGATTGACATTACCAAAA
Organism: Cymbidium sinense; assembly: GCA_021442155.1. Taxonomy (NCBI): domain Eukaryota; kingdom Viridiplantae; phylum Streptophyta; class Magnoliopsida; order Asparagales; family Orchidaceae; genus Cymbidium; species Cymbidium sinense. The sequence continues at coordinate 97,179,867 of CM038216.1, forward strand.
AATACCTCAAAGTAGTTTGGATCGGTACAGAAAAATTTGGATATAACCAGAAAGTAGAATTTGAAAATTTCCCCGTCTTTTGCACTCACTATAAGATCCATGGTCATGATCACTCTAAATGCTTTGTGTTACACCCTAATTTCAAAAAGAATATATCACAGGATACTAATACCTTCTTGGAACTGGGAAAACCAATAAGTTAGTTTATATGCCTAAAGCTACTCATAATGGAACTCATCCTCCTACACCTACCCCTTTATTACCTACTGATTTGTCTATTGAAAAACATTATGAGCTTGGTAAAAATATTACTATTGAGGTGTGTGAAGAAACTAATGATTACTTACCCAGCACTACTCCCACTTGTAATAATTTGGCTTCTCATGACAATCCTTTGCTCCATTTGAATCTTAATGACAATTTGAATAGGAATCTTATATTGGATCAAAATAATGTTAATCCTTTAGTGTCATACCATAATCTGATTATGCATCATAGTAATGAGAATGATATTTGTACTATTAATGGTGCAAGAACCTCCCCTTCTATTTCTCTACAGAGTGATACTCAGGCAATCCCCATTTCTTATTCTTACTCTGATACTAAAGAAGGAGAAATCACCACTACTAAAACATTGACTGATAGTGCTCCTATTCTGGATACCAAAAATCAATCCCTTTCTGATGGCGATACTTTGGATACTGATAGACCCTTCCAAACTATTATTAAAAAAAATCTTATAAAGACAAAATGACTAATAATAATTTCACTAGAACAACTTGTTCTTCTCTAACACCTCACAAATAATTATGTCCTCCTCTCTTTCTTTTTCCATTTCTTTTTTTACCTTTTCCTTTTTGGATTTCTTATGATTAATTTTCTTATTTGGAATATCCGGGGTGGGACTCTCCTATCTCAGAACTGCAGGGAGCCTCCCACGCTCATAACATCAAATTACTTATTATTATTGAGCCTTTCATTAACTCTTCCAAGATTTCCCATGTTGCTAGATCGCTTGAATTTCAAAATTTCCTCTTCAATCTTAATAATAAAATATGGTGTTTTTGGAATAATTCCATCACCATTTCCATCATTGATGATCTTGAACAATTGGTTAATGTCAAAATCTCATTAGGTGAGTTTTTGACTTTTGGTTCCTTTATCTATGCTTCTTGTAACAGAGACGGTAGGAACATCCTTTGGAATCACTTAATAACCTTCGCCTCCTCGATTAATCTTCCCTGGTTGGTTGGGGGTGATTTCAACACAATCATTACTTCTTCAAAAAGGAGGGGAGGATGTTCCCCTAACCTCCATTCATGATCCAAGATTACAATCTAATTGACATTGGTTTTTCTGGTTCTAATTACACGTGGCATAACTCTAGACTTTGGCAGCATCCTGACAAGACAATTTTTAATTCTCTTTGGATCAATCAATGGCCTCTTTCCTCGATTGAACATTTGAGCAAAACTTTGTCTGATCATGCTCCACTTTTGATCTCTATCAAAACTCCCCCCTTTAACCCTTCTACTCCCTCACCTTTTAGATTCCAAAATATGTGGACCCAACATGGCGATTTCGCTAATGTTGTTTTCACTAATTGGATGGCTCTTGTTCACCCGGATAATTCCGTTAAAGGCATTATTCATCTTTGGCTTAAGCTCAAAAGACTTAAACATAACCTTAATTGGTGGAACAAGCATATATTTAAAAATCTTTTTACCAATCTTAAAGCTATGGAACAAGTTGTTTGCTCTCTTGAAGAGGTCGTCTTAACGATCCCAAAGAAGTTTGATAATTGCTAAAGATAACTTGATTAATTACCAAAATATGGAGGAAACCTATTGGTGCCAAAAAGCCACTAGCAAACATATTGCTGATGGCAACAGAAACATAAGGTATTTCCATGCTATTTACAATAAATAGAAAGCATTAAACTCGATTAAGAAAATTAAGAACTCTAATGGTGGCTGGATAACTATTAATAATGAAATTAAGGAATCTATCATACATCACTTTCAAAATTTATTAAATTCTAATCCTTCGTTAGAAACCCCCTCCAACACCCATCTAATCCCTTCTATGATTAACCATGAGGATAACCATGTGCTCACTATGTGTCCCCTAAGAGGAGATTAGTAGTACTTACAATAGCATGAACACCGCTCGCGATGGCTATATGACTCATTTCTTTCAGCACCTTTGTTAAATCGATCTTGTTGATGTTGTTATTGATTTTTTGATGTCTATTCTATATTTTTCATGTACTTCTATTGTCCTTATTCCCAAAACCAATAATACTGAATCTTTGGGTGATTTTAGTCCTATTAGTCTTTGCACCTTTTTCCAAAAACTCATTGCTAAATAAATTAATAATAAGATTAGCCCTCTGCTCCCTAAAATCATCTCCCCTAACCAAACTGGCTTTGTTAAAAATAGAGCCATATCTGATAATATTCTTTTCGCTCAAGAGATGGTTCATGACATTGATGTTCCTTCCAGAGGAGGTAATATCCTCTTCAAACTGGACATCTCTAAAGCCTTTAACAACTTCTCATGGGATTTCCTCTTTCAAATCTTACATTTGTTTGGTTTTCCGATAATTTTATTTGGCTTATAAAAAGTTGTATCACTAATGTCTGGTTTTCTGTTATCATGAATGGTGAGTCCCTTGGTTTCTTTACTTCGAGTCATGGCTTGTCACAAGGTGACCTGCTTTCTCCTTCTCTTTTTATCATTGTTGTAGAATATCTTTCGAGGATCCTCAATGATCTTTTCATTAAAAATCCTAACATGTTTTTTAAAACTCATGGTGGTTTCCCTGTTTCTCATCTTAGCTTTGCTGATGATTTTATAATCTTATGCAATGCCTCTCTTCAACATGGTAAAACTATTAAGAATCTCTTAAATGATTTTGGCAAAGTTAGTGGTCTCTTTCTCAATGAAAGAAAATGTTGTTTTATCCCCTCAGCTAAGATTCCTACCAATAGACTAAATCAAATCTCCAGAATTACTAATTTTAAGCAAAATCAACTTCCCATTAATTATCTCGGGGCTCCACTTTTTAAAGGCCAGAAAAGATCTCATTTTTTTGATGACCTTATTCAAAAAATATCTAATAAAATTTCATTTTAGGAATTTCATTTACTCTCTTTCGGTGGTAGGCTAACCTTGATTAAGAGCACTCTTAATTTCATGTCTTTATATCTCATCCAAACCATTGTGCCAACTATTTCTATCATCAACAGAATTTAGCGTCACCTAAACAAATTTTTTTGGGGCTCCAATGCCTCCTCTGAAAGAAATCATTGGACCTCTTGGTTTACAAGTTGTGGCACTTTTGACGAAGGTGTTCTTGGTTGTAAATCCATAAAAAAAGCTATCAATGTCTTTTCCTATAAACTCTGGTGGAATTTTAAGAGTAATCATAGTCTTTGGGCTAATTTCATGACTGCTAAATATTGCCAGGGTAAGCACCCCCTCATTTGTCCCTTTAAATTGGGTGATTCTCCTGTGTGGAAAAGACTTTGTTCTGTCAAATGGGATGCAAAATCCTTAATTTTTTGGGGCATTAACTCTGGTACTTCTTTCTTTTGGCAAGATAACTAGTGTGGATGTGGATCCATTGATGACTTACTCTCCACCCATTCCACTGTTGCTACTAGAGTAAACTCTTTCAGTCATAATAACAAGTGGAACAATAGTAAGCTTGCTGATTTTATCCCTTTTACTTTCTTGAATATGGTTTCTACTATTCCTATCACTCCAAACAATCTAGACCAGATTCTCTTTAAGCTCTCACATAATGGTGATTTCAACCTAAAAAATGTGTGGCTCCACATTAAAGATACTCATGATTCCTCCTATGTGTTCTCCAAACTTTGGAATAACAATATCCCTACTTATTCTATTCTTACTTGGCATTCTCAAAAAATTTTATCTATGTTGATTCCTTGTTGTGGGGTAAAGGGTTTCATTTACCCTCTAAATGTCAATGTTGTTTCCATATTGAGAATGTTAATCATGTTTTTGTTAATGGGGCCATTGCTTCTAAACTTTGGATTTTGTATGATGATCTTTTTAACACTGTCAATTTAAATGGCTCTCTTACTTTATATCAACTTCTTGATGTCTATTTTGATAATACTATTAATGGTCACATTAAAGTCATCACTGCTATCACTCTAATCTGGTTCATATGGATGGACCGAAATGATGCAAAACATTGTGGGATCCCTATGAACCACGTAAGGATTATTGCTAGAAGTAAAAACAAAATTTGTGACTTGTTTAAAGCCAGTCTCATTCATTACATGCATACCCAAAGGTCAGAATTTGTGGCCAATAAAATGTAACCGGATCAACCTTACTGTCTAAATGACAAGATTGTTTATTGGAAAAAACCTCTTGACCATATTATTAAAATTAATACTGATGGCTCTGTCTCTCATAATGTCTTTGATTATGGTGGCATTTTCAGGAACTCTAAGGATATAGTACTATGTGCTTTTGCTTATCCCCTTATTTCCTGCACTGTCCCATTTACTGAGCTTATGGCAGTCTATAAAACTCTTGAGATTAGCCTTCAAAATGGCAGGCTCAATATTTGGATTGAGGTGGATGCTCTTCTGTTGATTGATCTTTTGACTTCCACCAAAATGAGTAGCACTGAATTGTACTACCTCCTCAAGCAAACTAGATCTCTTCTTTCCCAACTGAATTTTAACATCACTCATGTTTATGAAGGAAATTCAGGCCGACTACCTTGCCAATCTGGGTGCTAGATCAGATGGTATCATATTTTTTGATCAACTCACCTTACCCAAACACTTACGTGGGCTAGTTAACTTTGACAATTCTAGGTTTCTTTATCTCAGAACTTAATCTAACCTTTTGATGTATACTGTCCATTCATCTTTTAACTATATGCCTCTTTATCTTATGGCTTTTTATTCCTTTTTGTGTCTTTTGTGGATGCTTCACACAGATATTACTTGTTGTCTTGATCTCTGTGCCATGATTTGGTGTTTTAATAGCTTATCCTTTATTTGGAGGCTCTCTACTTTTAGCATTTACACAGATAAAGGGTTGTTGTTGAGCTATGTCCATACTAATACGCTGCATTCGAATTTTATTGAGCTATGTGTCAGCTGCTATTGGTTTTATAACACCACTCCTATTTGGGATTTTGATATCAATGCTGTCTTCATTCTTAATCCTAGGGGGCTTAATCAAGGGATGGAGATATTTATTTTGATGGGTATAGAAATGCCATTAATTTTGCAACTCTGCTTTCAAAGATATTATTGCTTAGAGCATCTTAGTTACCTATGTTGTTTCTATGCATTGTATTAGTGTTCATTATGCTAGTTGCAATATTTATTTTGATGATTTACTATTAGGTTGTTGGATTTTAGCTGATAATGACTGGTCGGCTTTTGACATGTCTTGTCTCCTTATTAGATCTTGGGCTGCTGTTGATATTCACTCTAACTCTAGCTTTGAGCTGACATTTTCCTTTTATTTCTGGGAGTTATCTTTTATTTTATTTTTCTGCATGAAGAGGCTTTTTGTCCTTTTTGTTGATATTTATCTTCTTGGCTGTTGTCTATACTGGAATCTAGACCCCATTCAAAGTTTATTTAGGCTTTTTGGCTTTTTTGCTGATATTTATCTTCTTGGCTGTTGTCTAATTTTTTATTTTATTTTAATTAGAATTTTTTATTCTTAGTTTTATTTTATTTTTTAGTTTAGGTCTAGTTTTTCTTTATTTTATTTTAGTTTATTTTAATTTTTTTAATTAATTGGTTTATGTTTAAGTTTATTTTATTTTATTTAGTAGGGTTTTTATTTTATGTTTATTTATTTTAGGAGGTTTTGGTGGAGATTTAGGGCCTGGAGCTGGGGTCATGGAAGGCCCAGGGCCCAGGGTGGATCTAGTGCTAGGCCCAGGGCCCAGGGCCCAGGGCTCATGTGGCCCAGTGGCCTGTGGCCTGGGTGGGTTTGTGGCCTGGCCCAGTGGCTCAGGGCCCAGGGCCTATTTGGTGGTCAGGCCTTAGGGTCTTGGGGCCCAGGGTATGGCCCAGGTTGTGGCCCAGTTGAGCTCAGGGCCCAGGGTCTGTGTAGATTTGGCTTTTGGGTTCTTGAGAGGTTTTAGGTTTTGGGGTTTATGGTTTAGTAGTTTAGTAGGTTTAGGGTTTACTATTTAGGGTATAGTGTTTAGGATTTAGGGTTTATAGTATTTTTTTTAAATTGAGTAAACTATTATGTTTTGGTTTATTTAATTTATTTAATTTATTTTTTAATTATTTTAGTTTATTTTATTTTTTATTTTTATTTATGTTTATTTCTTATTTTATTTTATTTAGGTTTTTTATTCTTTAATTTATTTTATTTATTTTATTCTAGTTTATTTTAATTGAGCATAGGCTACGATGTGATACGAATTTTCTCACAATCAGTTTGGTTTCATGCCAGGTAGATCTACTATGGATGCTATACATTTGTTAAGAGTTTTGATGGAGAAGCATAGAGAAAGTAAGAAGGATCTACATATGATATTTATGGATTTAGAGAAAGCTTATGATAAAGTCTCAAGAGATGTTCTTCGGAGAGTTCTAGAACAAAAAGGAGTTAAGATTGGTTATATTCAAGTCATTAAGGATATGCATACAAGAGCTGTTACTTGTGTCCAAACACAAGGAGGATTGATAAAATATTTTCCAATTTCAGTTGGATTACATCAAGGATCAACATTAAGCCCTTATCTTTTTACTTTAGTTATGGATGTTCTGGCATTTACAAGAAGATGTACCTGGTGTATGCTTTTGTCGATGACATTCTTCTTGTTGATAAGACTAGAGAGGGAGTCCAATGTAAACTTGAATTATGGAGGTCAACTTTAAAGTCTAAAGGTTTTCATTTAAGTAGATCTAAAACAGAATATATGGAATGTAATTTTAGTTGTAGAAGTTTTAGTGATAGACTTTAGGTGATAAAGTCATTAATAAGAGTGAGCATTCTGAGATATTTCATTGTTCAAAATGATGGTGAAATAGATGGAGATGTTATTAGTAGAATTCAAGTTGGATGGTTGAAGTGGAGGAATGCATCTGGCCTATTATGTGATAGAAAAGTTCCAATTAAACTTAAGGGAAAATTTTATGAGATGGTGGTAAGACTTGCAATGACTTATGTTGTAGAATGTTGGCCAATAAAAGAGAAGCATAAGACTGCTAAGAAGACATGAGGATGCCTGTGTGGATGAGTGGCTTACTCTTAGAGATAGAATACAAAATGAGTATGTTCGGGAAAAAGTTGGAGCAAAGCAGAGATTAGGGAGAGTCGCCTATCGCTTGTCCACATAAAGTCAATCGTTAACATTAGAGAGTAGATGCATTAGATTTTCTGTTAAGAAAGGCAGAGGCAGACCCAAAGAGACTGGTTAAGAACAAAAAAATGATCTTAGTATACTGAATTAAATGAGAATTTGACACACAGACACAATGGAGAAGAAGGATTCATGTAAATGAACCCACCAGTGGATTAAGGCTTGTTGTTGTGTTGTGTTGGTTTAGATTTTATTTAATTTAATTATTACTAGGTTTATGCTTTTAATATTCTCTTTATTTTTAGTTGGCTCAGTTTTAGTGGTTTAGGCAGGCTCAGTGGCCCAGGGCCTAGGTGTCAGGGCTTCAGATCAGGCCCAGGGCCTAGGCCTGGGGCCTAGAGCCATGTCTGGCAGTGATCCGCATAGCCTTGGCCTAGGGTAGGCCAGGGCCCAGGGCCTGTGGCCCAGGGCCTGGGCCCATGCCCAGTGGGTCTTGTGGTGGGCCCTGGGTCTTTGGGAGAGGGGTAGGGTCATGGCCCAGGCCCATGGTGAGTACCCAGGCCTTGGTAGTGGCCCAGGGCCCAGGGTTTGGGCCCAGATCTAGGGCCTAGCATCAGCCTTCGTGCTGTTTGGTCATGTGGCCCAGCCGCAGGCCTAGGAGGGTCAGGGCCTGGCCCAGGATCTGTTATTTCTTTGCAAAAAAATTGTGCAACAGTTTAAGTATTTATATTTATATTCTATCTAATTTTATTTTATCTTAATCAGTCCATTATTTATCATCTATTTATTTAGTAGGCTTTAAGTTGTTTTTAGTAGGTACGCCAGATTATTTTTAGTTGAGTTTTATTTATTTTTATGGTTTAGGTTTATTTTTTATTTTAAGGTAGTTTAGGTTTTATTTTATTTTAGTTTTAGGTTTTATCCCAGGTTTATTTTAAGTTTTCTTTTAGTTTAGTCAGTTAATCTTATTGTCATTTTATTTAGTTTAGGTTTCGATTTAGGTTTTATTTATTTTAGTTAGATTATTTTATTTTTTTAATTTTTATTTTAATTTAGGGTTAGGTTTTCTTTAGTTTAGGGTTTAGGTTTTATTATTTATTTTTTTTGGGTTTATTTTTTAGGTTTAGGTTTTTATTTTGTTTTTATTTTATTTTATTTTATTTTATGTTTATTTTATTTTTATTTTACATTTAGTTTTTATTTTATTTGGGTTTCTTATTCTTAGGTTTATTTTATCTTTTAGTTTAGTTTAGGTTTTTATTTATTTATTTTAGTTTAGTTTAATTAGTTTATTTTATTTTATTTTTAGGTTTATGTTTAGGATCATTTAGTTTCTTTAGTTTAATTTTTATTTATTTTAGCTTATTTTATTTTTTATTTTTTTTAGGATTATTTTTTAATTTTATTTAGTTTAATTTATTAATTTTAGTTTTATTTATTTTAGTTTAGGTTTTATATTTTATTTTAATTTTTAGGTTTAGGTTTAGGATTTGGTTTTTTTTAAGTGGGTTTTCTATTTATTTTATTTTTAATATTTACATTTTATTTTTTTTTGTAGGTTTTGGTTTAGGTTTTTATTTTATTTTCTTAGCTTTAAGTTTTAGGTTTGTATTTTAGGAATATTTTTTAGGTTTTATTTTTTAGTTTAGTTTAGTTAAATTAGTTTATTTTATTTTATTAGTAGTCTGTATATTTTTAGTTTATTTTATTTTATTTAGTTTAGTTTAGGTTTATTTTATTTTATTTTTATTTTATTTTAGGTTTAGGTTTTTTAGTAGGGTAGTCTATTTTTATTTATTATTTTAATTTATTTAGGTTTATTTTTAGTTTAGCTTTTATCAGCCCACTTTATTTTATCTTCTTTTAGGTTTATTTTATTTTTATTTTAAGTTTAGTCTTTATTTTATTTAGGTTTTTTATTCTTAGGTTTGTTTTATTTTTAAGTTTAGTTTAGGTTTTTTATTTACTTTATTTTAGTTTATTTTTATTAATTTATTTTAATTTATTTTTAGGTTTAGGTTATAGCTAGTATTTATTTTTATTTTTTATCTGAAAGGTATCTTATCGATTTATTTTAGGTTTTATTTAGTAGGTAGATTTGTGCTTTGGGCCTAGATTTGTGGCCTAGGTTTGTTTTTTGTGGGTGGTGTGTGGATGTGGTAAATAGAGTGGCCTATTAAATAAGGCATTGATCATTTAACCAAGCAAACCCTAGGTAAGATTTAGTTATTTTTTATCTATTTTATTTATTTTATCTATTTATAGGTTTTATCAAGTTTTAATTTAGCTCTAGCCACGCTTTTTATATTTTATCTTTAGATTTTAATTAAATTTTATTTTATATGTAGTTTTTGTTTTATTTTATCTTTAATATTCATCTATCTATGTCAATATTAAGCCTATTTTAGTAGGCTAGGTTTTGGGCTCAGTGGCCCAGGGCCTAGAGCCCTGGACTAAATGCCTAGGGCTCAGTCCCAGAGTCACGACCTAGGTCAGGGCCTAGAGCCCATGGCCCACCATCCGCCCAGTTAGTCGCAAGCCTGGGCACCCTAAACTCCAGGCCACCTGCCCAGGGCCCAGGTCAGTGGCCCAGGGCCCAGTGGCCTTGGTTTAAGGCCCTGGCCTACTATGGCCCAGTGGCCTAGCCCAGGTCTGGAGTCTGATAGATGGAGGTTACCACAACCTAAGATCTGGATGGCTCTGGCCCTGTAGCCTCACTGCCCAGGGCCCAGGTCTAGTGGCCCAGCCTGGGGCCCAGGGCCCAGGATCTGGGCCCAGGATCTAGAAGAGTCACTAGGGATATTTTCCTCAGTGGTCCTAAGCCCAACTTGGCCCATGCCAGTGGTCAGTAGTGCCTGAGAAAAGCCTTGGGGCCTGGGCTCAGTGGCCTAGGCTATGCGGATTCCATGGTCTTTAGCCCAGGGCCCAGTCAACCTAGGGAGTAGGATCTTGGGCCTAAGGCTCTCTAAAAAAAAAAAAACCCAGTAGCTTTATTTAGTTTTTTGTTTATTTATTATCTTTAATCCTTTTACCTATTTAGTTTGATTTTATTATAAGTTGTCTTAGCTCACTTTTTGAGTTATTTATTTTATCTAAGGTAGTCACCATTTATTTTCTAGTAGTGGTTTTATTTTAGAGTCTTTATTTATCTTTATCAGGTATTTTTTTTATTATCTTATTTAGGTCCCTTTATCCACAGGTTTATTTTATTTTATGGTATAGCCATCTTTAGTTTTATCCATTTAAATTGGTTTATTTTATCCATCTTTTCTCTTCTAGTATTAGGGTAGTAATGTTTAATTTTAGCTTAGGGTAAATGGTCACCTAAAGTTTGGGCCTAAAGTGCTGTAGTCCAGTACCCAGGTTTGGATAGGTATTTGTGTAGGAAAGTAACATGTGGTTTAGGACCTTTCTTTAAAATTAAGCAAACCAACACCTAATTTTCTTTATCTTCAGTTTATTTTATTTTTATTTTATATGTATTTTATTTTATCTTATTTAGATTTTATTCAGTTTTATCTTTATTTTAGCCATTACATCTATCTTAGCCTGTTCTTAACCTTTTATCTTTAGGTTAGTTGTCATGTGTTTTATTTATCTTATTAGGTCATGTTTTATATTATCTAGTTATAGCCCAGGAGGAGGCCTAAGAGCTCATCCCCCAGAGGCCCAGGTCTTAGCCCAGGCCAGGGATGGAGGTCTTTAAAGCCCTGACTATGATTGTGGGATCACCCATCAGGGCCCAGGGCCTAGGGTCCGTGGAAAGTCATGACTAGAGCCCATGAGGAGGCCCACAATATCTTCTGGCCTAGGGAACCTTAATGACTCTACCCAGGGCCTGTGGTAGGGCCCAGGATCAGGGTAGAAGGGCCTAGAGCCTAGCCTAGGGCCCATGGCCTTTCCTTGCTAGGCCAGCCAGGCCAGAGAGCTCCGTGCCCATGGCCTAGCAAACCTTAAGGGCTCAGGGCCTGTGGCCCAGGTCTATGATATGGTCAGGAGAGGGTCAGAGGCCTAGGGCCCACCTTAGGATTGGGTAGCTCTTTAAAAAAAAACGATAAAACCCAGTCAGTTATTTAGTTTTTTTGTTCTTATTATTTATTTTAATCCAGTAGTTTATCTTTAGTCAGTTATCTTAGCCTTTTAGCTAGTTTTTTTACTTTTAGGAGCTTATTTATTTATCTTGTCCTAGTCACCATTATTTAAACCTGCTTTAGCTCATTTATCTTTAGGTTTAGATTATTATTTATTAGGTAGATTCTTTAATTTATTTATTTAGGTCTATTCACATTTATATTGAAACTAGCATCATTTTAGGTTTATTCAGTTTAAATTAGTTATCCATCTTAGCGTCTTTAGGATTAGCCCAGGCCTAGGAATGAGGGCCTTAGCTTATTTTGGGCCTAAGCTCATGGTCAGCCTAAAGTGCTCCTGAGTCTGGCTCAGTTTTAATCTGTGGCCTGTGGTTGTGGTTTCCCTAGGCTTAGGCCTAGGGCCTAGGCTCCTAAATCATAGGTTTAGGACCTTTCTTTAAAAAAGCAAACCAACATAATTTGTCTATTTGTATATTTTTTTATTTTATTATTTATGTTTATTTTTTTATTTTATTTTATTTAGATTTATTCCTTTATCTTATTTTAGTTGGCTTTTTGTTTTATCTTTATCTTTAGCCTGTTCAACCTTTTATCTTTCTCTTTAGGTTAGTTTGTTATTGTCCTTTTATTTTATCTTATTTATGTGTTATTTATCTATTTCTTAGGTTTTATTCCTAGCTCAGTTTCAGTGTCTGCCTCCCAGTGTCACCTGGGATCAGGCCTAGTTTAGGCCTAGGCTCTATGAGATCCTAGGGTCTAAAGTACTATGATCTGGGATCACGATTTAGGCCTAGGGGTGGCTAGTAGGCCTAGTGGTTGTCAGGTCAGTCTGGGCCCAGGCCAGGTCTGAGTGGTAGTAGGCTGAATTTTAGGTAGGTGGTAGATGAGGGAGTTGTCAACCTTTAAATAAACAATACAGTTTGGTATTTAGTTTATTTTATTTATTCAATATTTTATTTTATGATTAATGTCTATTTATTTATTTTATTTTATATTTTAGTTATAGTATTTATTTATTTTAAGATATTTTAATTTTGGTTTAGATTTATTATTATTTTTTTATTTAAGTTTTTTTTATTAGATTAGTTTAGGGTTTAGGGTAAAATAGGTAGGTAGGGTTTAGGTTGGGTAGTTTTATTAGGTTTAGTTTGGTTTAGGTTTTACGATTTACTGCTAGGGTTTTCTACAAACCAAATGCTAAACTAATCCTAAACCCTAAATCCTAAAGGTGAAACACAAACCCTAAACCCAAAACCCTAAACCCTAACCCTAAACCCTAAACCCTAAAACCCTAAACGCTAAACCCTAAAACCTTAAACTTTAAACCTTAAGCCTAAAGCCTAAACCCTAAAAACCTTAAAACTTAAACCTAAACTAAAAAAAACTATACTAAAATATAAATTGAAACCTAAAAATAAAAAAAATAAACTAATAAAAGTAAACTAAAATAAAATAAACCTAAACTAAAAAAATAAAATAAAACTAAGAATAAAAAACCAAAATAAAATAAAAACTAAACTTAAAATAAACATAAAATAAACTTAAAATAAACTTAAAATATAAAAAAACTAAATAACAATCTAAACCTAAAAAATAAACCTAAAAATAAAACTTAAAAATAAATGAAAAATTAAACCTAAACCATAAACTAAACAAAAAAAACTAAACCTAAACTGAAAATAAAAAAAACAAAATAAAATAAACCTAAACCTAAACATAAACTTAACTAAAATTAATAAAACATAAACCTAAACTAAAATAAACTAAACCTAAACCCTTAACAAAATAAATTAAAATATACCTAAACCTAAACTAAAAATTAAAACCTAAAAATATACCTAAAATAAAAACCTAAAACCTAAACCAATAAAATAAAATAAAATAAAAACCTAAACCTAAACTTAAAAATAAAAAATAAAGCCTTAAATTTAAAAATAAAATACAAATAAAACTAAACTAACAAGTAAGCGTAAACCTAAACCTAAACCAAAAATTTAAACTAAAATAAAAATTCTAAACTAAAATAAATAAAATAACTAAATAAAAAAACCTAAATATAAATAAAATAAAATAAACTAAATAAACATAGACATACCAGTTTACTCAATTAAAAAAATAAAACCAAAATCTTTAACCCTAAACTCTATATCCTAAACTATAAATCCTAAACCCTAAAACTAACCCTAAACTCCAAACCCTAAACCCTAAACCATAAACCCTAAACCCTAAACTAACCATAAACCCTAAACACAAAACACTATACCCTAAACCATAGCATTAACCATAAACCCTAAACCCTAAATTGTAAAACCCAAAGCTTAAACCCTAAACTAACCCAAAACCCTAACTCCAAAATCCTAAAAACCCTAAACCCTAAAGCCTAAACTTTAAACCTTAAACCCTGAATCCTAAACTAACCTTAAACCCTAAGCTAACCCTAAACCCTAAAAACCCTAAACCCTAAAGTCTAAAAACTAAACCCTAACCCTAACCCTTAACCCTAAAACCCTAAACCCTAAAACCCTAAACCCTAAATCTTAAACCCTAAGAACCTAAAAAACCTAAACCTAAACTAAATAAAACATAAAAATAAAATAAATAAATAAACCTAAACAAAAAAAGATAAAATAATATAAAAACCTAAACTAAAACATAAACCTAAACCTAAAAATAAATTAAAATAAACTTATAAAAAAATAAGATAAATAAAATCATAAACTAAACTAAAAAATAAAATAAACCTAAGAATGAAAAACCTTTATAAAATAAAAACTAAATGTAAAATAAAAATAAAATAAACCTAAACTAAACCTAAAATAAAATAAAATAAAAACTAAATAAAAACCTAAACCTCAAAAATAAACCTAAAAATAAATAAATAAATCCTAAACCTAAATAAAAATAAAATAAACAAAATAAAATAAACAAAACCTAAACCTAAACCAAAACTAAATAAAAATAAATAAATAAAAAATAAACCTAAACCTAAACTAAAAAATAAAACCTAAATATAAACCTAAAATAAAAACCTAAAATGAAAACCTTAAAAAATAAAATAAAAACACAAATTTAAATGTAAAATAAAAAATAAAAACAAAACCTAAAAAATAAACTAAAAATAAAAATCAACTAAAAAATATACTAAAATAGAAAACCTAAACTAAAATAAATGAAATTAAAATAAATAAAATAAACAAAATAAAAATAAAAGATAAGCATAAATAAAAATAAATAAAATAAAATAAACTAAAATAATAAAAAAATAAACAAAATAAATAAAATAAACCTAAACTTATCGATTTACTTAATTTAAGAAGAAAAACCCTAATCCCTAAGCTAACCCTAAACCTTAAACCTTAACCCTAAACCTTAACCCTAAACCCTTAACCCTAAAACCCTAAACCTTAAAATCTTAAGCCCTACACCCTTAACCCCAAAAATCCAAAAACCTAAACCAAAACTAAATAAAACCTAAAAACAAAATATATAAAAGAACCTAAACCTAAATAAAATTAAAATAAAATAAAATAAAAGCCTAAACCTAAACGAAAAAATAAAATAAAATACACTACTAAAAATAAACTAAAATAAAATAAATAAAATCTAAACTAAATTAAAAAAATAAACTAAACCTAGAAAATGAAATTAATCTAAACCTAAAAAAGTGAAATAAAAATAAAACTCAACTAAAAAATAAACCTAAACCTAAACCTAAACTTAAAAAATATACTAAAATAAAAAACCTAAACTAAAATAAATTAACCTAAACTAAACTTAATAAAAATAAAAAATAAATATAAATAAAAAAACAAAATAAACAAATGAACTAAATAAACTAGATAAACCTAAACCTAGCAGTTTACATAATTTGAAAAAAAACTTTAAACCCTAAGCTAACCCTAAACCCTAAAAACCTTAAACCCTAAAACCTAAACCCTAAACCTTAAATGCTAAACCCTAACCCTAAACCCTAAACCTTAAAACCCTAAACCCTAAAACCATAAACCCAAAACCTTAAACCCTAAACCCTGAACATTAAAAACCTAAAAACTTAAACCAAAATTAAATAAATCCTAAAAACAAAATATATAAAAAAACCTAAACCTAAATAAAAAATAAAATCAAAATAAATAAAACCTAAACATAAAAATAAAATAAAATAAACTAACAATAAGAAACTAAAATAAAAAAAATAAAAACCTAAACTAAACTAGAAAATAAAATAACTAACATAAATAAAATAAAAACTGTAGAACGGCTAATCAGATTCACTGCTTACAAAAGTGTGTCTTTACGGAAGAGATGGTTCTAGTTATCTAGGGTTTTTGATTTACTTTATGTGTGCTCATTTTTGATGTATCTCATCGCCTGCGTCATAGAAAACTAGGTGTCTTTTGGTTGATGAAATCGAAAAGAAGAAATCTTGAATCTGAATTTTTTCTCTATTAAAAAAAATGCAAAAATCCTAAACCCTAAACTAAAACCTGAACCCTAAACTAAAAACCTAAACCCTAAACCCTAAACCCTAAACTCTAAATAGTAAACCCTAAACCCTAAACCCTAAACCTTAACCCATAACCCTAACACTAAACCCTAAACCCTAAATGATAAACCATAAACTCTAAAACCCTAAACCCTAAACTCTAAACTAACCCTAAAACCTAAACACTAAACCTTAAAAACCCCAAACCCTAAACCCTAATCCTTAAAGCCTAAACACTAAATCCTAAACCCTAAACCCTAAACTAATACTAAACCCTAAGCTAACCCTAAACCCAAAACCCCAAACCCTAAATCCTAAATACCCTAAACCCAAAATCCTAATTAGTAAACCCTAAATACTAAACTCTAAATCCTAACCCTAAACCCTAAACCATAAAACTCTAAACCCAAAAATCCTAAACCCAAAACCCTAAACCCTAAACCCTAAACACTAGAAACCTAAAAACCTAAACCTAAACCCAAAACCCTAAAAACCTGAAAACATAAAACTAAACTAAATAAAACCTAAAAATATAATATATAAAAAAACTTAAACAATAATAAAATTAAAAAATAAAATAAAATAAAATAAAAACCTAAACCTAAACCTAAAAATAAAATAAGATAAAAAAATTAAAAATAAGCTAAAATAAAATAAATAAAAACTTAAACAAAACTAAAAAAATAAAATAAACCTAATAATAAAAAACCTAAATAAAATAAAAACTAAACATAAAAAATTTAAATAAACCTAAAATAAAATAAAATAAAAACTAAATAAAATCTTAAATGTAAAAATAAGCATAAAAATAAAACCTAAAAATAAATACAAAATAAAAGTTAAACCCTAAAATAAAAAACCTAAACCTAAAATAAAAATAAAATAAACAAAATAAAAAAAAACCTAAAACTAAAAAAAAATAAAGTAAACTAAACTAAAAAAAATAAAAAATAAACCTG
This sequence comes from Cymbidium sinense, assembly GCA_021442155.1. Classification (NCBI taxonomy): domain Eukaryota; kingdom Viridiplantae; phylum Streptophyta; class Magnoliopsida; order Asparagales; family Orchidaceae; genus Cymbidium; species Cymbidium sinense. The sequence goes on from CM038216.1 coordinate 97,196,733, forward strand.
AATAAAAACTAGATATAAGATAAACTAAAATAAATAAACTAAATAAATTAAATAACTATAAACCTACCATTTTGCTTACTTTTTTAAAAAAACCCAAAACCCTAAACCCTAAACCCTAAATCATAAACCCTAAACCCTAAAACCTAAACACTAAACTCTAATCCAACAACCCTAAACATACATCACTAAACCTTAAAAACTAAACCATAAAAACCCCTAAACCCTAACTCTAACCTTAAACTCTAAACCTTAAGCTTTAAACCCTAAAATGCTAAACCATAAACTCTAAACTAACCCTAAACTCTAAACCCTAAACCCTAAAAACCTTAAACCTTAAACTCTAAATGCTAAACCCTAAACTAACCCTAAACCCTATGCTAACCCAAAACCCTAAACCCTAAAAATCTTAAACCCTAAAGTCTAAACACTAAACCCTAAGCTCTAAACCCTAAATAGTAAACCCTAACCCTAAACCCTAAACGCTAAACCCTAAAACTCTAAACCCTAAAACCATAAACTATAAACCCTAAACTGTAAACTCTAAACCCTAAACCCCAAAAACCTAAAAACCTAAACCTATATTAAATAAAACCAAAAAATAAAATAAATAAATAAATAAACCTAAACCAAATTAAAATATAATAAATAAAATAAAATAAAAAACTAAACTAAATCCTAAACCCTAACATTCAAAATTTGTAAAATATAAAAAGGTAAACCCTAAAAGCAGAAACCCTAAATCCCTAAACCATCAACCCTAAACCCTAAACCCTAAACCCTACACCCTAACCTTAAACTTTAAACCGTATATCCCAAAGCCTAAACATAAACACTAAACCCTAAACCCTAAATGCTAAACCAGACTCTAACCCTAAACCCTAAGCAAACCCTAAACCCTAAAACCTAAACACTAAACCCTAAAGCCTAAAGCTTAAACCCTAACCCTAAACCTAAACCCTAAACCCTAAACCCTAAACCCTAAACCCTAAACCCTAAACCCTAAAACCCTAAACCCTTAACAATAAACCCTAAAAACCTAAAATCCTAAACCTAAACTAAATTAAACCTAAAAATAAATTAAATAAAAAACCTAAACCTAAATAAAATAATAAAATAAAAGCCTAAACTAAACATAAACCTAAACTTAAAAATAAAATAAAATTAAAAATTAAAAATAAACTAAAATAAAATAAATAAAAACCTAAACTAAATTAATCAAATAAAATAAACTTAAAAATAAAAAACCTAACTAAAATAAAAACTAAACGCAAAATCAAAATAAAATAAACCTAAAATAAAATAAAATAAAAACTAAATAAAAACCTAAACCTAAAAAATAAACCTTAAAATAAATAAAAAAAATAAAACTTAAACCCTAAACTAAAAAAAATCTATTCTTAAAATAAATATAAAATAAACAAAATAAAATAAACCTAAGCCTAAACTAAAAAAACTAAGCTAAAATAAATAAAACCTAAACCTAAACTTAAAATAAACTAAACATAAACCTTAACCTAAACTAAATAAAAGAAAATAAACTAAAATTAAACCTAAACCTAAACATAAAATAAAACATAAAAATAAACCAAAAATAAAATCCAAAAACCTAAACCTAAAAAAATAAAATAAAAATTTAAATTTAAACATAAAAATATATAATAAAATATAAACCTATAAAATAAAATAAAAATAAAACTCAACTAAAAAATAAACCCAAACATAAACCTAAAAAGATAACTAAAATAAAAACCCTAAAATAAAAGTAAATAAACCTAAAATAAATAAACTAAACTAAATAAAAATAAAAAATAAACCTAAATAAATATATAAAAATAAAAATAAACTAAAATAAATAAAAAATAAACTAAATAATCTAATTAAACCTAAACCTACTAGTTTACTTTTTTTTTTAAAACCATAAACCGTAAACCTACAATGCAAAACCCTAAACCCTAATACCTAAACCCTAAACCCTAAAAAACCCTAAACCCTAAAAGCATAAACCCTAAAACCCTATACCCTAAACCATAAACCCTAAACCCTAAACCCCAAACCCTAAACATAAACCTAAATTAAATAAATAAATTAAAAAATAAACCTAAACCCTATAACCTAATAAACCTAAACCTAAACCTAAACCCTAAGAATAGGTGAAACCTTGACGACAAGAACATCACCGTCTACCAGGCTTAGTCTAGATTTGGTAGTGGAGATGAAGGAGGAGGTGGCAGTTATCGTAGTGGTGGTGGGTGGATATGGAGGTGGTGGTCGAAGCAGTGGTGGTTATGGAGGTGAGAGGAGTGACAGAGGTTACAGCCATGGTCGTGGCGGAGGGAGAGATCGAGGATATGATGGTGGATCCTGCTGCTCGAGAGGTCAGGGTGGTTTGATGGGAACTAGAGAAATTGAAGAATAACTGATCTGATCTACTGCTTATGGAACTATCTTTACAGCAGAGAAGTTTATAGTTATCTAGCATTTTTGATTTCCTCTATGCATGCTCATTTTTATCTATGTTGTCGCTTGTATCTTAGAAAACTTGGTGTGTTACTTGGTTGATGAAATTGAAAAGAAGAAATGTTGAATATGAATTTGTTCTCTATTTTAAAAAAACCAAAAATTCTAAACCCTAAACTAAAACCTAAACCCTAAACTTAAAACCTAAACCCTAAATCCTGAACCCTAAACCCTAAAAACAATAAACCCTAAATCCTAAACCCTAAACCCTAAATACTAAACCCCAAAACCCTAAACCCTAAACCCTAAAACATAAACCCTAAATTCTAAATCCTAAACTAAACCCTAAAACTAACCCTAAACCCTAAACCCTAAACCTACAAAAAAAACCTAAAATTGAGCTTAATAATAATTGGAAAGAAAATAAAGTTGAGAACTACATTCTTATTTCTATTTTTGACAAGTTTTATGGCATCACTATCTATTAATAAATCAGATCAAATCCTTTTCAAGCTATCTTATAATGGTGATTTTGTTCTTAAAGAGTTTTTGAATTTTTTTAGAAATAAATAGAGCAACTCTAATGTTTTCATTAAACTTTGGAACAATATCATTCTCATTTCTTATTCAGTTTTAGTTTGGAGGATTTTGAATAACTTCATCCCGATTGATTCCTTGCTCTGGCTTAAAATGTTTCAATTAGTTTTTAAGTTCTATTGTTGCTTTCATATTGAAAATGTTAATCATGTTTTTGTCAATGGTGTTATTTCTTCTAAACTTTGGATATGGTATGATGATTTATTTAACGCTAACTATTTTCATGGCTCTCTTTCATTTTACCAACTTCTTGAAGTTTATTTCCATAAAATTATGAAAGGTTAGATCAAAGTTTTAATTGCTATTACCCTTATTTGGTTCATTTGGATGGATAGAATGATGCTACATATCATTGCATCCCTATGAACCATAAAAAGATTCTTGCTAGAACTAAAGAAAAAATTCATGCTTTATTTAATGCAAATTTAATTAGCAATTTTCACTTTAGAGCTTACAAATTTGTGGCTAAAAAATTGGGTATCACTTTGCATGATGATCCTTCCTACAAGAGTATTAGGATTATACATTGGATTAAGCCTAAACAAAATTCTATTAAGATCAATACTGATGGTTATGTTTCCCCAAACAAATATGGATGTGGTGGAATTCTTAGGGAATCTAAAGGCATTATCATTTGTGCTTTTTCCTACTCCCTCAAAGCTTGTTCTATTATTTATGCTAAACTTATGGTTGTTAACAAAGCTATTGAAATTTGCTTATGCAAAGGCCTCTTTAATATTTGGATTGAAGTTGATGCTTTTCTTTTACTTGATATGCTCAATAATAATAAAATTGGAAATACTGACTTACTTTATTTTTTAATCACACTAAAAAGCTTCTTTCTCAATTTTGCTACAAAATTTCTCACATTCTTTGTGAAGGTAATGCTTGTGTCAATTTCCTGGCTAATTTGGGAGGGGAATTAAATGAGCTCACATTATTTGATAACTATAGCTTACCTAAGCATCTAAATAGTCTAGTCTATTTGAATAACACTAGACTGCCTTACATCAAATTTTAACCTTCTGCTCTTTTATTGATCTTTTATGGTGGTTTTATTCAGTCTATTTTTTTGTTATCTTTTTTGTGCTCCCCTCACTGAGAAGTGGTTTTTGTTGAATTTATTTCTAGACTTAAACCCCCTTCCTCTTTACCACAATCTATACTTGCCTGACCTATGTTTGGCTCATAGTGGTGCTATTTTTAAAGGGTTTCCCTATCCTCTGAGCTTGTTATTTATTTCTATGGCTCATGCTTTGTGTCTCTTATTGGGTTTTGGCTGTGCCAAATTTTGGCCTACTCCTTTTACCAATGAAAGTTGGGTTTGCCTCTGTTTTGCTAGTTGTGGCCTTTTTCAAATTGGATTTGTGGATGCTATTGTTGATTCTTTGGTTGCTACTATTGTTTGTTATATCTTCCTGGATATTTTGAGTGGTTATTTTTTCATGGCTACTATTGGCCTCTTCTAGCTTGACTTAATTTTGGCTTATTTGGTTGTTATTGTAGTTATTGGCCTCTTCTTGCTTGGAGGTCTTTACTAGTTGGTTCTATCTAGCCTTGTGAATTAGAGATAGTTGTTCTATGGTTGTTGCTTCCACATTTCTTTTCTGTAGTGACTGTCTACTCTTTGGGATTTGGAAGGGGTTTTATTTTCCCCTAGCCTTGTTCTTTCCCACGGTTTGCTACTGGGTGGTCCTCCCAGCCTTTCTAGTTTCGAGCTACCATTTTTGTTTCTTAGTTTGAGAGCTCTAGGTGGGTTGTGGATTTGTCTGTTGTTGTTCTTTTCTCTCTCTTGGGCTTTGTATTGGCTCTATCTACTAGTTGGTTTTGTTGGCTAAGTGAGCTAGTTAGCTAGCTAGGTTGGTTGGCTAGGTGGATATGTTGGCTGTGTTTGATGGTTGGTTTAGGTGCTTTTGGTTGGGTTATTTTGGTTGGGTTTTGGTCTACTCCAGGGTTGGTTATCCTCCTTTGGGTGCAGCTATTTTTCCTTTATTTTTTAGTTCTAGATTTTGTGTTAGTTTTCCTACTCTCTGACTTCTCCTGTTGCTCATCCTATTGGCAGTTGTCCTAGGTGGTTTTATTAGCTAATTTATTGGTGGGGGATATGAGCTCTTGTGGTTTTTTGTCCTATTTTAGGACTTATTATTGGGGTTAGCTACTTGAGGGTGCTTTATGGCGCTATGTTTCCTTGGATTCTTGTGCCATGGCTTAATGTTTTGGGCTTTATGTTATTTGTATTGACTCCCTTTGGTTTAGTTGGCTCTCTTTGTTTCCTGATATTATCCTCTTAGTTTGTGACAGTTGATTTTCTTTCCTTTTGGCTGCCTTGGTGGTGGTTTTAATGGTAATTTTTGGATGCCCTCTTGGTCTCTTTATGCTATGGCTTTCCTCTCTCTGGTGCTACTTATCTTCTACTATTTTGCTATTTGGGTGGAGGTTTTTCCCTTGGATTTGGATTGCTAGTGCTCTTAAGATAGTTGTGGGTTATTCTTGGCCATTGACCCAACTGTAACTTTGGGATGCTGGCTTTATGTGTTTGGTCTGTTGTGGGTTTTGGTAGGTGGGTTGGCTACTGGATGGCTGCTAGCTGGCTATTTTTCTCAATTTTTTTGGTGTAGAAATTGGATCATTATGGACTAATTTTTCTTAAATGGTTTCTTATATCAGGTATGCTAGCTATGATAGCCTTAATGTTTTCTATATCTTCTCTCTAGTTGGTAGCATGCATAAGATTGTAACCCTTCTCATGAAGTTTGGATGCTCATATGTATTATTTCCCCTTAAAATGATCTTAACTAAGCCCAAGCCTTCTCTTTCTCAGCTCTTTCTAAATTGTTTACTTTATCATTTTCTCTTGAGCTATGACCATTGCCTTTGTAGTGTTTTACAGATTTCTTTTGCAGGTTGGAACTTCACAGATCAAATGATCTTTACTCAGCCAACTCAAGTACTATTGATGTGGATCTAGCTTATCTTGCTTTCTCAAAAGGATCATGAGCTGTTGCTGACTAGTCCTTTTACTATTATATTAAGTTCTATTAGTCCTTTTTTTGTCTTTTCTCATTTTCTTTTATGCTGTAGCTTTTGCTCTTTTATTTTCTTTTTTCATTATACTTAAATGGGGGTTTAGCTCTTTAGGTTTCAGTAGAGCGAGAAATTTGAGCTTTATCATTTTTAAGGACATTGTATCTTTTATTTTTACTATAATAAAATTCTAACTTTCTCTAAAACAACATCTAAACCCTAAGAATGGGTAGAACCATGACGGCAAGAACATCATAGTCAACTAGGCTCAATCTAGATCTGGCGGTGGAGGCGAATGCGGAAGCGACGGTTATTGCAGTGGTGGTGGGGGATCTAGAGGTGCTAGTGGATATGGAGGTGGTGGTCAAAGCAATTGTGGTTATGGAGGTGAGTAGAGCGATGGAGGTTACAACCATGGTGGTGGTGGAGAAAGATATCGGGGATATGATGGTGGATCCCGCTACTCGAGAGGCCAGGGTGGTTCTGATGAGAACTAGAGAAACTGAAGAATGACTAATCAGATCTGCTGCTTATGGAAATGTGTCTTTATAGTAGAGATGGTTCTAGTTTTCAAGGGTTTTTGGTTTTCTCCATGCGTGCTCATTTTTTATCTATGTCTTCAGTTATGTCATAGAAAACTTGGTGAGTTACTCGGGTGATGAAATTGAAAAGAAGAAATGTTGATTCTAAATTTGTTCTATATTAAAAAAAATCCCAAAAACCCTAAACCCAAAACTAAAACCTAAACCTTAAACCTAAAACCTAAACCATAAACCCTAAACCCTAAACCCTAAACCCTAAAACCCTATACCCTAAACCCTAAAACCTAAACCCTAAACCCTAAATAAAAAAATAAATTAAATATACTAAATAAATCTAAACTTATCGATTTACTTAATTTTAGTACAAAAACCTTAAACCCTAAATCCTAAACACTTAACCCTTAACCCAAAACCCTAAAACTAACCCTAAACCCAAAACCCTAAACCTACAACACCAGACCCACAACCCGGCTTAATAATAATTGGAATGAAAATAAACTTGAGAACTACATTCCTATTTCTATTTTTGACAAGTTTTGCAACATCCCTATCTTTTTAAATAAATTAGATCAAATCTTTTCAAGGTTTCTTACAATGGTGATTTTGTTCTTAAAGAGGTTTGGAATTTACTTAGAAATAAACAAAACATCTCTAATTTTTCATTAAACTTTGGAACAATATCATTCTCATTTCTTATTCTATTTTAGCTTGGAGAATTTTGAATAAATTCATCCTGGTTGATTCATTACTCTAGCTTAAAGGGTTTTACTTACCTTCTAAGTGTTATTGTTGTTTTAATATTGAAAATGTTAATCATGTTTTTATCAATGGTGTTATTTATTCCAAACTTTGGATATGGTATGATGATTTATTTAGTACTAGTTATTTTCATGGATCTCTTTCGTTATATCAACTTCTTGAAGTTTGTTTCCATAAAACTGTGAAGGGTCATATCAAAGTTTTAATTGCTATTACCCTTATTTTGTTCATTTCCCTATGAACCATAAAAGGATCCTTGCTAGAACCAAGGAAAAAATTCATGCTTTGTTTAATGCAAATTTAATTAGCAATTTTTACTTTAGAGGTTATAAATTTTTTTCTAAAAAACTATGTATCACTTTGCATGATGATCCCTTCTACAAAAGTATTAGGATTATACATTAGATTAAGCCTAAACAAAATTCTATAAAGATCAATACTGATAGGTTTTGTTTCCTCAAACAAATATGGTTGTGGTGGAATTCTTAGGGATTCCAAAGGCACTATAATTTATGCTTTTGCCTACCCACTCAAAGCTTGTTCTATTATTTATGCTAAACTCAAGGATGTTAGCAAAGATATTGATATTTGTTTAAGCAAAGGCGTCTTTAATATTTGGATTGAAGTTGATGCTCTTCTATTACTTATTATGCTCAATAATAATAAAATGGGAAATGCTCACTTATTTTATCTTCTTAATCACACTAAAAAGCTTTTTTCTCAAGTTTGCCACAAAATTTCTTATATTCTTTGTGAAGGTAATGCTTGTGTTGATTTCCTGGCTAATTTGGGTAGGCAATTAAATGAGTTCACTTTATTTGATAACCATAGCTTACCTAAGCATCTACGTGGTCTAGTCAATCTAGATATCATTGGACTGCCTAACACCATATTTTAACCTTCTCCTCTTTTGTTGACCTTTAGCTATGGTGGTTTTATTCAGACTATTTTTTTATTGTTTTTTGTGTGCTCCCCTCACTATGAAGTGGTTTTTTTTAGTTTATTTCTATACTTAAAACCTTTTCCTTTTTACCCCATTCTATACTTGCCTAAACTTCTTTTTGGTCAAAGTGTTGCTATTTTTAATTTATTTCTCTATCTTATAAGCCTGGTGGTTTTCATTCTGTGGCTCATGCTTTGTTTCTCATGTTGTGTTGTCGTTATGCCAGATTTTGGCCTACCCCTTTTACAATGAATGTTGGGTTTGCCTCTGGTTTTGGCTGGCTGTGGCCTTTTTCGAATTGGATTTACAGATACTATGGCTTGTTCTATTGGTTGCTGTTATTTGTTTCTTTCATCTACCTGGCTATTTTGGGTGGTTATTTTGCATGGCTATTGTTGGCCTCTTTTCACTTGGCTTACTTTTGGGTTTTATTTATGGTTGTTGTTCTCCTTTCCTGGTTTGGCTTGGAGGTTTCTGCTGGTTGGTTCCATCTTCCTTTTGAATTAGAGTTAGTTGTTATGTGGTTATTGTCTACCCATTTTCTCCTTTCTATTGACCGACTGCACTTTTGGATTTTGAAGAAGTTTTCTCTCCTTTGTTCCTTTCCTTATAGCTTTGTTGCTTGTTGTTGGGTGGTCCTCCTTAGACTTTTCTAGTTTGGCTAGGTGACTACCATCTTTCTTTTTTAGTTATTTTGGAGATCTCCATGGGTTGTAGCTTTGTCTGATGTTGTTATTTTCCCTCTTTTTGTGCTTTATATTGGCTCTAACTACTAGTTGATTTTGTTGGCTAACTAGGTTGGTTGGCTAATTTGGCTAGCTAGGTTGGTTGGTTGGGTGGATGTGTTGGTTGTGTTTGATGGTTGGTTTAAGTGCTTTGGGTTGGGTTTCTGGTTTGCTCCTAGGTTGGTTATCCTCTCTTGTGTGCATCTAATTTTCCTTTATGTTTTCTTCCCAATTTGGGTGTCGATTTTCCTGTTGTTCGTCCTGTTGGCTGCTGGCCTAGGTGGTTTTATTAGTTATTTTGTTAGTTGAGGATATGAGCTATTGCGATTTTTTTGGCCCTTCTTTAGGACTTGCTATTGGGGGTTAGCTGCTTGAGGAGTTTTTTATGGCTACTACTTTTCCTTGGATGCTTGTGTCATGGGTTAGTGTTTTTGACTTTATGTTGGCTATTGGTGTTGACTCCCTTTAGTTTTGTTGGCTCTCGTTGTTTCCTGAAATTTGCCTCTTGATTGGTGGTAGTGGATTTACTTTTGTTTTGGCTGCTTTGGTGGTGTTTTTGATGGTAATTTTTAGATGCCCCCTTGGTCTCTCTATGCTATGGCTTTCCTCACTCTAGTGTTGCATATCTTATACTATTTTATTATTTGTGTGGAGGTTTTGCCCTTGGATTTTGATTGCTAGTGTTCTAGAGATAGTTGTTGGTTATTCTCAACCACTGACCCTATTGTAACTTCTGGGATGCTGGCTTTATATGTTTGGTCTGTTGTTGGTTTTTGTTGGTGGGTTGGTCTTGGTCGCTACTAGTCGCTATTTTTCTCTTTTTTATGTGAACTGGATCACTATGGACTATTTTTCTTTGGATGGTTTCTTATATCAAGTATGCTAGCTATGATGGCCTTGATGTTTCTACATATCTTCTCTCTAGTTGGTAGCATGCATATGATTGTCACCCTTCTAAAGAAGTTTGGATGCTCATATGTATTGTTTCCCCTTGAGATGATCTTAACTGAGCCCAAGCCTTCTCTTTCTTGGCTCTTTCTAAATTGTTTACTTTATCATTTTCCCTTGAGCTATGACCATTGCCTTTGTAGTGTTTTGCAGATTTCTTTTGCAAGTTAGAACTTCACAAATGGGATGATCTTTACTCAACCAACTCAAGTACTGTTGATGTGGATCTTGCTCTTACATTCTCAAAGGGATCATGAGCTATTGCTCACAAGTCCTTTTACTATATTCTTAAGTTTTATTAGTCCTTTTTGTGTCTTTTCTCATTTGCTTTTATGATGTTGCTTTTTCGCTTTTTTTTTCCATTGTACTTATATTGGGGTTTAGCTCTTTAGGTTTCTTCTAGCTCTGTGAGCAGTAAAAATTTGAGCTTTACCCCTTTTAAGGACATTGTATCATTTATTTTTATGGTAATAAAATTCTAACTTTCCCAAAAAAAAGAAACTTAAACCTTAAGAATGGGCAGAACCTTGATGGTATGAACATCACCATCAACTAGGGCTTAGTCTAGATCTGGCGGTGGAGGCGAAGGCAGAGGCGGCGGCTATCGCAGTGGTAGTGGGGAATCTAGAGGTGCTGGAGGATATAGAGGTGGTGGTCGAAGAAATGGTGGTTGTGGAGGCAGGAGGAGCGACGGAGGTTACAACCATGGTGGTGGTGGAGGGAGAGATCTGGTATATGATGGTGGATCCCGCTACTCGAGAGGATGGGATGATTCTGATGGGAATTAGAGAAACTGAAGAATGGTCGATCCGATCTGCTGCTTATGGAATAGTTTCTTTACAGTAGAAATAGTTCTAGTTATCAAGTGTTTTTGATTGCTCTATGCGTGCTCATTTTTTATCTATATTGTTGCTTGTGTCTTAGAAAACATAGTATGTTACTTGATTGATGAAATCGAAAAGAAGAAATGTTGAATCCAAATTTTCTCTCAATTAAAAAAAAAACCAAAAACCCTAAACCCTAAACTAAAACCTGAACACTAAACCTAAAACCTAAACCCTAAATGCTAAACCCTAAACCCTAAAAGCCCTAACCCCTAAACCCTAAACCCTAAAACCTAAACTCTAAACCCTAAACACTAAACCCTAAACCAAAATAAATAAAAACATACTAAATATACTAAATAAACCTAAACCTACCAGTTTACTTAATTTTTTTAAAACCTTAAACCCTAAATCCTAAACCCAAAACCCTAAACTCAAAACACTAAACCCTAAACTTACAACCCTAAACCTACAACCCTAAACCTTAAACCTAAACCCTACACCCTAAAAAACCCTAAACCATAAATTGTAAACCCTAACCCTCAACCCTAAACCCTAAAGCATAAACCCTAAAACCCCAAACCCTAAACCCTAAGTCCTAAACCCTAATCCCTAACCATAAACCCTAAACCCTGAACCCTAAAACTTGGCTAATGAAATCGAAGAAGAAATGTTAAATTTGAGTTTGTTCAATATTAAAAAAATTAAACCTAAATAAAAACCTAAAACTAAAACCTAAAAAATAAAATAAAAGCCTAAACTTAAACCTAGAAATAAAAAATAAAACCTAAACCTAAAAACTAAAATAAAAATAAAACTATCCAAAAAAAAACCTAAACCTAAACTAAAACCTAAAAAGTAAACTAAAATAAAAAACCTAAACTAAAATAAATAAACATAAAATAAATAAACTAAACTAAATAAAAATAAAAATAAACCTAAATGAAAATAAAAAAATAAAATAAACTGAAATAAATAAAAACTAAACTAAATAAACTAAATAATCCTAAACCTTCTAGTTTAGTTAATTTAAAAAAAAACTCTAACCCTAAACACTAAAACTAACCTTAAACCCTAAACCTACAACCCTAAACCCTAAACCCTAAACCCTAAAACCTAAACCCTAAACTCTAAAACTAACCCTAAACCCTAAACACTAAATCCTAAAGCCTAAACCCTTAAACCTACAATGCTAAACCCTAAACCCTAAACCCCAAACCTGATCTTTAAACCTTAAAAACCTAAAAACCTAAACCTAAAGTAAATAAAACCTATAAATAAAATAAATATAAAAACCTAAACCAAAATAAAATAAAATAAAAACATAAACTAAAACCTAAACTAAAACCTAAACCTGAAAAGAAAATAAAATAATTAATAAAACTAAACTAAACTAAAATAAATAAAATCCTAAACTAAACTAAAAAATAAAAAACCTAAATAAAATAAAAACTAAAACTAAAAAAAACTAAATAAAAATGTAAACCTAAAAAAGACTTAAAATAAATAAAACCTAAACATAAACATAAACCTAAACTAAAATAAACATGAAGCTGGCTTCTTTATAAAATAAAATAAACTAAAAAAAAAGGCTTAAAGACAAAGAGCCAAAAATAAATTAAAAATCTAAATCTAAACTTAAAAATAAAAAATAAAACTTTTACCTAATAAATTAAATAAAAATAAAACTATACTAAAAAATAAACCTAAACATAAACCTAAACTTTAAAAATATACTAAAATAAGGCAAACAAAAATAAATAAACTAAACTAAATAAACATAAAAATAAAGCCAAGTAAAAATAAAAATAAAATAAACTATAAGAAATAAAAATCAATAAAACCCTAAACCCTAAACCCTAAAACTAATCCTAAACCCTAAAAAACAACCCTAAACTAAACTCAACCCTACACTCCACAAAACTCTAACTACCACAACCCTAAACCCCAAACCTCTCTAAACCTAAACCTACAACCCTAAACATACAACCTAAACCTAAACTAAACCCCAAACCCTAAAACCACACCAAACTAATAAACCAAACTATAATCATAAACCTTAAACCCTAAATCCTAGAACACTAAACCCTAAACCCTAAAATTAACCCTAAACCCTAAAGACTAAACCCTAAAGCCTAAACCCCAAAACCTACAACCCAAAACCCTATATCTGAAACACTAAATCCTAAACCTTAAACCCTAAAAACCTAAAAACCTAAACCTAAACTAAATAAAACTAAAATATAAAATAAATAAAAAACCCTAAACCAAAAAAAATAAAATAAAAACATAAATTAAAACCTAAACCTAAACCTAAAATGAAAATAAAATAATTAATAAAAACTAAACTAAAATAAGATAAATAAAAACCTAAGCTAAACTAAAAAATAAAAAACCTAAATAAAGTAAAAACAAAACCTAAATTAAAAACTATATAAAAACCTAAACCTAAAAAAACCTAAAATAAATAAAACCTAAACCTAAACATAAAATAAATTAAACCTAAACCTAAACCTAAACTAATAAAATAAAATAAATAAAAAGTAAACCTAAACCTAAACTATAAATGAAACCTAAAAATAAGCCTAAAATCTTAACCTAAAAAAATAAAATAAAAACGTAAACTTAAACCTAAAACTAAAAAATAAAAAATTTACCAAAAAGATAAAATAAAATAAAACTATACTAAAAAATAAACCAAACACAAAACCTAAAATTAAAAAATAAACTAAAATAAAGCAACCTAAAATAAATAAACTAAACTAAATATACATAAAAATAAAGCTAAATAAAATAAAATAAAATAAACTATAAAAAATAAAACCCTAAACCCTAAAACCTAAAACTAACTCATAAACCCTAAACCCTAAACCCTAAACCCTAAACCCTAACCCTAAACATACAACCCTAAACTCTAAACCATAAACCCTAACCCTATCCCTAAACCCTAAAACCCTAAACCCTAAACCCTAAACCCTAAACCCTAAACCTTAAACCCTAAAACCCCAATCCATAAATGCTAAACTAACCCTAAACCCGAAAACCTAATAAACCTAAAGCCTAAGAATGCATAGAACCTTGACGGCAAGAACATCACCGTCAACCAGGCTCAGTCTAGAGCTGGCAGTTGAGGTGGTGATTACCACAGTGGTGGTGGGGGATCTTGAGGTGCTAGTGGTGGTTATGGAGGCGGGAGGAGCGACAAAGGTTACAACCGTGGTGGTGGTGGAGGGAGAGATCGAGGATATGATAGTGGATCCTACTACTGAGAGGTGGTTCGATGGGAACCGAGAAACCAGAAGAATCTGATGTTGCTTATGGAATAGTGTCTTGATTTTAGATATGGTTTTAGTTATCTATGGTTTTTGATTTGCCCTATATGTGCTCATTTTTTATCTATGTCATCGCTTGTGTTGTAGAAAACTTGGCTAATGAAATCAAAAAGAAGAAATGTTAAATCTAAGTTTGTTCTCTATTAAAAAAAATAAACTTAAAACTAAAAATAAACCAAAAATACAAACCTAAAACCTAACCTAAAAAAGTAAAATAAAAGCCTAAACCTAAACCTAGAAATAAAAAAGAAAACCTAAACCTAAAAAAAAAAATATACAAAAAAAAAACCTAAACCTAAAAAGTAAACTAAAATAAAAAACTTAAATTAAAATAAATAAACATAAAATAAATAAACTAAACTAAATAAAATTAAAATAAAATAATTTGAAATAAATAAATACTGAACTAAATAATCCTAAATCTTCTAGTTTAGTTAATTTAATAAAATAAAAAAAATGAAAAAAAAAACTCTAACCCTAAACCCTAAAACTAACCCTAAACCCTAAACCTACAACCCTAAACCCTAAACCCTAAACCCTAAAACCCTGAACCTTAAACTCTAAAATTAACCCTAAACCCTAAACCCTAAACACTAAATCCTATAGCCTAAACCCTAAAACCAACAACCCTAAACCCTAAACCTTAAACCCTAAAAACCTAAAAACCTAAACCTAAACTAAATAAAACCTATAAATAAAATAAATAAAAAACCTAAAACAAAATAAAATAAAATAAAAACATAAAATAAAACCTAAACCTAAACTTAAACCTAAAAAAAATAAAATAATTAATAAAAATTAACTAAACTAAAGTAAATAAAATCATAAACAAAATTAAAAAAAATAAAACCTAAATAAAATAAAAACTAAAACAAAAATAAAAAAATAAATAGAAACCTAAACCTAAAAAAGACTTAAAATAAATAAAACCTAAATTTAAACCTAAACCTAAACTAAATATTATAAAATAAACTAAAAGTAAACCTAAACCTAACCTAAAAAAGTAAAATAAAAAATAAACCTAAAACCTTAACCCAAAAAAATAAAATAAAAACCTAAACCTAAACCAAAAAAAATAAAATAAAATGTTTGCATAAAAAATAAAATAAAAATAAAACCATACTAAAAAATAAACCTAAACATAAACCTAAAATTAAAAAATAAACTAAAATAAAGCAAATGAAAATAAATAAACATAAAAATAAAGCTAAGTAAAATTAAAAATAAAATAAACTATAAGAAATAAAAAATAAAACCCTAAACCCTAAAACTAATCCTAAACCCAAAAACTAATCCTAAACCCTAAACTCTAAACCTACAACTCTAAGCATACAACCCTAAACTCTAAACCCTAAATACTAAACCCTAAACTAAACCTAAACCCCACCCACCCTAAAATAACCCTAAAACCAATGCTAACCCTAAAGCCCTAAGCCTAAACCCTAAACCATAAACTCTAAAGTAACCCTAAACCCTAAAACCTTATAAACCTAAACCTAAACCCTAAGAAGGGGCAGAACCTTGACGACAGAAACATCACCATCAGCTAGTCTCAGTTTAGATATGGCGTGGAGGCGAAGGTAGAGGCCACTATTATTGTAGTGGTGGTGGGGATCTAGATGTGCTGGAGGATATGGAAGTGGAGGTTGGAGCAGTGGTGGTTATGGAGGCGGGAGGAGCGATGAAGGTTACAGCCATGGTGGGGGTGGTGGAGTGAGAGATTGGGGATATGATGGTGGATCCTGCTACTCAAGAGGCTGGTGTGGTTCTGATGGGAACTCAGACACTCAAGAACGGTCGATCCGATCTGTTACTTATGAAACTGTCTTTCTAGTAGAGACGGTTCTAGCTATCTAAGACTTTTGATTTGCTCTATGCGTGCTCATTTTTTATCTATGTCATCGCTTGTTCCTTAGAAAACATGGTGTGTTACCTGGTTGATGAAATTGAAAAGAAGAAATGTTGAATATGATTTTGTTTTCTATTAAAAAAACTAAACTTAAACCTAAAATAAACCTAAAATAAAACCTAAAACCTAAACCTAAAAAATAATCAAGATCCTAAAGCTAAACCTAAAAATAGAAAATAAAACCTAAACCTAAAAAAATAAATAAAAATAAAACTAAACTTAAAATTAAGCCTAAACATAAACCTAGAAAATAAACTAAAATAATAAACCTAAACTAAAATAAATAAACCTAAAATAAATAAACTAAACTAAATAAAGATAAAAATCAACCTAGATAAAGTTAAATAATAAAATAAACTAAAATAAATAAAAAATAAACTAAATAAACTTAAACCTACTAATTTACTTAGTTAAAAAAATAAAATAATAAAAATAAAAGAAAACCTAACCCTAAATCCTAAAACTAATCATAAACCCTAAACCCTAAACCCTAAACCCTAAACCATAAACCCTAAACCCCTAAAGCTTAAACCCTAAAACCTACAACCCTATACCGTAAACCATAAACCCCAAACCCTAAAACCCTAAACCCTAAACCCTAAAAACCAAGAAACCTAAACCTAAACTAAATAAAACCCAAAATAAAATAAATAATTAAACCTAAACAAAAATAAAATAAAATAAAATAAAAACCTGAACCTAAAAATAAAATAAAATAATTAATAAAAACTAAACTAAAATAAATTAAATAAAAACCTAAACTAAATTTAAAAGTAAAAAACCTAAATAAAATAAAAACTAAACCTAAAATAAAAATAAAAATTAAATAAAAATTAAATAAAAACTTAAACCTAAAATAAACCTAAAAAGAAAACCAAAAAATACATAAATAAATTCAAAACTATAAACTAAAAAAAAACTTAAACCTAAAATAAAAATAAAAATAACCTAAACCTAAACTAAAATAAATTAAACTAAAATATAAAACTTAAACCTAAACATAAAATGAATTAAACCTGAACCTAAACATAAACTAAATAAAATAACATAAACTAAAAATACACATAAACCTTAATTACAAATTAAAACCTAAAAATCATCCTAAAATTATAAACCTAAAACCTAAACCCAAAAAAATAAAATAAAATCCTAAACCTAAACTTGAAAATAAAAATAAAACCTAAACGTGAAAAATAAAATAAAAATAAAACTAAACTAAAACTTAAACATAAACCTAAACCTAAACCTAAACCTAAAAAATTAACAAAACTAAATAAACAAAATTAAATAAACATAAAAATAAAGCTAAATAAAAAACTAAAAAATTAAAATAAACTAAATAAACATAAACCTACTAGTTTACTTAATTTAAAATAAATAAAAAATAGAAAAATAATAAAATAAATAAATAAATAAACCTCCCTAAATCATAAACTAACCCAAAGCCTTCCTGCTTCTAAACTCACCCTAAAACCCTTCCACTCCTACCCTCCACAAAACCTATAAACCCTAAACCCTAAACCCAAACACCTAAACCTCCTCCTAAATGCAAAAAACCTCCTAAAAAAAATAAACAACTAAACTTACTACTAAACTATAAAATAAATATAAAATAAACTAAACTATAAAATAACTATAACTAATAATATACATAAATAAAACTAAACCTCATAAACTAAATAAATATAAATAAAATAAATAAACCTAAACTAAATAACTAAATAATAACTAAACAAATAAAATATAACTAAACTAAATAAATCTAAACTAAATAAAATAAAACTTATAATAAATAAACTAAATAAAAAAATAAATAAAAAAAAAAATAAACTAAAAATAAAATAAACCTAAAATAAAAATAAAACTAAACCTAAAAAAAAAATCAAATAAAATCAACTAAAAAATAAACCTAAACCTAAAATAAACTAAAATAAAAATCTAAAAAATAAACTTAAAAATAAATTAAACCTAAAAAAAATTAAAATAATAAACCTAAATAAAAATAAAAAATATAATAAACTTAAAATAAATAAATAAATAAACCTAAACTGCTAATTTACTTAACTAAAAAATAAACTAAATAAAACCCAAATAAAATTAACCACAAACCTAAACCTAAAATAAAACCTTAAATAAACTAACCCAAAATAAACCCCAAAACCTAAAAATAAAACCCACAAACCCTAAACCAAAAATAAACCTTGAAACCTAACCACAAACCAACCCAATAATAAAAACCTGATGGCAAAATCACCATCAAATGCTCTAAGATCTAGGGGTGGAGCAGACCTATGGTTATAAAATAGTGGGGTGGGGATCAACTGGATATGGAGGTGGTGGTTAGCATGGTGGTTATGGAGTGGGAGGAGTGATAGAGGTTCTGAAACCTGGAGTGAAATAGGAAGAATCCCAGTAGGGGTGGTTCTCATAAAGAAACTAAAGAATAATCATCTGCTTCTTATGGAACTGTGTCTTTACATTAGAGATGATTCTACTTATTTAGGGTTTTTGAATTGCTCTATGGGTACTCATTTTTGATCTATGTCATCACTTATATCTTAAAAAACTTGGGGTGCTACTTGGTTGATGAACTCAAAAAGAAGAAATGTTGAATCTAAATTTGTTCTCTATTACAAAAAACCTTAAACTCTAAACCCTAAACCATAAATCCTAAACCCTAAACTAAACCTTAAACCCTAAACCTAAAACCTATACCTTAAACCCTAAACCCTAAATCCCAAACCCTAAACCCTAAATCCTAAACCCTAATCCCTAAACTAATCATCCCTAAAATAAAAACTAAAAGGTAAAGCAAACTAAAAATAAATAATAAAATAAACAAAAAACCTAAATTAAAATAAAATAAAATAGAAAATAATAAAAACATAAACTAAAACCTAAAACTAAACCTAAACCTAAACCTTTGCATAAAAAGAAAATAAAAAAAATAAAAATAAAAATAAAATAAAACAAATAAAAACCTAAACTAAAAAACAAAAAACTTAAATAAAATAAGAACTAAACCTAAAAGAAAAATAAAATAAACCTAAAATAAAATAAAATAATAACTAAATAAAAACCTAAAAGATAAACCTAAAAATAAAACCTAAAAATAAATAAAAATTAAAACCTAAACCCTAAAATATATAAAAACCTAAACCTAAAATAAAAATAAAATAAATAAAATAAAATAAACCTAAACCTAAATTAAAATAAATTATACTAAAATAAATAAAACTAAATATAAAATAAAACCTAAACTAAATAAAATAAAATAAAACTAAAATAAACTAAACCTAAATTAAAAAAAACATAAAATAAACCTAAAATCTAAAACCTAAACCTAAAAAGAAAATTAAAACCTAATAAAAAATAAAATTAAAACCTAACCTAAAAATAAAATAAATTAACTCAATAAAAATAAACCTAACCTAAAAATAAATAAAATAAAATAATAAAACCTAAATAAATAATAAAAAATAAAATAAACTCAAATAAAATAAAATAAACTAAATAACCCTAATCCTAAATCCAAACCTAAATATACTAAAAACCCAAACCACAACCAAAACCACTAAACCCAAACCCTAAACCTAAACCTAACCACAAACTAAACCACAACCCTAAACCAAACCCTAAACCCAACCCAAACCTTAAACCCTAAACATTAAAACCTATAGCCCTAAATCATAAACCCCAAACTCTAAACCCTAAAGTAACTTTAAACCTTTAACCTTAAAGTTACTCTAAACCCTAAACCCTAAATTAACCGTAAACCCTAAGAATGGGTAGAACCTTGACGACAGGGACATCACCATCAATGAAGCTTAGCATAAATCTGGCAATGGAGGCGAAAATGAAGGTTATGGTTATCGCAATGCTGGTGGGCGATCTGGAGGTGTTGGTGGATATGGAGGTGGTGGTCAAAGAAGTGGTGGTTATGGAGGCGGGAGAAGCGTGGGAGGTTACAACCGTGGTGGTTGAGGATGGAGAGATCAGGATATGATGATGGATCCCACTCGAGAGGTAGGGGTGGTTCTGATGGGAACTGGAGAAATTGAAGAACGACTGATCTGATCTACTGCTTATGGAACTATGTCTATATAGTAAAGATGATTCTACTTATCTAGGGTTTTTGATTTGCTCTATGTATGCTCCTTTTTTATCTATGTCATCACTTGTGTCTTAGAAAATTTGGGGTGCCACTTGGTTGATGAAATCAAAAAGAAGAAATGTTGAATCTGAATTTAGTCTTTATTTAAAAAAAAACCTTAATCCCTAAACCCTAAAATAAAACTTATACCCTAAACCCTAAAACCTAAATACCCTAAACCCTAAACCTTAAAACCATAAACCCTAAACCCTAAAACCTACAACCCTAAACCTTAAACCCCAAACTTTGAACCCTAAAATCTAAACCCTAAATAATCTGAAACCCTAAACTAATCGTAAACCTTAAACCATAAACTAACCTTAAACCCTAACCAAAACCTTAAACCATAAACCTTGAATAAAGATGTCATTAGGAGTTGAGCTAAAGAATGACCTAATCCTAACATAGTTATGGTAGATAAAGAAAATGTCTTCAAAAGACTTTCCCTTGACTATTAGAGATTTGAATACCATAAACCCTAACCCTAAATCTTATTATAGTACCATATATTATCGTATAATGTAGCATCATATATTTGAGCATGTAGTGGTGTGTTTTTGGATGTTATAAGATGATTTCAAATGTTTTAGTATATTATGGTATTATGCCCTATAGTCTATATTATGATAAATCATAAAAATGTTTATTTAATAAATCAGATGATGAAATTTGTTAAATTTGAAGTGGGAGTTGGGTTGTAGTACCAAAGCGTGTTCTACGCCACTTGTAGTATAGAAGGTAAGATTTTATGTTCAAAATAAATATTATATATTGTAGCATAGTATAACAACATATATCATAATATATTGTTCTGCAAATTTTAAATTCTTTTAGTATCTTATAATCATGTAGTCAAGCCTACACTAGAAAATATTGATTTAGACTTTAAAATGGTGTAATTTGGCCAAATTCATAATAGGTAGAGCATGGCATCACAATATATTGTTTCAATTTAAAATATGTAAGTGATATGACTAAAATATATAGTTTTTTATTATTTTGGCTAATTTTATGATTTTTTATCTTAAGCAATCCCTTGTGATGAGAAATGAAATATAATATAATATAATATGCTATAGTGTATCATAATATATGATGCCATAACATAGTGTAGCAACATGCATTATAGCATACTATTGTGTATTACTACTTGTTATTTAGCATATTTTAGTTTGTTATAGTATGATGTAGTAGAGTTTGTGCTGTCATAATTCTTAAAAATATTGATTTATAGGCTGAGATGATGAGATTTGGCCAACTTTAAGGTAAGCTTTAGGGAACATCATTGGAGGTGTGCTATGGTCTGTCATTTAATCAAAAGAATGGAAATTTCATCCAAAATAAATGTTCATTTTTCAACCAAATTTTATAAATGTTTTGCTTAAAGTGATTCATTTTGAGGTGTAATGTAAGATAATATATTATATAAAAGCATATTAAAATATAGTGTACATAACAATATAACTTCACATATATATGAATGTGGTGGTGTGTTACTAAAAGTTGTTGTACATTCTAGTATGTTTTACTTTTGTTATAATTCATTGGGTCAAAACTCACAAAAATGTTAATTTGAAGGTTGAGATGGAAGAATTTGGCCAAATTCATGGCACACACCAAGAAGCAACACCAAAATTATGCTATTTTGTACCATTTCAAATAAAAAAAATAACAATTTTACATCCAAAATGAACATTATTCATATTTTGAGAAAATTTTGTTATTTGTTCCTATTAAGTTATTCTAATGAGTTGTAATGTTAGACAATATATTATATTATAGCAAATTATAATATAACATCATATATTATAATATAATATAGTGTATGAATTCGCACAATAATATGTTTAGCATGATATTGTATAGTTAGTTTGAGCTTGCACCATCACAAATCATAAAATGTTGATTACAATGTGAAGATGATGTAATTTGAATGAATACATTGTTAGGCTTTGGTTGAAGTATTAAAGGTGTGCATAAGAGAAGAAATAAGATTTGATAAGAATTCCATGTTAAAGACATGGAGGGAGATTTGCTAGGGGATCACACATGCATTTGACATGTCATGTGAGGGATCTATGTCGAGGGCATAGAAGAAGAAAATCTATTGGAGATAAGTTTTGAATTTGATTTGATTAAATGATTTGTGAACAGAAGATCCACTAGGGATAAGAATCTATAATCCATTAGGGATTAAGATCGAATTGACTTTAATTTGTTTTATTTTAATTGATGTGGAGGCATATCTGCTAGAGATATGGGCTTGAGTCCGCTGAGGATCGGGTATATGAACCTTCCATTAGGGAAGTAGGTCGGGTTATCCATGGGGATTGGGATTTTAGTTTGATTTCATAGATTTGTTTGGGGATGTATATGGTGGGAATAAGAGTTTGATTGGATTTCTTTGATTTAGACTCTACCGGGGGAGCTAGGTTTAATTTGCTTCACTGGGGAGGTTGGTTTTGAATTTAATTTATTTTCTTGACTTGTTTATATGATCTAGGGAACCACTATGGAGAAGGGTATGATTTAACTCCACTGGGGAAAATCATATTGGGTTTAGTTTAATCTGATTTAATGTATGGATCATGTCGATGTGCGATGGACCCACAAAGAGGGGCTATATCAAACTTGTCCTATCTCAGATTTACAAATCCAAATGGATAGTCTACTAGTAGTGGGATAGAGCTAGCAAACCTAAGGGTTGCCTTTTCAGTGTGCAACGATTATGCTAGAAATAAGGCATAGTAGACTTACATCTTCTAAAATAGGGAACAACCGCTGGGTGACTGGTAGCACAAAATAAGACTTAGTGACTACTGAGTGAATGCCACTAGGGACCTACATCAACTCAAGAGTAGCTATTCTTATAGGGAGTTTTACTGACACTATCGTAAAGATAGGATGCCTACTAGGGAAAAGGTACCGATAGGGGTGTCCTCAAAATCCATAAGTGAATATATATTCTATTTAAATTTTTGCGTGGACCTTATTGGTGTGTGAGGGAACACACTGAGAAGGGGCTATGTCAGCCTTGACTTATCTTAGATTTACTAGACCAATGGAGAATCTACACATCCACAAGATGTATTCTCCAACCACATGGGTGGTTATTAGGAAAGGGGAACTGTGGGGTCACAAAGGACATGATCCAAATATACTGCCCATAGGGGAGGAGCTGCTTGGGGTATCTTAAGCCCTAGAAAAGAAAGCTTACATGTGTGTTATGGCCAACTCAAGGAGAAAGCATAACAGACTTACATCTGCCATGTGTGGTGTATCCTAAAGTACGAGAACCAACCATATCCATTAGCATAGTGAGAACCAACCAACCTAAAGTGCGCATCGGTGTTCAATGATCAATTTGGAAAGAAAGCGCATAGGCTTACAACTATCCAAGCAGAACTGATCATCGAGATAGTTTGTCATCGACAGGACATATGTTATCTGACCTAGAGTGACTACTAAGCGGGGAGCCCCGAGGAAGGACTGGACCAAGACTTGAAGTAGTCAAAAGGGAAGGAACCTCTGTATGGCTTATCCTAAATCTCAAATATACTTGACCCAGTCAGTGCACGGAGGCTAATCCAAGAATAAAGAATAGCAAACTCGCATCCTCTTAAACGAAGCCAACCTGAGATAACTTACCGAACACACAATAAGAATTACCAAACTAACAAGGCGCTCGTTGGTGTGCAGTGGTGAAGTAAGGAAGGAAAGCATAGTAGACTTACATCCTCAAAGTAAGATGACCACTGGGATGACACACTAGCAGGGTAGCACGTCAGCCCGACCTAGAACAGCTATTGAGTGAGTGCCACTAGGGGCATTATCTCAACTCAGAGTAACCCAAGACAAAAGATATGTGTTTGTTTTACATGTTATGGAGAAAATTTTCTATATAGTTGCCTTCAAATCTATGGTAAAAGAGAGGTAAGAATATAAAAATTCATCTTTTCAGGATGCCATGTAGATCCGCAGATGTGCTTATTTTGGTGATTGAGTATGTCATCAAGGAACAGTGTACTATCTTGAAAGATAGAAGTCACTACCATTTAATGGAGCTAATCACCTCAATAAGGACTCCTATAGATGATGGGTATGCATATGTACCAGAGATTCTTCCCCTACTTTACACAAAAAAGTAAAGCAAGGTTTATTTTAAATAGGGTTCGTTAAGTTCCCTACAGGGGCAAGCTCTATAGTTAATTACATCTTAAGTGATGGGATCCCTTAGGAATACTCTCGATTCAGGTAAATGATCATTGTCTTCAAAGATTTCAATAGGAAAGGACTATCAATCAATTAGTTCATTTTTGAAGATAAAATGGGATTGATCAAAGAGGAGTTATTATTGAAGCCAAAAGAAAGATAAGTAGGAGATGCCCACGATGCTATGAAACCTAGTGAACATCTCAAACTATCCTATGGTTGGGCTTTACATTTTTGAAATTGATTTAGTTTTTTTGAATTGCATTTTTTCATTAGAAATCTAGGACTTCTGATTCCTTAACACAAGATTAAGGAAATGCCTAAGATGTGAGGAATTATGCTTTATGGCCCACAAAAGGATAAGCAATCTCAAACCTAAATCTAGGGAGCTTTGGCAAGGGTCGAAAGCACAACCTAAATCTAAGGCAAAAATGAGTATTTGGTTTGCCTCCACAAGAGAGGACAAACCACCTGACTACTTGGACTTACATCCGCCTGGGGGTGGCCGCCAACTAACTCCTCCTATGATTTTAAATACATGTAGGAAAGTCTTTATGCTTATACAAGATGGTTAGGCTATTATTTATTTAAAAAGATACTAAGTCCTTAAACTCACTCCCTAAATAGACTAGATCATGTAGGGACATGCTTCAAATGACCTCAATCTAATTCAATTCAAATTTCATTTTATTTTTATTTTTGGGACAAATATTTTGACTCAGGCTAATAGGATTCATATGCCTAATGCAAGAGAAATAGAGTTATTGGCCAACATCAGCGAGAAGGGAGGAGGTGTGTTTCCACCATGGCTCTCAAAGGTCAAGCCAAGTTTCTTTGGCAAAGGTGGAATCCCTCCAATCAAGAGTGAAATAAGATGCATTTGTGCATGATATTACAAAAGAAATACTCATCCATCTAATGCATTACTAATTCTTTTATCTTGATTTTAAACCTAAGCTTTAGGTGAGGTTATGAGTTCTTTATTTTAATTTTGAGTTGTTAAGTTTGGTAAAAGATTTATTTTTCCCTAAGAGCCTAATCCACATCCAAGCTATACATAAAGCAAGGAAGAAACTAGGAAAAGATGCCACTCAATGCACAAGCTAAACAAATCAATCAATCAATTTATAAAGCTAATCTCAAAAAGAATAAAAGGCCATTGTGGTCGGGCCCCACCGCACAAACTCAAAAATAACAAATTGGGTAGCCGAGATCTACCATTATATAACTCAGATTACAAATGAATTATATTATAATTAAGTAAGGAATTCATTATTATGGGGGGTCTTCGAGCTTCATTTCTTCTTTCTTCTTTTTTTTTTCTTCTTTCTTCTTTGGTTCCTTCTTTTGAATGGTTGGAAGGTGGATACTCCAAGGCATCACATGGTGCATAAGATAGGATCTTATGACCAATGCTCATCCTAATCACCATAACAATCATTCCAAAATCCTAATTACATAAATTTACATGAAAAGGAAAAGAATAGAAATATAACTAACACATGCAAAATAAAGATTAGCTAAAATAAACAACACAAATCCCAAGTATGTATATTAGACTTATCACCTCACACATGGGAGACTAAGTCCACCTAGCCTATTGGATTTTTCTTAGGGGTATAAGTACCTACAAGTAAAAGCATTTATATTTTTATTTATTATAGCATCCCTTAAGCACAATCCCCTACAGAAAATAATAGTTAGACTAAGAGCATCCTACCATTCATTCTATGAGCATACATCCTAACATCCAATCTAATACATATATCACAGAAAAAACTAACATCAAACCATGCACCGCCCTAACCTAAAGGTAGAAGTGGGGACTTAGCCTAATGTGTGTGCTTTGGAGGTTTGTGTGTTATGCTTAGCTATGGCTTTAAGTTAGAATTTTCTAAGTGTGAAAACATGTTCAACTTAGAGGAGGGTTTCATTTAAGTTGTTTAATTATTTTGGGTTGATTTTATTTCATGTTATGATTAGGATTAAGTGAATCCTACAATTTATTACTAAGTTATAAAGAGAAGGAAAGAGAAGGGTACTTCTCTTTCCTTCCCTAACGTAAGTAATTTTAAAGTTGATTCACATTTTAGTTTTGTTTAGTGAATGTTTTGATTAAGTGTTTTAATTAATCCTAAGTTTATATTTACTCTAAATAAACCTATTAAAAAGAAAGGGAATTTTAAGATTAAATAAAATGAATCAAATTCACATAACACACATCACTTCATTTCTTTCCTAACATGTATAACATGCATGTGAATAAATATTAAACATATCTATACATACAAATGAGAATATTAAACACTTTAAGATGCATGCTAAGTAATTCATTTATGGAAATTTGGAAGTTTAATATGCATGATTTTCATTAAGTAGAAAAGATATTTCATATCCAATTTTCATATTTACACATTAAAGTAAGCATAAGTGAGTATAGTGTCATTAACAGGTATAAAAAGCAACTTAGTACTTACTTAAAGCCTCGTAACCATGGGGTTGTCTAGACTAATATATCACTTTCCTTAAATACAAACATGTGTACAAAAGAAATGAATGGAAAAGAAAGAATGCAAAAGTTGTATTAATTGATTTTTTTTTTGCCATTTACGGGTACAAGCATAGGTAACGTTCTCGAGCAAAAAGATTGGAATGAATAGGATATGGAATTATGCAAGTGTTGGGTTCTTTTCAAATGAACCATACATCTTACCAAATCCTATTCAAAACTATACTAAAAGAGAAGAGAAAGAAACTTATGCTAAGCACACTCTTATATCTTACTCACATGCAAGCTTATAATTAAAGTATAAGTAACACACTTTTAGTTTTATGCATTTTATTTATATATTTTTGAAAATAATTTGAATTTAGTAGTGATAATAGCCATTCATATTTCTACTTTAGAACACATGCAAATTTGACATAAAGTAAAGATTTTGAATTTGAATTTTGAAAATTATGAATGAATGAAATCACATGACATAAAAATTTAACATGTTGGGGAAAGAATCAAAGCAATGAAAGCATGTAAACACATTCACTTTAATTAAATCCTAAAGATAATCTTATGAAATAAAAAAGTTTAGAATAAATCAAAGTTAATTCAATGTGATTTTTGTTTAATTTAGAATTTGATTTAATTTTGAAAATATGGATTGAGTTTGCTGTTCCTAACCCATTCCCAAATGTGTTTGATATTTTTGTTTAATTTTTAGATGATTAGATTCATTTTATATTTTAATTAGGTTAAGGTATGAATTAAGCAAATTAATTAACCCTCACCTACACCACCTTAGCGTAGTTAACTAAGCAATTATGAGCCAATGAGATGACATAAAAACTCACAAGGAATTTAAACTTGCAATGCACCTAAGAAGAAAAGGGCCTAATGGAATTTGGCTCATGATTAACGATTAATTAAGCAAAGGGGTTTAACTTAAGTAATTTCAAAACACCCTTCACACATATGAATTGGGTTTTGATTTCCTTAATTGAACATAGGCTCTTAAAAACGTAAGCATCTATCCAAAGTAGATTAATTAAGTTTTGGAAGATGTAGAATTTTTAGAAATTAATTAGAGGGATAATTAATGAATTAACCCTTAATTAAGAGAGGATTAAGGAAAGGAAAGGGGGTTTAGGGAATAACTTACGGGAAATACCCCAAAATTATTTTCTAAGCCTCCTATTCACTGGATCTAACCTTAATCAACCTTAATAATGGATTAAAACACTAATCTAACCTTAATTATCCATAATTAAGTTAAGGGAGTGATTAGAAAAAACATTTGCAATCCCCACAATTAAACTTTAAATAAATCCCAAGAAAATTAGGGTAGAGGTCATCCCCTAAAACATACCCAAGAAGGTTTGGATTAATCATATAATTAATTAAGAAGTAATTAGGAAAATAATATTTCCCTTAAAAACCAAAATCAAAGAAAAGTATAAGTCAAAATCCATTGAAATCATTTTAAAAATATTCTAGGTTGAATTTTCTTTCCATAGAAATTTACCTCATTTTTTTGAGTTTTATTGAAGTAAATATGAATTTTTGAAGGTTAAGAGATTAATTAATTATAATTAAATCCCTAACTAATCCTCTCATCAGACGACTGAATGATGGTCAAGATGCTTTACGCGCATCATGAGCTAATCACTTAAACATCAGGTCAGGGTAGCAGCATGATGGCAGGATGCAATTTGATCCCTACCATTCAATCAAGGATCGAACAGCCAGGGATCATCCCATGATTTCTAAAAGGATAAATCATTTCTAAAACATGGGATTAATCTTGGTCATCCATCCAAAATGTGTGGATGGATGGCTAAGATCACCCCAGTTCTTCCCTTAGGCTCAATAGAGGTCATCCATGATCTTAGGGAAGATCCAAGCTCGATTGAGCTCAAATTGGAATGAGATTGTACCCACACCATCTAAAGCTAATGAGAAGCCTATCCAATGGTGGATTTTACATGACATAAAATTGCTTTCAAAAAGACCAACACCTCCTAAGCTAAGTGGTCAAAAAATTCCATACCTCATCGAGGTGATCACCAATGCTCGAGCTCGATGAGGTAGCTTCATCAAGTGGAGATGAAGCCATGTTGAAAGTTTCAAGCCTTAGGGTTGAGTAGATCTGCCTATGGACCAACACTTTGCTCCCCTTTGCGGATTTGATCCAATTGAGACTCTCCTTGCCTTTGGAACTCAAATGAGAGTTTTGGTACACTCAATTGATCCCCTGAGGCCATGTGCAAGAGGAATTGGAGTGGATTTGAGTATAGAAGAAGTTTAAGATTGAGATGAGCTCCCTTATTTTCTAAGGAAGAAAATCGAGAAATGGCCATCTCAAATCCTTCTTAGAAGCATGGGATTGCTCTCTAAAGTTTCCTAACACTCACTATGGTTCAATCAACTATGGGAATGATGAATTCAAATTGAATTATGGGGAGTATATCTCCCCCTATGGCAATCAGACGGTCGAGCTTTAGCTTGCCATTTTGATCCAATTGACCACATGGGAGGGGTTGTTTAGGCTGTTAGCTCTTTACACATGGTCGGTTTGAGGTCTTGAGTGGATTGATAACCTCCCATGTGCTTCAAATTGGGTGGAAGAAGGATTTTGAATTGGCCAAATTGAGCAAGGGGGTCAGTTTTGGCCTTGGGTCCATTTGGGCTGACCCAAACCCATTGGGTTGGATGCACCACTCTTCATTGGGTCCACTTGAGCTATTAGAAAGGTATCAAGTTGATATGAAGAGGGCTTGACCAAATTACCCATGGATTAGTCCATAATCTGTTCTATGGCCTAGGGGTAGAATGGTCATTTGGTTGATTTTTCAATTTGGATATGTTTGGTATGTTGTGAAAATGGGTTTGGCCAACAAGTTTCATTGAATTGGAGTTCATTTGAAAAGGTTTGGCTCATGTTGACCCATTTAGGTCAAATTGGGTCAAACCAAGGGTTGGGTCAAGTTCACATGACCATTTGAAATATTTTGGTGGCTTTGGTTTGATTCAATTTGGTATAGTTTTGAATTTGGCTCATATGACTTCATTTAGGTCAAATGGGTCAAGTTGACCTATTTGACCCATTTTACCTATTTGGGCTAGGCCATGGGTAGGTTTAGGTTTGGTTAGACATATGGAGTGGATTGGTATCTTTATTTCCAATCAATTTTGGTTAAGTTTGAATTTGGCTCAACATGAGCCCTTTAGGTCAAGTTGGGTCTAAGGTCAATTGGGCTAAGTTGGGTCTAGTTGGCCAATTGAGGCTTTGGTCAAGTTCAACATATGATTTGGAATGAACTTGACCCATTGGTTTCATTCAATTTGGCTTAGATCAAGTTTTTACATATTTTGACTTTTTAGGTCAAGTTGGGTCAACATGGGTCAAGTGGCCAATTGGCTAGGTTAGGCTCAAATGTTACCTTGGTCAAGTTCAAACATAGGTCATGAATGAACTTAGATCAATGGTTTCAATCAATTTGGCCTATGGTGGATTTTGGCTATGTTAGGTTTAATTTTGGCTAAGTGTTGACTTGGTCAACCCTTAGGTTTGACTTGGTTTGACCCAATTTGATTGATTGATCATGTTGAGAGGCATAGGTGAGTTTGATTCAATCCAATTTGGCTAGGATTAGAATTTGGCTCATAAGGGTACTTTAGGTCACCTTGGGTCAAGTGAGCCTAAGTGGGTCAAATGGCTTGATCAAAGCTTGATTTGAGTTTGATTGAACTTGTTTATGGACTTATGATTGAAATATAAATCCATTTTGAAGTGGTTTGAAGTCAAATGAGTTTTGATTCATTTGATAATTTCATATTCAAGGGAATAATATGAATGGATTTGGGGTTTGATTTTTGAATTGGATTTTGATTTGGTGATTGAAGTTTGTATTTATATTTGGATTCATGACTGTAGGGTTGATTGAATCATGAAGGAAAATCAAGAGTTTGGCTTGATTTGAAATTGATTTTTCTAAGTTTAAGTTTTTGACTTAAAAGGCTTAGGTTAGATTTTGAGTGGATTTAGATTTGATTTTTGTTATTGGTTTTGATTGTTTGAATTTATATTTCATTTATATATGTGAATATAAATTGATCATGAGAAAATTTCAAGGATTTGAAGTGATTTGATCATGATCTAGGCTAAGTCTTTTAAGAGGGAAATTTAAAGGACTTAAGGAAATTTGGAGTTTGAAGCTTGAATTTTTGAATTTGGTTTGATTGATTTATATTTATATTATATATATATATATATATATATATATATATATATATATATATATATATATATATATATATATATATATGAATATAAATGAGGATATACATGATTTCGGAGAAAATCCTATGAATTTGAATTGGTTTGATCATGATTTAGGCTAAGTCCATTAAAAGGGAATTTAAGAGACTTAAGAAATTTTAAATTTGGAATTTAATTCTTGGATTTGATTTGATTGATTTATATGTATATTTCATTTATATATGTGAATATAAATGAGAATATAAATGAGTTATAAGAAAATTCCATGAATTTGAATTGATTTGATCATGATTTAGGATAAGTCCTTAAGAAGGAAATTAAGGGACTTAAGAAATTTTATGTATTGATTTTGAATTTTGAGTTTAGTTTAATTGGTTTGAATTTATATTTCATTTATTTATGTGAATATAAATGAAAATATAAATGAATTATGAGAAAATCTCATGAATTTTATTTAGTTTAGATCATGATTTTGAACTAAGTCCTTAAAGGCAAATTTAAGGACTTAAGAAATTTTTAGACATAGGAATTTGAATTTTTGAATTTGGTTTCAATCATGGAATTAAATTATGCATTTCAATCACATGGAGTTGATTTGAATTTGGAGAAAATCAAACAAGATTGATTTGGAGTTTGACTTGAAGGAAGGAAGGTGAGGAATGGTTCAAGCTAAGGGTAGTCAAATTTTCCTAACACCCCTAAGGCATGACCTATTCTTATGGCTAACTCTTTTAAGTCTCTAGGGCTAGGTTGAGTGTTCACCTAATAACTAGATGTCTCTTAAGACTAAGAACTCTTAAAGTCTAAGAGGAGTCCTATGCTTAAGATGGAGTAGTTGAGAGCTCATTCAAAAAATGAGGTTAATAAAGGGTGCCCAATAGGTGTGGTGTGACTGACAAGAAACACCGCATGTATTGGTGTTGATCGAAATGATCAACAAGACTGAAAGATCACAAAATAATAGAAATAATCTATCCTTAACCCAAGGTGTAGAAAGAATCCAGAGCTTAGTCCAATGTGGCTCTACTTATGTCAAGGACATAAGAGAGAAGAAAGAATCCACTAAGGGATAGAGTGTGAACCTTCCACTAGGGAAGCAGAGTGTGAACCTTCCATTGGGGAAGAGAGGGTTGAATTTGTTTCAATTTGTTAGGTTTGAATTTTGAGATGGACCCTATTAGTTTGTGATGGAACACACTAAGTAGGAGCCATGGAGGCCAAGACCTAACTCAGATTTACCAATCCAAAGAGGTAGTCTACTAAACACATAGTAGGACTAGCCAACCAAAGGGCTGCCTTTTTGTATGCAGCAACTGTACTAGGAAGAAAGCGTAGTAGACTTACATCCACCAAAGTAGAGATCAGTTGCTGAGGTAATCTATTGGCAAGATAAACCCAACCTAGGGCTGACTATTGAGTGTCATTGGGGACTTAGATCAACTCCAAGATAGTCAAGATTAATTTCATTTTTTAGATTTGTTTATTTTGATGGATTTCATTAGTTTGTGATGGATCATATTGAGAAGGAGCTTATAGAAGCCTAGACCTATCTGAAATTTATTGAACCAAAGGGAGTAGCTTCCCGACAGATGGGAGAACCATCCAACCAAAGGAGCGCCTTTTGGTTTGCAATGATCAATTAAAGGGACATCTTCTGCTAAAAAAGCCCACTGGGTGATCGGTTGATTTGGGCAAAAAATTGAACCCGACCTAAGACTAACTGTCAGTTTGCAATAATCATCCTAGAAAGAATGTCATAGTCTTACATCTTCCAAAGTGGAATGACTATCAGGGTAACCTGCTCATGACAAAATAGATTGAATCCGACCTAAGGGTGGCTATCGAGTGAGTGCCAACCCAGGGACTTATCTCAACTCAAGTAGTCAGGCAATTCCTATAGGAATTCTGCTGACACTGCCCTAAAGATAGGATGTCTGTTTAAGAAAAGGGGCCCTTTAGGGGCTTGAATTCCTAATCCACAAGTGAATTAATTTTATTTATTTTGTTTATTTAGTTTGTTTTATCATGGACACTATTAGTTTATGAGGGATCAAATTGAGAAGGAGCTTATATCAGCCTAGACCTATCTTAGATTTCAACCAAGGGAGAATTTGCATCCACAACAAATTTTCCAACCAGGGTACTAGGAAAGGAGAACTATCCAATCCAAAAGTAACCTGTAGTTTCTAAATGGGGTCATAAAGGACTTGATCCAAATAGAGTGCCCATAGGGGATGGGGCCACTAAGGGCTTAATCCAACACCCTGGAGAAAATGACATGGCTAGTGATATATCCAATAGGTATTCGGTGTCCAACTCAAGGAGAAAGTGCGGGGACTCATGTTTGGTAAGAGTGGTGTATCCACCAGGTGAGTCGCTATCAGCATAGTGAACATCAACCAACCTAAGGTGCTCTTTGATTTGTAACAATCAGCCTAGGAAGAAATCTCGGGGACTCACATCCTCTTATAGTAGAACTGACTGCTAAGATAGTCTACCTTCAGCTAAACAAGTGCTCTCTGACCTAGGGCAACTACTAAGTGAATGCCACTGGGACTTATATCGACTTAAAAGTAGTCAAGAGGAAAGGAACCTCTGGGGGACTTATCCTAAGCCTCAAGTATACTCAACCTAGTTAGAGCATGATGGCTAGTTCAAGAAGAAAGCATGGGGCCCCACATCTTCTTAAATAAAGTCAACATGAGGTAGCTTACTAACTAGGTGGTGAAGCCTACATTACTAACAAGGTGCTCAATGGTCAAGTAGGAAGAAAGTGTGGGGACTCACATCTTCCTAATAAGTGACCACATGACATACTAATGGGTAGCATGTAGACCAGAGGAGCTAATGAGTGAGTGCCAGGGGCTTGCTCCCAAATCAAAAATAGCTTGAGATAAAAGATTTGTGTTTATTTTTGTGCATGTGTTAAAAGTAATAGGATGCTATTGGGGGACTCTTACACCTACCTTAAAAGACGCTAGGGGTTTCGAAGGAATGGTGCCATGGATGACAAACAGGATTCTCACTAAGAAAGGATGTCGCTTGGGTTTCTCACACCTAACTTAGAAATAAGATGCCTCTGGTTCTCTTACACCTATTCTGAAAGCATCAGGAGATTATGTTTGTGTTGTAAAAGAGGGATAGGATGCCATTGGGGGGACTCTTACACCTACCCTAGAGATGTCACGGTAGATTCCTAAGATAAGCAAACAATGCTTTGAAAAGAAGAGAAGATTTGATGAATGGAATCAAATTTTTTTTTTATTAATGATTGTTTTCAAACATGATTTGTTTCATGGGTAATATTTCTTTAGATAGAGCCCATTAATTGGAAACATTGGTGTTACCCTTTATAATCAATAAGCTAATAATATCCTCCTTGGTAGGCCTTCTCTATAACATAGAGGCCTTCTCAAGTGGGTTCAAACTTGCCTCCCATCTTTGATGGGCAATAATTGGTCTCCTTAGGACTAAAACAAGTTCTCGTACTCGAAAAGGCCTAGGGTGGGCTAGCTTGTTGTGATCTTAAATCATTTTGTCCTTATACAACTTGAGGTTCTATCACGCCCGTAGGGGACTCTTCTCCTAACCTTCGAGCTAATCTAACCGTAACTTTGCACTCTTCTTTGTAGTGATCTTGCTACCCAGTGTTATCCTTAGTGACAGGAGCTAAACTTCTAAAGCTAGAACATCTTTGGACCCACACACTAAGAAATATGGGGTAGACTGAGTTGGAGTTTGGTATGTGGTGTAATAGGTCAACAAAGTTACAACCAACTGCTCATTCCACTATCGTTTGTTATCATCAAGAGTCTTCTTCAGTATCAAGATGAGAGTTTCATTGAACGCTCTGCTAAGCCATTTGCTTTGGGGTAGTAGATGGTGGAGTATCTCCAATCTATACCGTGTCTTCTGGAAAAGCTATTGATCTTCATGCTTTTGAATGCAGTACCATTATCGGATATAATTCATCAAG
The DNA here is from genome assembly GCA_021442155.1 of Cymbidium sinense. Classification (NCBI taxonomy): domain Eukaryota; kingdom Viridiplantae; phylum Streptophyta; class Magnoliopsida; order Asparagales; family Orchidaceae; genus Cymbidium; species Cymbidium sinense. Next base: position 97,231,910 of record CM038216.1, read on the forward strand.
GCACCTAGAACCTATATATGATATGGTTCCTAAAAAACTAAAGCACCGAGCTAACCTCTGAGTGGGATGGCTTCCACCACTTGGAAAAGTAGTGGGTGGCTAAGATGAACCGATGCCCCTTGGAAGAAGAAGGATTGAGATCTATACGCCGCACAACACTAAATGGCCATGAGGCCAATGTAGGGTGTAGAATGTTGGGTGGTTGGTGGAGGACCACACCGTGCACTTGACACAGATTGAATCTTCTAGCTACATCCATGTAATATGTAATCATCGAAGGCCAGTAGTATCCAAGTCACTTGATCTTCATCTTCATCTTTAGACCGGATTGATGTGCTCTGCATAGACCTGAATGTACCTCAGTTATAATGCCATGAGCTTCTTGTTTGTCTAAACAATGCAACCACATTTGGATAGAAGACTGATGGTACAGGGTGCCATCAACAAGAGCGTAGCAGAGAGCTCTCTGTTTCACCTGATGAGCTTGTGACTTTTCTTGAGGTAGTTTTCCAGTGTTCAAATAGTCTATGAATGGTTGCCTCCAATCCAGCTCCTTATCCATTTTGGCAACCTCCCCTTCAAGAGAAAGTCTCTCGATGAGTTCAGCATCAATAAGAGATAGAACTTATCTCTTTGAGACCCTTATTGAAATGGACTCATCTTTCAGACATGCCAATTCTTTGGAAAGTATAGCCAAAGCATTAGCTACTACATTCTCTACTCGGGGAACCTTGTAGATGGTGACTTCGAGAATTTGGGCCAACAGCTTCATGGTGTACTCATAGTAATGACAAAGCTTGGGTTTGAGGACCTGGTAGGACTCAGCAATCTGGTTGATGACCAACTTAGAATCCCTAAAGATGTTGATTCTCTTGACACATATAGTGATGGCTAACTCCAGACTAGCAATCAAAGCCTCATACTTGGCTTCGTTGTTGGTGTAGGGGTTGGAAAGATAGTATGAGAATCTCATCACATCATAGTTTGAAGTTAGAATAACTTTTCCTACCCCTCCCTTTTCTGAGAGAATAGATCATGGTGCTTCACCTTTAAGAAAAGAAGTTGCACCATCAAAATACATCTCCCATTGGTGATTGCCAGCCTCCTTTATTCATCCGGGAGATCATCACTGAGAATCAGAAAAGGTGTCGCTAAGAAATTCACTCTATCTTTTACCATGAGGGTACAAATGTGATATCAAATTGTGAGAGAATCATGGACCAATGAGCCAAACATCAGGATAGTGTTGGTTGTATAAGTGGATTAGTTCTGGAGATTAAGTTCACCTTATAAGAAGGCATATAATGCCATAGCTTTTGGGAAGTGAAGATCAAAGCTAGGAAATGTTTCTTAATAGGTGGATAGTTCACTTCAATAAGAATTAAATGATGATTGAGGTAGTAGAGAGCGTTCTCCTTTCCTTCATCATTGGCAATAGACAGAGAGTCATCCAATGCAATGTAGAGATGATGGCGCCGAGGGGGCTGAACTGGGCTTTCACCAAATGCTTGATGCCTTTAAAGGCATGCTGGAACTTATCATCCCACTTGAACTTGGCATCCTTTTTAACAAGTGCTAAAAATGGCTTACATCTCCTTGATAGGTTAGAGATAAAGCGTATTAGATATGCCAGCCATCCTTGAAAAGATCTGAGATGATTTAAACTCTTAGGAGGTAGCATTTCTAAGATAACTTTGATCTTTTTAGGATCTATTTCTATTCCCTAGTGTTGTACAACAAACCCAAGGAATTTCCCTGAAGCTACTCCGAATGCACACTTCATGAGATTTATTTTGAGGTTATATTATCTTAACCATTCGAAAACTACTCTCAAGTCAAGGAGATGGTCTTCCTTTTCTCTTGACTACCAGATCAACGTAGCACTCAACCCGATGATGGATGAGTTCGTTGAAGATCTGAGTCATGGCTCATTGGTATGTAGCACCAGCATTTTTAAGACCGAAAGGCATGACCCTATAATAAAAGATTCTGATCGTGGTTTGAAAAGTAGTGTTTCTTTCATCTTCAAGAGGCATCTTGATTTGGTTATAGCCAGATGATCCATCCATGAAAGAGAAGACTGCATGAGATGATGCAATGTTTACCATTAACTTTGGTATAGGAAGAGGAAACTCATCCTTAGGACATGCCTTATTTAAGTCCCTAAAATTGATGCATATGTGAATTTGTCCATTCTTTTTCTTTACTAGGACCACACTAGTTAACCAGGTAGGATATTTTTCTTCCCTAATGAAACCACCATCGATCAATTTCTTGACTTCAAAATGACATGTTGTTCAATTTCTAATCGCATGCATCTAGGAGCTTGCTTAATAAGGGTAGCATTAAGATCTATTGCTAGCTTATGGACTACTACGTCAAGAGATAATCTGAGCATCTCTGCATAACTCCATGTGAAGCAGTCTTTAAACTCAGTCAATAGCCTAACTAAGTCATTGGTTTCTTCTTCATTCAATGATGAACTGATGTATGTCGAGCGTGGATTTTCTTCTGTCCTAAGGTTAATTTCTTTAAGCTTGTCGATTGTTGAATGAATGTCCTCTTCAAATTCTAGCGGTGCCTCTTTAACTTTGAGATCATCTGGATCATCTGAGGTTTCTAAACACACATTCTCATAAGCATTGGGGATGTGTGAGAAGAATCTAGACTCCAAATGATTGGTAACAAGTAAATCTTCATCATCATGACAACTATATCACCCTAATCTGCTTGTGCTTCCCTTCTGTATTGTTCCATAGCTTTTCAAAGTACTCTGACCTATTCTTGGATTATGTATGAGGAAGTAAACTTTTTTATATAAGAATATGAACACAAGGCAAGTAAAAGTCAAATGGTAATTCCATTAATTCTTTAAAAGTATCCTCCTCAAGTTCTACATTAACTTTATGACTTGAGGATGATGATCCCAAAAGAACTTCTTCTATTTCATGTTATTGGAAGACTTAGGGACTTCCTTAACTACTAAACCTTCAACTTTCTGAGATGTAAGTGAGGTAAGAGCTAAGGTTCCCAACTGCTACCTAATAGTTTCACATAAACCAGATTCGAATACTTTGCTTTGTTTGGAGGCCTGGTCTTCGTCTTTGTCTGGATCGAAAGTCATCTCCAATGGAACTCATGAGGGGTTGGATGATATACTAATCACATTTGACTCATCCTCTGAACTGGATTCTAAGTCTATGTGAAAAGTAGGGGTACTTCTATGAATTGGAACATGACCTCTATTAGTTGATGGCCAACTAGGGGGTCTTCCACCTCTGGAACTACCTCTATTTTTGCCTCTGCCTCTGCCTGGTGGAGGTTGAGCCATTCTACCACATGTATATATGATGGAATGAACTATGGGTGGAATGTGATATGCGAATCTATTTCTTCTTCAATTCTCATTTCTTGTTCACTTGGACTTTTATTTTTCTTTTCATTTTCTTTTATATTTTTTTTCTTCATTTTCTTTTTCTTTTGTGTTTGCATTTGATTTTTATCTAAGTTCATGAGAAAGGGTGTTTTGAGGATGATAGTAGGTCACTTCCTCATAAATCTCAACCTCTCTAACTAAAAATAAATTTTCATCTCTGTTGACATGGTATTCAATGCCATCTTTTCTGAGCTTGATGCACTGATGGAGGGAGGATGGAATGATCTTATTCTGATGTATCCAAGGCCTACCAAGCAAAGCAGTGAATGAAATATTCAAATCAATGATGTAGAACTTGGCTCGCCTTCACCACTATCTCCATAAAATATAGAACCTAAAGCCCGCTCACCTTGGTCATTGAATCCTCTCAACATCGTCCGATCTCCTCAGAGTGTAGAGATGTCGATCCTCAAATAGGCAAGGGTCTTTAAACTCATAATGTTCATCGATGCACCTGAATCCATGAGAACCCGAGTCTGAACCTGTCGATGTCGAATGTGATGTAGATGGAACGGTTGTGCTCTAAGTCCCCCAAAAGAAGGTCTTCATCTGTGAAGGTAATCCCCTGAGCTTCTTTTGCATAATTTGCTTCCTCACCTATAGCGGTCAGCTGAGCTAAGAATATTTCAGGATCAAGGAGGGCCTTGATTAGTGACTCCCTCATCTCTTTAGATAAGACAAGGGCAGTGTATAAGCTTGGCTTATATGTCAACTTTCTTAGATGAGAAAGGATGTTGTAGTCCACCTTCGGCTGATCTTTTACAAGCATATCCAAGGGTGGAGAATCCTATCGAAGGGCTTCTCAATCTTCTATACCAATGACTTATTTCCCTATATCTTGAGGCGCTACCCTAGGAGGTAGAACCTTGCCACTACGGAGGTTGAATTCGGTGATCTCTTGTGGCAGGGTAATGGAAGGTTCTACCTACACATCAAGCCCACCTACAGCTTCTCCTACGGGATCCTCAGAATTGAATTATTCCAAGTCTATCCCAGGAGGTGAACTATATTCGAGTTGGAAAGTCCAACTCTATCAAAGAGGAAGATCAATTATAAGTTATTTTGACTTGAAGAGTTATTGTTAGAAGAAGAAGATAACCCATCAGAAGTGACATAGATGTAATTCAAACTAGCTTTATTCTTCAATTTCTTAAAATTATTTGGAGGTATAAAGTAGAAATAAAGTAAAGTGAGTGGGTAAGGGATTTGATGCCCTTATCCACTATTACAAGAGTTCTACTAGTAGAATAAATAGAAGAGCTAGCTGAAGTGGAAGAAAATCAGTGTGGAAGCTGCAACTATAGGTTGGAGGATGGACACGATCGTGGTTGTGTTAAAGGGCTATCCTAGGTCGACACATGCTGCTGCTAAGCTCTCCCTTTTTTAGAGTTGGCATTGGCAACTTGCAAACCTTCCTTGGTGTTGGAGGTTTGAGCTGACTTAGACACCTACAAGAAAAGCTTCTTGATCTTCTGGATGATCTTCTTAGAGGTTTTGGATAGAGAAAAATCCCAACCTTCTTTAGTTTTGGTAGGATCACATGTATCCCCAAGGATTACCCTAATGGAACTCGAAGGTTATTCCACAAGGTATTCCTTTAGGATAACTACAACACCAATCTTGAAACTGTGTTCAAGCCAGTCATTGAATGTGAAGCAATCCTCCAAAACATGGTCTAACATACGGTGGTAAGGGCAAAAGTTTGGATCATGACTTTTGCCTACTTTCTCCATTCTCCTAGACTCAGGTAGCTAAAAATCAGGCTTCTTTAAGAGATTCTTAATGATTTTCTTGATTACCTCCTCTTAAAAGAATAAGGTTTGTTTAACTTATCTAAAAGAGTAGGTGGACCTATGGCGGGTATAAGTGCCACCGCTACAGTGATATGGCTAAGGTGGTTGTGTGCCGTGGAGATGTGGAGGCGGTAGGCTACCTGATGGTGGCAAAGAGGTGGAGGCTATTGAGGTCATGGGTCTCGACTTTCTCTCCCCCTTAACACCGCTACTACCTCGGCTTCTTTTCATAGACCTTTTGTTCTTAGACAACTTATCTTGAAAAGACAACTGTTTGGCCTCTCCTTGTAGACTAGCCACCTTGTGGATTAGCTTCTTAAATGTCTTGATAGTGGAGCCCTTAAGCATGAAGGCAACCTGGCCATGGATACTCTTCAAAAGAATCTCAATGGCATGCTGTTCAAATAGCTGCAATTCACACTTCATACTCAGGTTACACCATCAGAGAATATAATCAACAAGGGACTCACTTGGGTGCTGTTGTTCTATAATGAGATCACCTATAGTAACCCTTTGCTGAGCTCCAACAAACCTCTTGATGAAACATTGCTATAACTTAGCAAATGTCTTTACTAAACCGTTAGGCAGTTTAGCATACCAATCAAAAGCAATACCCGCTGGGCTACTAATGAAAGGACAGAAAAGTAAAGCATCGCTGCCACCTACGTTGCAACAACTGACCCTGAAGTGTGCTATGTGCTGCCTTGGGTTCCCACTGCCATCAAAGCTTTTGAAAGAAGGTGGCATAAAACTCTTGAGATATTGGATAGCATCAAATTCCTCTAGGTAGGGTATACCATTTGCAACTGATGATCTTCCCCAGGCTTGAGCCAATGCTTCCTTCACTTACTGCACAATGATGGATTTTTTTATCTTTTTATTATATGGAGGTACTTTCCTTTACCTTCCTATACATGCTAATGCAACCTTGCTCAGTAGGAGGTAAAGTCTTGATTGGGTCCAAGACATGCAGTAACTTAGGCTGATTGATGTCAACTGTAATAGGATGAACTAATGGGGCTTATTTCTGGAGCACTAATACTGCTACTAACAAGACCTCTCACTATCATGCCATCCTATCAATCTGCTCATCCTTCTACCTTAATTGATGTTAGAGGTGGGCGATGCCGGTGTCTTCCGATCAACCTCATCCATGGCTTATTCCTAAGAAGAGAACCTCTAGTATCAACCATGCGACTCTGAGTCTCCAAACAAGTCATCTTCGTTGGGATCAAGCGACTTTCTCTTTCATCCGCCAATTGTACATAAAGATTTCCTTCTTCTCCATGAAATAATGTGCCACTATCTCATCTAAAAATGATCCATCAAGTAAATAATCTAGGCTGACTGGTGTGATCACTATCGTGCACTGAGAGGCACAGGACCTCACCTACCGCTAGAGAGTCAATCCTATGTGGACTATACTCGCTAGATGAGTGACACTCTTGACTGCCACTAGCTATGAGAGGGGTATCAATCCAAGGATGTTCCACTATCACTGGTGCAGCTAGACTATCATCTGCCACCTCTGAAATAACTATCACCATCTCTACATCCTCCTGTGCTAGCAGAGTTGGTGAAGGGATGACCACGATGCTTCGGGTCGCCACTCCTTCTGCATCACCACTGGGGTAGAAGGCGAGCATGAGAGCTTGGCCTTGCCACAATAGGCAGTGTGGATGGGGTAGGATCCTTTGGCCATAGCTAGATCACCAATGGGGTGCACTTCTCCCTGGATATGACCTTCATGGCCTTTGATGGAACTAGATACACTGTGACCTGGACTGGTGATGGTGAATGAGACATAGAGCAGTGGGGTGGAGACACCACCAACTCTTTATGCACAGGAGCTATCCTCTTATGATGACTAGTCCTAGTAAGAAGGATGTTGTATGGTGGGTAGCACGCTGAGCTGAAAAATCAATAAGAGCGGAAGTTGTTGACTAGCGGATGAACCTCCACCTCGCCCAACAAGTGATGTCAGCAGTATGGGCCTCTCAGGTCCTCTCCTGGTGGATATGTTTCCCCATGCTATGGTGGATGATGGATTGGAGATCAAACTAAGCTCTGGACTCTGAACATCAGTAACCTTTGCCTACCTGGCATAAGATAGATCGGAGGTCGGCGTACAACCTCTTGCTCCTAGTAACTATTGGATGATTCTGCACCATTAAAGGAGATGATGAGCAAATCTCATAACATCCTCTCCATCTGACCCAGAGAGAGGATGGAACTGGTTTGCTGTAACTAGTGGTGAAGTGATAACCAAGAACTCCTCAACAGCTGAGGCTGCCTCTATCTCCCTAGTGATCCTAGTGTGGTACCACTTGATCATGCGATTCTTATTCCTACATCTTATCCTGGTAGGATGGGAGGAGTGAGAGCTAGACCCATACTCAAAAGTAGGGGAGGCAAGCCTTGAGACCACGGGCCCCTTGAGGAGACAGAGGGTGCTAACCCTCACTGGCAAAGATGAGAAACTGCACGGGGCTAACTGCTAGTAATTGGTACTATCATAAGTGAAGCATGTGAGACTATCACTACTTTCCTCTTCAGCAAGGAGACATCAGAATTAGAGGGTAGATCAATCTTGATGATCGGCTTCTACCCGGTCACCATGGTCTACTGACTATCATGAGGGGAGTTCCCTCACATGTAATCCTCGCTCCCTCGAATCCCCTACCAAAGTGGATCAGATGTGTATGGTCTAGTCGGGGAAAGTTGGCTTAGTACAATGCCAAATCCATACCATATGGGAAAGTGAAAATGAACTTCTATGAACCAGCCATCTCAGAATTACTATAAAAGACTAAAACTGAAACCTCAGAATGATTGTAAGAATCAATAAATGAGTTTGAGATTTCTGTCTTTATAGATTTTTGAATTTGAATTGAAAATTTGAACCCATGTCCAACAACTTGGAAGTGTAAAGTGGGGTTCAAATAGATTTAAGAAGATTGATTGAAAGAGTAATTTTTTTGAATATGAACCCAACTTCAACAAATTTGGGTATGTTGAAATATGGATTCAAATATTTTGATAAGGATGCTTCCAAAGGTTCATGTTTTTTGAATTTGAATTTTTGATCTGAGGACCCTTTCCTTTAACAAATTTGGGTATGTTAAAGGGTCAATTGATTTTTGTTTTTGATTGATGATTTTGGAATTTTCCTTAGCAAATTTGGAAGTATGAAGTGTTTTGAAATTTGTTTTTTCTTTTATGAAATTGTTGTTTTAATTTGGAAAATTGGAATTCCTACTTAGCAAATTTAGGTATGCTAAGTGAAGAACCCAAGTGTGTTTTCTTTGATTTTTGTAAATAGGATTCTTAGCAAATTTACTAAGAAAATCTAAGTGTTTCATTTTTTTGGTTTTGGTTTTGAAAGAGTAGGATCCTTAGCAAATTTAGGTATGCTAAGAAATATTAAGTGACACATTTATGTTTTATTTGATTGAAAGTGGAGCTTTACTTTAGCATGGTATGTTAAGGTTGAAGTCCCACTTAGTCTTGTGAAATGAAAATTTCACTTAGCAAATGTGTTATGCTAAATGAAATTCCATAAGGGGTGTTCAAATTTTGTTGTGTTTTGGTTTTGAGAAATGGAAACTTCTTAGCAAATTTGGTATGCTAAGGAATCAAGATCCAAGGTGCTTGAAATTTTTTTTTTGATTTTGGAGACTTCACTTAGCAAATTTGAGTGTGCTAAATGAAGTTTCAAATATGTTTGAAATTTTTTATTTTGATTTGGAGACTTCACTTAACAAATTTGAGTAAATGAAGTTCCAATGTGTTTTAAAATTTTGATTTTGGATTTGGGAACTTCACTTAGCAAATTTGAGTATGCAAAATGATGTTCCAAATATGTTTGAAAATTTTTTATTTTAGATTTGGAAACTTCACTTAGCAAATTCGAGTATGCTAAATGAAGTTCAAATATGTTTGAAAGTTTTTGATTTTGGATTTGGAAACTTCACTAATCAAATTTGAGTATGTTAAATGAAGTTCCAAAATATGTTCAAAATTTTTTTATTTTGGATTTGGAAACTTTACTTAGCAAATTTGAGCTTGCAAATATATGTTTAAAAATTTTGAGTTTTGAATTTGGAGACTTCACTTAGCAAATTTGAGTATGCTAAATGAAGTTCCAAAAATGTGTTTGAAAATTTTGGAATATGATTGTTGTTTTTTGATTTTGGATTTGAAAACTTCACTTAGCAAATTTGAGTATGCTAAATGGAGTTCCAAATATATGTTTGAAAATTTTGAGTTTTGAATTTGGAGACTTCACTTAGCAAATTTGAGTATGCTAAATGAAGTTCTAAAATGTGTTTGAATTTTGAAAACATGATTGTTAATTTTCAATTTTTGAAAAGAGGACTTACATTTAACAAATTTGGGTATGTAGGAATGGTGGTCAATCTTATTTTGCAAATGTGAAGATTTTTTATTTTGTGTGTGATTATTGCTTTTTTTGAAAGAGAGAATTTGAACTTAATCATATGTGAGATATGTTTAAGTGGGATTTCCAAAATGATTTTATTTTTAGTTAGGAATGAAATCTTCATTCAATAAATTCGAGTATATTAAATGAAGATGTTCATATGTGCTTTTGAAAGATTTAATTTTGTTTGAAAATGAAACTTCCATTCAATAAGTTTGAGTGTATTGAATGGAAAGGTTCATGTGTATTTCTTTTTTGAAAACTTCATTCTTGATTTTGATTTTTGGAAAGATGATTGTTCATTTTATTTTGAAAATGAAATCTATATCAAAATTGAATTGAAGGAAGATGTTCATTTGTCTTTTTAAAAAATTTTATTAGTTTTACTTTTGAAAATTCCTACATGTAACAATTATGAGAATTGTTAAATGAGGGTGATGAAATTTTTGTGGAAAATATTTTATTAAGTGCATTTTTTGAAAAGGTGCTTTTTGAAAAGCAAAGTTCTTATGGAAAAATTATTTTGTCTTTTTTATTTTAGGATGAACCTTTCTTTATCATAAAAATGATAAGGAGGAAGTCTTTAAATGCTTTCTTTTTATTTAGATCTTTTTTATTTTTACCCATTGGAGAACCCAACGGGAGTTTTAAGACCAACACGGAGTGAGGTCCTAAAACCTAAAAATGATGGCTAACTCAACTTAAAAATGAAATAAGCTAAGTGCCAATGGAAAGAAAGATAGTCTCGGATTCATACCAAAGTACAAACCCACTATCGATACTCAAAGACCAAGATCATTTACCAAAGATGTAGAGAAAACCATCCCAATGGGAGAAAATCTATGGAGAAAATTTCTATATACCTTCAAATTTGTGAGAGGCAAGAATATGAAAATTCATCTTTTTAGGATGCCACGCAGATCCGTAGATGTGCTTATTAAGGTGATCGAGTACATCATCAAGGAATAGTGTACTATCTCAAAAGACAGAAGTCACTACCCTTTAATGGACCTAATCACCGCAATAATGACACCTAAGGATGATGGGTCTGCATATGTACCAGAGATTCTTTCCCTACTTTACATGGAAAAGTAAAGCAAGATTTATTTTAAATCGGGTTTGTTAAGTTTCCTATTTGGGCAATTCCTTATAATTAATTACATCCTAAGGGATAAGATTCTTTATCAATACTCTCGATTAAGGTAAAAGATCATTATTTTCAATGATTTCAATAGGAAAGGTAATTCATTTTTGAAGATCAAATGGGATTGATCAAAGAGAAGTAGTTATTATTGAAGCCAAAAGAAAGATAAGTAGGAGATGCCCATGATGCTAGGAAACCTAGTGAGTATCTCAAACTATCTATGATTGGTTTTATATTTTTGAAATTTATTTAGTTTATTTGAGTTTCATTTTTCATTAGAAATTTAGGACTTATGATTCCTTAACACAAGATTAAGGAAATGCCTGAAAGGTGAGGAATTATGCTTATGGCCCACAAAAGGAGAAGCAACCTCAAAACCTATATCTAGGGAGCTTTGGTGAGGGCCGAAAGCACAACCTAAATCTAAGGAAAAAATGGGAATTTGGTTTGCCTCCACAAGAGAGGACAAACCACCCAACTGCTTGGACTTACAACCACCTGGGGGTGGCCACCAACTAACTCCTCTAATGATTTTAAATATATGTAGGCAAGTCTTTATACTTAAATAAGATGGTTAAGGTGTTATTTATTTAGAAAGAGACTAAGTCCTTAAACTCACTCCCTAAAGAGACTAGATCATGTTGGGACATGCTTCAAAAGACCTAAATATAATGCAATTCAAATTTCATTTTATTTTTATTTTTTGGACAAATATTTTGAGTTGGGCTAATAGGATTCATATGCCTAATGCATGATAAATAGAGTTATTGGCCAAAATCAGCGAGAAGGGATGAGGTGTGTTTCCACCATGGTTCTCAAAGGTCAAGCTAAGTTTCTCTAGCAAAGGTAGAAGCTCTCCAATCAAGAGTAAAATAAGATGCATTTGTGCATGATATTGCAAAAGAAATACTCATCCAGCTGTGGGGTTGCTAATTCTTTTATCATGATTTTAAACCTAAGCTTTAGGTGAGGTTATGAGTTCCTTATTTTAATTTTGAGTTGTTAAGTTTGGTAAAAGATTTATTTTTCATAAGAGCCTAATCCACATCTAGGCCACAGATAAAGCAGCAAAGAAACAAGGAAAAGATGTCACTTAATGCACAAGCTAAACAAATCATCAGTCAATTTATAAAGCTGATCGAAAAAGAATAAAAGGTCATTGTGGTTAGGCACCATCGTACAAACCCAAAAATTACAAATTGGGTAGCCAAGATCTACCCTTATACAACCTAGATTACAAATAAATTAAACAATTAAGCATGAAATTCATTATTATGGGGGTCATCGAGCTTCATTTCTTCATTCTTCATTTTTTTTCTTCTTTTTTTCTTCTTTCTTCTTTGGTTCCTTCTTTTGGAAGGTTGGAAGGTGGATTCTCCATGGCTTCACATGGTGCATAAGATAGGATCCTATGTCCAATGCTCATCCTAATTCCCATAATAATCATTCCAAAATCCTAATTACACAAATTTACATGAAAAGGAAAAGAATGAAAATCTAACTAACAACTGTAAAATAGAGATTTGCTAAAATAAACCACACAAATCCCAAATATATATATTAAACTTATCACCCCACATATTGGTTACTAAGTCCACTTGGCCTATTGAATTATGCTTAGGGGTTTAAGCACCTATAAGCAAAAGCATTTATATTTTTTTTATTACAGCGCCCTTTAAGCACAATCTCCTACAGAAAATAATAGTTAGACTAAGAGCCTCCAACCATTCATTCTATGAGCATACATCCTAACATCCAGTCTATAACATATATCACAAAACAAAACAAACATCAAACCATGCACTGCCCTAACCTAAAACTAAGTGGTGACTTAGCCTAATGGGTGTGCTTTGGAGGTTTATGTGGTATGCTTAGCTATGGCTTTAAGTTAGAATTTTCTAAATGTGAAAACATGTTCAACTTAGTGGAGGGTTTCATTTAAGTTGTTTAATTTTTTTGGGTCGCTTTTATTTCATGTTTTGATTAGGTTTAAGTGAATCCTACAATTACTAAGTTAAGAGAGGGAAATAGAAGAACTTCTCTTTCCTTCCTAACCTAAGTAATTTATAAAGTGATTCACATTTTAGTTTTGTTTAGTGAATGTTTTGATATTCTAATTAATCCTAAGTTTAGATGAACTCTAAACAAACCTATTAAAAAAGAAAGGCATTTTAAGATTAAATAAAATGAATCAAATTCACATAACACACATCACTTCATTTCTTTCCCAACATGTATAACATGCATATGAATAAATCCTAAGCATATCTATAAATACAAATGAGAATATTTAACATACTTTATGATGCATGCTAAGTAATTCATTTATGTAAATTTGGAAGTTTAATATGCATGATTTTCATTAAATATAAAAAGTATTTCTTATCCAATTTTCACATATACACATGAAAGTAAGAAAGGCATAAGTGAGTACAATGCCATTGTTAACCAGAGGTGTAAGGTACAAGGCCTACTTAAGCTAATTAAAGCCTCACAACCTTGGGGTTTTCCAGATGAATATACCACTTTCCTTAAATACAAACATGTGTACAAAAGAAACAAATGGAAAAGAAAGAATGCAAAAGATGTATAAATTGATTCATTTTATTTATGCCATTTATGGGTACAAGCATAGGTAACCTTCTCAAGCAATAGCATAAGAATAAATAGGATATGGAATTAGGCAAGTGTTGGGTTCTTTTCAAATGAACCATACATCTTACTAAATACAATTCAAAACTATACTAAAAGAGAAGAGAAAGAAACCTATACTAAGCACACTCTTATATCTTACTCACATGCAAGCTTATAATTAAAGTATAAGTAACACACTTTCAGTTTTAGGCATTTGATTTATATATTTTGAAAATAATTTGAATTTAGTAGTGATCATTCATATTTCTACTTTAGCCAACACATGTAAATTTGACATAAAGTAAATAATTTCATTTTGAATTTGAATTTTGAAAAATATGAATGCATGAAATCACATGACATACAAATTTAATTGATTGGTGAAAGAATCAAATCAATGAAAGCATGTAAATACATTCACTTCAATTAAATCCTAAAGACAATCTTTTGGAATAAGAAAGTTTAAAATAATTCAAAGTTCATTCAATGTGATTTTTGTTTGATTTTGAATTGTATTTAATTTTGAAAATGTGGATTGGGATTGCTATTCCTAACTCATTCCCACATGTGTTTGATATTGTTTTTTTTATTTTTAGATGATTAGATTCATTTTTATATTTTAATTAGGTTAAGGTATGAATTAAGCAAATTAATTAACCCTCACCTAAACCACCTTAACATAGTTAACCAAGTAATTATGAGCCAATGAGATGACATAAAAACACACAAGGAATTTAAACTTGCAATGCACCTAGGAAGAAAAGGGCCTAATGCAATTTGGCTCATGATTAATGGTTAATTAAGCTAAGGTGTTTAACTTAAGTACCCTTCACACATATGAATTGGGTTTTGATTTTCTTAATTGATCTTAGGCTCCTAAACACCTAAGCATCTACCCAAAGTAGATTAATTAAGTTATGGGAGATTTTAGAATTTTTTTAGACATTAATTAAGGAACAAAAAGGGGGTTTAGAGAATAGTTTAGGGGAAATACCCAAAAATTATTCCCTAAGCCTCCTATTCATTGGATCTAACCTTAATCAACCTTAATAATGGATTAAAACTCTAATCTAATCTTAATTATCCTTAATTAAGTTAAGGGAGTGATTAGAAAACACTTTGGAAATTCCCCCAATTAAGCCTTAAATAAATCACAAGAAAATTAAGGGAGAGGTCATCCCCTAAAATATACCCAAGAAGTTTAGGATTAATCAGAGGATTAATTAAGAAGTAATTAGCAAAATGATATTTCTCTTAAAACCTAAAATCAAAGAAAAGTATAATTTAAAATCCATTGAAATTATTTTTAAAATCTTATATGTTTAATTATCTTTCCTTGGAAATTTACCTCATATGTTTTTCAATTTTATTGATGGAGATATGAATTTTGGAAGGTTAGGAGTAGATTAATTAATTTTAATTAAATCCTAACTAATCCCTCATCGACACGCGCGGCAATGACGCTTTACACATGCAGTGAGCTAATCACTTAAACATCACGTCGGGTGGTGGTATGACAGCGTGATGCAATTTCATCCTTGTATCAGATGAATGTCGGATCATCCCATTTCTAAAGGATAAATCATATCAAACATGGGATTAATCTCCCATCCAAAATGTGATGGATGACCAAGATCACCCCTTCCTTAGGCTCAGAGGTCCCCATGATCTTAGGGAAGACCCGATTGAGCTAAGGTTGGAATGATTGTACCCACACCATCTAAAGCTAATGAGAAGCCTATCCAAATGTGGATTTTACATGAAATAAAAATTTCTTTCATAAAAGACTTACACCTCCTAAGCTAAGTGGTCAGAAAATTCCATACCTCGCCAGAGGTGATCACCGGTGCTCGAGCTCGATGAGGTAGCTTCATCTAGTGGAGACGAAGCCCTGTTGAAAGTTTTAAGCCTTGAGGTTGACTAGATTTCCCTATGGACCAACACCACTTTCCCTTAGTTTTGATCCAATTAAGACTCTCCTAGACTTTCAAACTTGAATGAGAGCTTGGGTGCACTTGACTTGATCCCCTGAGGGAGTATGCAAGAGGAATTGGAGTGGATTTGAGTATAGAGGAAGTTCAAGATTGAGATGAGCTCCCTTATTTTCTAAGGAAGAAAATTGAGAAATGGCTATCTCAAATCCATCTTACAAAGCTTGGGATTGCTCTCTAAACTTTCCTAACACTCACTAGGGTTCAATAAAATGAGGGAATGATGAATTCAAATTGAATTAGAGGGAGTATATCTCCCATATGAAAATCAGATGGTCAAGCCTTATCTTGCCATTTTGATCCAATTGACCACATGGGAGGGGTTGTTTAGGCTGTTTGCACTTTGCACATGGTTGGTTTGTGGTCTTGAGTGGATTAATAACCTCTCATGTGCTTCAAATTGGGTGGAAGGAGGATTTTGAATTGGCCAAATTGAGCAAGGGGGTCAGTTTTAGCATTGGGTCCATTTGGGCTAACCCAAACCCATTGGGTTCAGTGCACCACTCTTCATTGGGTCCACTTGAGCTATTAGGAACGTATCAAGTTGATATGAAGAGGGCTTGACCAAATTACCCATGGATTAGTCTATAATTTGTTTTATGGCATAGGAATAGAATGGTCATTTGGCTTATTTTTCAATTTGGGTATGTTTTGTATGTTGTGAAAATGGGTTTGGCCCAATTTCATTGGATTTGGAGTTCATTTGATAAGGTTTGGCTCATGTTGACCCATTTAGGTCAAAATGGGTCAACTTGAGTCAAGTTGACCAATTGGTAAAATTGGGTCAAACTAAGGGTTGGGTTATGTTTATATGACCATTTGAAATATTTTGGTGGCTTTTGTTTGATTCAATTTGGTTTAGTTTTGAATTTGGCTCATAAGACTTCATTTAGGTCAAATGGGTCAAGTTGACCTATTTGACCCATTTAACCTATTTGGGCTAGGTCATGGGTAGGTTTAGGTTTGGTTAGGCATCGAGAGTGGATTGTATCTTAGTTTCTAATCAATTTTGGTTAAGTTTGAATTTTGCTAAACATAACCCTTTAGGACAAGTTGGGTCTAAGGTCAATTGGGCTAGATGGGGCCAATTGAGGCTTTGGTCAAGTTCAACAAGTGATTTGGAATGAACTTGGCCCATTGGTTTCAATCAATTTGGCTTAGATCAAGTTTTGACACATTTTGACTTTTAGGTCAAGTTCAACTTGGGTCAAGTGGCCAATTGGGCTAGGTCAGGCTCAAATGTTGACTTGGTCAAGTTCAAACATAGGTCATGAATGAACTTAGATCAATGGTTTCAATCAATTTGGCATATGGTGGATTTTGGCTATGTTAGGTTTAATTTTGGCTAAGTGTTGACTTGGTCAACCCTTAGGTTTGACTTGGTTTGACCCAATTTGATCGATTGATCATCCCATGATGATTGTTGATCATGATGAGAGCATAGGTGAGTTTGAGTTCAATCCAATTTTGTTAGGATTAGAATTTGGCTCATAAGGGTACTTTAGGTCACTTTGGGTCGTGAGATGGGTCAAATGGCTTGGTCAAAGCTTGATTTGAGTTTGATTGAACTTGTATATGGACTTATGATTGAAATATAAATCCATTTGAAAGTGGTTTGAAGTCAAATGGGTTTGATTCATTTGATAATTTCATATTCAAAGGAAGAATATGAATGGATTTGGGTTTGATTTTGAATTAGATTTTGATTTGGTGATTGAAGTTTGTATTTATATTTGGATTCATGATTGTAGGGTTGATTGAATCATGAAGGAAAATCAAGAGTTTGGCTTGATTTGAAATTGATTTGGCTAAGTTCAAGGTTTTGACTTGAAAGGCTTAGGTTAGATTTTCAGTGGATTTAGATTTTATTTTTGGAATTTATTTTGATTGTTTGAATTTATATTTCATTTATATATGTGAATATAAATGAGACTAAAATGATCATGAGAAAATTTCAAGGATTTGAAGTGATTTGATCATGATATAGTTTAAGTCTTTTAAGAGGGAAATTTAAAGGACTTAGGAAAATTTGGAGTTTGAAGCTTGAATTTTTGAATTTGGTTTGATTGATTTATATTTATAATTCATTTATATATGTGAATATAAATTAGAATATAAATGAGTTTTGAGAAAATCCCATGAATTTGAATTGGTTTGATCATGATTTAGGCTAAGTCTATTTAAAGGAAATTTAAGAGACATAGGGAATTTGAAATTTGAAATTTAATTCTTGGATTCAATTTGATTGATTTATATTTATATTTCATTTATATATGTCAAAATAAATGAGAATATAAATGAGTTATGATAAAATTAAATGAATTTGAATTGATTTGATCATGATTTAGGATAAGTCCTAAAGAGGGAAATTAAGGGACTTAAGGAAATTTTATGAATTGATTTTGAATTTTGAGTTTAGTTTAATTGGTTTAAATTTATATTTCATTTATATATGTGAATATAAATGAAAATATAAATGAATTATGAGAAAATCTCATGGATTTGATTTGGTTTAGATCATGATTTTGAGCTAAGTCATTAAAGGCAAATTTTAGGACTTAGGACATTTTTAGACTTAGAATTTGAATTTTTGAAATTAGTTTTAATCATGGATTTCAATTATGGATTTCAATCACATGGAGTTGATTTGAATTTGGAGAAATTCAAATAAGATTGATTTAGAGTTTGACTTGAACGAAGGAAGGTGAGGAATGGTTCAAGCTAAGGGTAGGCAAATTTTCCTAACACCCCTAAGGCATGACCTATTCCTATGGCTAACTCTTTTAAGTCTCTAGGGCTAGGTTGAGTGTTCACCTAATCACTAGATGTGTCTTAAGACTAAGGAACTCTTAAAGTCTAAGAGGAGTCTTATGCCTAAGATGGAGGGGTTGAGAGTTCATTCTAAAAATAAGGTCAACACATGTTTGTGTGTAGTTTGTGTTCATGTTGTGTCAATGAAGGATAGGATGCCTCTCGGGTTCTTTACACTTACCCTAAACACATCATGGCAGATTCGTGAACAAGAATACTTTCAACATGGAAGAGATTGAATTCAAAATTGAATTTTCATTGATGATAATTATTTTTAAACATGATTTATAGTATTTCTTTAAGTAGAGCCCATTGATTGGAAGCATTGGGTGATCTCCCTTATGATTAATAAGTTGATAAGATCCTCCTTGGTAAGCCTTCTCTATGGCAAAAGGGCCTTCCCAAGTGGGTTCAGACTTGCCTCCCATCTTACAATGGCCAACAATCGGTCTACTTAGAACTAAAATAAGCTCTCCTACTTGAAAAGCTCTAAGATGGGCCAACTTATTATGAGCTTGAATCATTTTAGCTTTGTACAACTTGAGATTTTGGCATGGCCGCAGGCATCTCTCCTCCAAACCTTCGAGCTCTTCTAACCATAACTTGGCATTCTGCTTTGTTGTGATCTTGAAAGCTACAACTATCATTTGTGATGGGAGTTGGACTTCTAATGGTAGAATGGCTTCGAACCCATACACTAAGGAGAAAGTAGTAGAAAGAGTTGGAGTTCTATATATGGTGCAGTAAGCCCGCAAGGCTTCAACTAACAGCTCATGCCACTAACACTTATTATTCTAGAGTTTCTTCTTTAGTATTTGGATGAGAGTTTTGTTGAAAGCTTTTGCTAAGCTGTTTTCCCTCGGGTAGTTGATGGTAGAATATCTCCAATCTATGCTTTATCTCGGGCAATGTTTTAAGCTCGGTGCTCTTGAATGTAGTATCATTATCAGATATAATTCATCAAGGTACTCTAAACCTATATATGATATGGTTCCTAAAATGCTGGAACACATGCTAAGCTGTGACCTCTATGAGCGGAATTGCCTTCGCACATTTGGAAAAGTAGTCAGTAATAGCTAAGATGAACCGATGACCCTTGGAAGGAGGATTAATCAGACCGACTATGTCGATATCCCAACACTCGAATGGTCATGAGGTCAATGTAAGATGTAGAATGTTGATTGGTTGGTGTAGGACAACACCATGTATTTGATTATGACTGAGGTAGTAAAGTGCATTTTCCTTCCCTTCATCATTGGCTTGGGCCAACAAAGCACCAAGGGGGTCATCTAACGCAGCAGTGTAAAGTATGATGGCAGCTAGAAAGGCTGCCGAATGGCCATCAGTAATGCTTGATGTCTTGAAGGCATGCTCACACTTGTCATCCCACTTGAACTTGGCATCCTTTTGATAAGTCTTGAATGATCTTCGATAGGTTGGATATAAAGCATCTTAGATACTCCAACCGCCCTTGGAATGATCTGAGTTGAGTTAAACTTTTAGGAGGTGGTAATTATAATATCACCTTGATCTTCTCCAGATCGATTTTGATTTCTTGGTGTCAGACAACAAACCCAAGGAATTTCCCTAAAGCTACTCTGAATGCACACTTATGGGGGTTCATTTTGAGGTTAAATTATCTTAACTGTTAGAAAACTACTCTCAAATCAAAGAGATGGTCTTCCTTTTCTCTACTTTTGATCAAAAGATCATTAACATAGCTCGACTTGATGATGAATGATTTCATCGAGATTCAAGTCATAGCCCGCTGGTATGTAGCACCAAGATTTTTAAAGCTGAAATGCTTGACCTTATAGCAATAGATTCTAATCGGGGGTTCTAAAAGTAGTGTTTCTTTCATTTTTAGGGGCCATCTTGATTTTTTTTATATCTAGATGAGCCATCCATGAAAGAGAAGACCGCATGAGATGAGGCAATGTCCACCATCAACTTTGAGATTGGTAGTGGAAATTCTTCTTTTGGACATGCCTTATTTAAATCCCTAAAATTGAAGCATATGTGAATTCGGCCACTCTTTTTGTTAACTGGGATGATGTTGGCTAACCAGGTAGGGTATTTTTCTTTTTGGATGAATTCAGCATCAATCAATTTATTGTCTTCATAATTCACCTATTGTTCTATGTCTAATTGCATGCATATAGGAGCTTTCTTGATAGGGTTGGTAGTAGGCTCTATTACTAGTTTATGGATCGCTATGTTAGGAGCCAATTAAGGCATCTCTTCATAACTCCATGCAAAGTAGTCCTTAAACTCAGTCAACTGCCTAACTAAGTAATTGGTTTCAATTTCATTTAATAAAGAACTAACGTATGTTATGCATGGATCTTTTTTAGTTCCTAAGTGGATTTCCTTAAGCTCATCGATGGTTGACTTGATCTCTTCTTCAAACTCTGGTGATGCATCTTTGACTTCAAAATTATTTGGATCATCTGAAGTTTCTATGCACAGCTCCTCATATGAGTTGATGAGATTTGAAAAGAACCTACCAAATTCCAAATGATTGGTGATGACTAAAGAGTAATCATCATCATCGACTAGACCCACTATACTGAATCCTAGTCCCAGTCTTGATTGAGAGCTTTTGCATTTATTCTTCCATATTCTTTTGAAGTAGTCTGACTTGTGCTTTGACCAAATATATGAGATTAACCATTTCTTTGCTAAACTATGAACACAAGGCAAGTACCAATCAAAAGGTAATTCTATTAAATCTTTATACAAAACATCCTCTAGCTCTACATCAGCTTCTTAACTTGAGGATGATGCTCCTAAAAAGAATGTCTGAGTCTTCACACCTGTGGATGACTTAGGGGCTTCCTTAACTACCAAACCCTAAGCTTTTTATGAGGAAAGTGGGGTAAGAGCTAAAGTTTCCAACAAATGCCTAACTATTTCATATATAGACTTGGATACATTTATGCTTTTCTTTGGAGCTCGATCATCATCGCTATGTGGCTCAAGTGTCACCTCTAAGGGAATCTACAGCTGATAAGAGCTAGCTGGTATAAGACTCATCCTATGAACTAGATTCTAAGTCTATATGGATAGCTGGTGTACTCTTGGTAGCTGGGATATGTCCTCTATTGGGTGGCCAATAAGGAGGTTTTCCACCCCTAAGAGTGTCTCAACGGCCTCTTCCTCTGTGATAAAGTCATCATCACCCATAGAATGCAGTAACGAACTATGGGTTGAATCTAATGTTAGGCTCCACTTCCTCCTCCAAGTCTATTTTCACTCCCTTTTATTTTCTTTTTCATTTTAACTTTTCTTTTCTTTTTCTTTTTATCTTTCCTTTTCTTTTTCTTTTCTTTTCTTTTATTTTTAAACTTTCGCCGAGTTTGCGAGAATAGACTTGTAGATTTTGAGGGAGGTAGTAAGCTGCATCCTCATATATGATGACCTCATGAACTGTAAATGGCTTCAGATCCCCTTTGATGCAGTAGACGATCCCACCTCTCATGAACTTCATACATTGATATAGAGAAGATGAAACTATGTTGTTCTCATATATCCATGGTGGTCCCAAGCAAAGCATTGAAAGATATATCCGAGTCTACAATGTAAAACTTGGCTTTGGCCTTCTAGTCATCTATCTCCAAGGGCAACATAATGGAGCCTAAGGCCTATTGACCTAAATTTTGGAGTGGATTTAGTCTTCCCATCTTAGACTTAAGAGTCTTCTATATGCTAAGACTTTCCTAGTCATAAGACACTTCTAACAATTAGGTAAACACTTAACCTAAGCTTAAAGACTTAGAAGGGTTAACCATAGGGTTAGGTTATGCTTTAGGATTAGGATAATCCACCTACCCTACAACCCAAATCCAATCCATGTTCACCTTCTCAAACCAAACCTAAGTTCAATTCAAACATCATTCAAATTCAAATCCAAACCCAAATTCTAAAACCAAATGATTGAAGCCCATGATCAAATCCAAACTTGAAACCCTTCCTAAGCCATATGACCTATCCCATGGACTTCGCCAAATCTTAATCCAAATTAATTTAAAATAAATTAATTTTCTCATAATCAACTTATACCTTGAATTATCTTCATAAATAAAAATTAAATCTACATTCAAATGATCAAAACTAAATCAAACTAAATCAAATTAAATGAAAAAACTTCCTAAGTCATATGAATTATCTAATGGACTTAGCCAAATCTTAAACCAAATCAAGTCAAACTCAATTGATTTTCTCACAAATCAATCATATTTTCAATCATCTTCACAAATTTAAATGAAATAAACATTTAAATCATCAAAATTGAATCAAACCAAATCAAAATCCAACCAAAGCAACATGACCTAACTCCATGGACTTAGCCAAATTTCTTCATTCCAAAACACAAATTCAATTGATTTTCTTATGAATCTATCATACCTTCAATTATATTTGCAAAGATAAATGAAATCTATAATCATTAAGCCAAACTAAAATTAACCCAAGTCAAACCCAATTTAACCCTTTTGACTTGAAATATTCAAATGAACCAAAACCCATTTGAACCCAAGCCAATTGCAATTGAATTTATATATCAATCCCAAATCCATATATAAACTCAACTAAATCAAACTCAACTCAAAATCAAGCCAACTAAATGCAATTGGTCCACTTGACCCAAAGTGGCCAATTTGACCTATTTGAGCCAAGTTCTAATCCTACCCAAATTGGATTGAACCAAGCCCATCAAAACCTCCCATCATGATTGTTGATCACCCTAGTTGATCAATTGCCACAACTAGGACAAGTCAACTTGGTCATTTGACCAAGTCAACCCATTAACCCATATGAATCCAAATTAGCCAAATTGCAACTTATGACAAATCCTTTGAAACCAATGATTTACACCAAATTAAAATCAATATTTGAATATTACTTGACCTTCAATTGAGTCAAACTAAACCCAATTGGCCCTCTTGACCCAAGTAGACCCAAATTGACCTAGAAGACCAAATTGGGTCAAATCAAAATATAAACCAAATTGATTGCAACCAATGGCTCAAGTTCATTCCAAATTGATTATTGAACTTGACCAAAGCCATGATTGGGGCCAATTGAACCCAATTAACCTACTTAGCCCAAATTGACTTAAAGGTTCAAGTTGGCCTAAATTAAAACAAAATTCAAATTAATTGAAACCAAAGCCCACAATCATTTTCAATTGGTCAGCTAAACCCAAATCAACACTCAACCCAAGCCAATTTGGCCAATTTGGTCAAATTGGTCAACTTAACCCATTTGACCCAAATGAATTCAAATGAGCCAAATCAAATCAAAGCCAAACTAAGCCAAACAAATTGAACCAAAACATCCCAAATGATGATATGAACTTGATCCAACCCTTAGTTTGACCCAATTAGACCAATTGGTCAACTTGACCCAACATAACCCAATTTGACCTAAATGAGTCAAATTAAGCCAAACCATACAAAATCAACTACAATTGACTTGAAAATTGTGCTATCCCAATTTTGGCTCCATTCAAATCTACCCAAATCAAATCCATTACCAAATGATCATTCTACCCTTCGGTCAAGGGCATCATATGAGACAAATCACCCATGTATGTGGTCATTTCCATTCATTGGCCACTTGGTACACTCTCAATGGTCTACTTAGGTGCCTAGGACACATCCCAACCTGTCCCAAGGGGTGGTTGGGTCAAACATGACCCATGGGAAGTTAAATCACCTCACCCTCCCCATTAGAGCATTTGAAACCCATAGGACACCCATGATTTCTCCTTGGCAGCCACCTCCACACCTTCAACCAACCAAGCCAAGCTAACTCACCTCCTCCCTGCCAACCATGAGTCCCTGAGATGGTTGGATGGCCACTAGAATCTAAACCTAATCCCACCACCTGATCAAGATGTAGGGGGGTATACACCCCATCATTTCCACTCAAACACACAAAAATCATTCCTCAGAGCCCTACCTACACAAGATGAGCCTCTAGAGTCATTCCCTAAGCTCCCAAGCTCATTCCTCGATCAGAAAATGCCATTCCCATTCATCCCAAAAAGGGACACTCCCATTTCTGACCTAACTTCCTCATTTCTCCATCAAACTCAAATTAACTTTGCACGCACCTTCCCTAGGCCTCATCGAGCAAGAATGAATCATCTCCCAAGTTTACAGAGCACCGAAGGTGGGACTTCAATCAAAGCTGATCTCCAAATCGGTTCATGGCCTTCGAGCTACCATTTTGGAATTGATCCAATTGATGTTCAACAGGGCTCTATTTCCACTAGATGAAGCTTCCTCAATCATTCAAGCCTCCAATCTTGAGCTCTGATGAGGTATGTTTCAAATACCGATCCTAGGGAAAAATGGGTTGGAGCATTTTGAAGAAAACTTGCATCTCATGTGATCTTGACTGTTTGATCCCTCCGATCGATGTCATGAAAGTGTGGGATCTTTTTGGAGTTGATCTGAGCTCGGGTAAGCTCAGATCAAGTGAGTAATGGCAGATGAACTCCATTCTCCCTCACTCACGTGATGTTAGATCACACATCATTCCTTCCACATGATCAGAATGGATAATGGTGATTAGATCTGCTAGATCGATCTGATTTAATCTTATTAAGCTATGATATTAATTGTAGCCATCTGATCTTAGATTGGATGATGGATGAGAA
Organism: Cymbidium sinense; assembly: GCA_021442155.1. Classification (NCBI taxonomy): domain Eukaryota; kingdom Viridiplantae; phylum Streptophyta; class Magnoliopsida; order Asparagales; family Orchidaceae; genus Cymbidium; species Cymbidium sinense. The sequence goes on from CM038216.1 coordinate 97,256,827, forward strand.
ATCATATTTTCCATCGCCACATAGGCTCGAAAGATAAGTTTTAAGTACAATCCCAAGGCCATGTGGAAAGCACATCGCGGTGCAGCCAACATGTTAAGGCTTTAATTATGCTTAATTAATCATTTTTAATGGCTAAAACTTCCAAAATTATAAATAATCATAGAGAAATAAAAAATGCAAACAAATACTAATTTTAAAGGTATTTCAGAGGAGAATTACTTTAAAATGATCTTAACTAATTTTGAATAGTAATTAAGGTTTAATTATAAAATTAATTAGCTTAATTACTCATTAATTACTTGAGAAATTATTCATAAATTTTATGGGTTAATTTAATGGGATGACCTCTGCCTCCCATGATTTTCTTGGGATTTATTGCACACTTAATTAGGAAAATTGACTAATTAAACCTTAACTACTCTTTCAAGTTAATTAATGATTAATTAATCCCATGAATAGTAAAAAATTGGTTAATTAAGTTTATTAATCATTGTTCAATAGGAACTAAACTAAGGAATAGGGTTGGGACCCCTTTCCTTAAGTTCATTTCACCCTTTTTTTAAAATTAAATTATTTAAGATTTAACTAATTAATTAAATCACTTAATCAAATTAAAATCATAATCACATGAGACCTTAATTAATTAAACCACGGGGTAGATCTTTAGGTTTTTAATAACCTAGAGAAGTTTAATGAAAAATATTGTTAGTCCACATGTGTGGGAAAATCATAAGAGTAATTTATTAAGTTCCTTAATCTAATTAACTATTAATCATGAGCCAATTGCATTAGGCTTCTTTTATTTCCTAGGATCATTGCAAGTTTATTTTCAATGCATATCATGTTGGCTCATAAATATTTAATTAATTACTTTAAGGTGACTTAGTTAATGGGAATTAATTCATCTAATTAAGGGTTCAACTTAATTCACCCATAAAATCAACTTAATTATATTTCCTTAAATTAAATCAAATCACAAATGTGGGAATGGGTTTAAAACAACAAGTGATGATTTCTCTTCTCCACTATAAATTAAATCAAATCTGAAACTTAATTAATAAAGAAGCTTTGGTTTGCTTTAAATAATCTTATTTGATTTATTTGTCTTTAAGAACTAGTTTGGTTGAATGAATCACATGCTTATATTTGATTGTACTAATTCCAATCATGTTAAATTTGGTATGTCATTTGAATTCAAGCATCCATGTTTTCAAAATTAAGTAAAATAAAATGAAATTTCTTTATGTAAGCTTGCATGTGTTGATTTAATTTAATATATGCGTTACTATTATCACTATTAAATAAAAATATATTTTTTAAAAGCTTATAAATGAATAATTTTATGTGTTATGATGCTAATTATTAATATATAAGAAATGAATGTGCTTATAGCCTATGTGTATGAATGTTGATGTATGAATGTTGAGTTCTCTTTCCACTATTCATGTGTTGATTTATATAAGATTGAATTGTAATGGGTATATAGTCTGTACATCCTAGGAACACGAGGCTTTAGCTAGCCCCAAGGCGGTCATTTGATTACCTCACTTTCCTGATTTAATAATGGCACGTACCCATTTGATTTCATTCTTATGTATTTCAATATTAGAATTTGGCTAGAGCTTTAATTCATATATAAAAATGATTCAATAAAAATATATACAATCTTTGCATGGTTTTCTTTCCTTCATTTATGTATACATCCATGTGTTTCCATGAAAAGAAAGTATATAGTCTGGACATCCTCAGAATAAAAGGCTTTAATTATCCCCAAGGAGGTCATTTGATTACCTCACTTCCCTAGTTTAATGATGACACATACTTGCTTATATCTTTGTACATGTATATGTATATGTGATTAATGAATGAAAATCCCATTTTACATTAAAATTGCATGCATTCATAATTGACCAAGTAGTTGAATTAATTAGCCATATGATTTGGAGCTTACTTCCTATATTCATGTATACAAATTTACATATGTTTGAATGCAAATGGGTATATAGTCTGGAAATCCCAAGAATTCGAGGCTTTACCTAGCTCCAAGGAGGTCATTTGATCACATCACTTCTTAGTTTAACAAAGGCACATGCCTATTTAATTTCAATATTATGTCCTTTTTGTATAATAATTTGGATAAAGTTTTAAATTATAATGTTTAAATAATTCAATCAAATAAAATATAAATTCTAAACATACACATGCATTCATCATTTAAGTAAAATGCTAAAATATGTTGCATAGATACACTTAGGATTAAATCAAATGCATGTTACATGTGATGGAAAGGAATGATTTAATATATGTGATGTGGTAGTAATTCAATTAAATTAATCTTAAGATGCCTTTCATTTTGAATAGGATTATTTAAAGTGAACCTAAACTTAGGATTAATTAAATCATTTAATAAGCCATTCACTAAAGAGAACTAAATCAAATTAATATACTTTAGAAAGTGAGTTAAGGTAGGGATGAAAGAGGCAAATCTACTTTTCCTCTCTTTATAACACTTAGTTGCTGAGTGTAATCAAATGAAACAAAACAAAACCCAAATTAAAATTCTCAAATCAATTAAACTACTTCAAGTGAAACCAACCATTCTTGTTAAATTGAATCCTTCTACACTTAGAAAATACAACACTAATGCCAAACAAGACTTACCACACAAGCCCACACATTAGAATAAAGTCAACACTTCTAGCTCTATGTTAAAATGGTTTATGATGTGATGTATATTTTGTTTTATGATGTATTATTTTAGCTTTGATGTTAGGGTATGCTTAGATGATGATAGGCCAATATTATCCTAATCATATTTTTTGCAAGGGATTATGCTTAATGGATGCTTAAAATAAATGTGAATGCTCTTTTTATGGGTTGCTTAAATCCTTAAGCATAGTCCAAGTTAGGAAAGATGGGCTTAGTTACCCATGTGTAGGGTGCTACGTCCAAATTATAAATACAATTGCTTAGGATTATATGCATATTTAGCTTAGCTCTATTTTGCAGGTGTAGTTAGATTTACTTTTCCCACATAAATGTAATTTTTGTAATAGGAATTAGGATTAGTTATATGGGGGATTAATATGAGCAGTGGTTAATAGGCTTTATCCTGGGGTGCCCTGTGATGCCTTTGAAGCAAGCACCATCCAAATCAAAGAAGGAACCAAATAAAAAATGGAGATATGAAGAAAGAAGACCCCCATAACATTTAATACAATTATAATTATTCTTTCATATTCAGGTTGTATAAGGGTAGAGCTCGACTACCCATCCTTTCTCTCTTTGGGTTGTATGGCGGTACCCAACGCCATCGACCTCTCTTATTATTTTATGATAGTTTATATAATTATTTGATGTTATGTTTACATTGTGCATTCGGATGACATGTTTTTCATAGCTTCTTAAATGATTGATGCTTAAATGTGTGTCTTGGATACAATTAGGCTCTTAGGATAAAAAGAACTTTTCTACCCAACTAATCACTCATATCTAAATTTTAAACAACTCATAACCTCATCATAAATCCTAAGACATAAATAAGATAATTAAAAGATTTAGCAACACCTTAGCTATATGGTTGTATGTTTCACATCATGCATGCATATTTTTTCTCTCTCGAACATGAAAGATCTCCATCCTTGCATGATAAAGGAATGCTTGACCTATAAGCGCATCCCTTATGGTGGAGAACACCTTCTTCTAGCTAATTTGACCCAAAACCTATTTCATCATGCATTTAGGCATTAGAAATCCTAAAGCCTCTATCAAAATGATGTGTCCAAAATGAAATAAAATTTGAAAAGATTTTACATCTATAGATTAAGTCATATGCTCATACCACTCATGCTCTAGTCTCTTAGGGAATGTGTTTTGGATCAGTCTCTTTCTAATTAAATAACTACCCTAGCTATCCTGTAATTCATAAGACTAGACTACATGATTTTAAAAACATAGGAGGAGTTAGCTAGTGGCCACTCCAAGTGATTATAAGTCTAGAAGTTGGATAATTTATTCTCTCTTGAGGAGGTAAACCCATATGTTCACCTATTGCTTAGATTTAGGTCATGGTTTAGCTCGTACTAAAGCTCCCTAGATATAGGATCCATGTAGCCATTTCTTTGGGCTACAAGCATAAATTCTCACCTCTTAGGCATTCTCATAACTTTGTTTTGGTGTATTATAATCCCTAGTAATCTAATTAAATTTTAACTCAAAACATATAAATCTCCTCAACTTCAAAATTATAAAGCCCAACCATAGGATAGATTGGAATGCTCACTAGGCTTCCAAGTATCATGAGCATTTCTTACTTATTTCATTTGGATTCCAAAAATAAGTCTTCTCCTTGAACTTTTCCAATTGATTTTCCAAATACAACCAATCCTTTGATAATCTAACCTTGAAATCTTTGGAGATGCTAATTATCTACTTTAATTGAGAGTATTCTTAAGAAATTTCATTTCTAAGATGTAATTAACTATGGAGGCTTACCTCCATAATGAACTTAAGCACCTTGTTTAATATAAACCCTACTTTATTCATCCATGTAAAGTAGGGGAAAAAACTTTGATACATTCATAAACCCATCATGCCTTAGGAGTCCTTATTATGTTATTAGGTCCATTGTAGGGTGATGCCTCTATTTTTTAGATAGTACTTCAAACCTCAATGTTATACCCGATCACCTCAAAAAGTACCCCACCCCCCTTCCCATACATCTAAAAATAAATAGCACAAGGCCCAATCCTCTGGTTCATTGAATCCTCTCAACATCATCATTTCTTTCTGGAGTTTATATATGTCAATCCTCAAGTAGGAAATGGTTCTTAAACTCATAATGTTGATTGAAACACCTGGGTCAACCAGAACTCTAGATAGCTTGTATCTGCCAACATCCACTATAATGTTAAGAGGCAGTTGTGCTCGGTCATCCCTAGGAGTAAGCCTTCATCACTAAATGTAACTCCTAAGATGTCCTTCGAGTGGCATGCCTCCTCTTTAGTAGCGGTCAGTTGAGCTAAGCATATCTCTAGATCAAGTAAGCTCTTCATTAGACATTCCCTCATCTCTTTAGATAAGACAAGGGCCTCGTATATGCTTAACTTAGTTGGAAACTTTTGAATGTGAGCTAGGACATTATAATCAACTCTAGCTTGGTCCTCCATAAGCATATCCATGGGTGGAGCATCCTATGGAGGGGGTATATGCTCACTAGAACTAATGACTTGCTTATCCTTATCACGAAGGGCTACCTAGGAGGTAGAACTTTCCCATGTGAGTTCACAATGACTTCTTGGAATGATGAGCTTGTGGAAAGTTCTACCTTCTCATCGGGCATACCTACAGCTTCTCCTATGGGATCCTCAAAGTCAATTGACTCCAAGTCAATCTCAAGAGGTAATCCTGATTGATTCACAGAAGGATAGTCTGACTCTGAATCAGAAAGTAAAAGATCAAATCTACTAGAGCCATTATTTTAAATTATACTCAGAGATCTTTCAATAGGAATAAAATCAAGAGCATCAGAAGTAGACAATATATAAGTAGAATCAACTTTCTTCATTAATTTCTTTTTGGGTGGAGGTACATGATAGAAATCAAGTAAAGTAAGCAAAGTTAGGGATTTATTGGCCTCATCCACCTATACAATGCTCCTACTGGTAGAAGAGGATCTATCAGAAGAGGTGGTAGATGTAACGATGGAGGGAGTATTAGACTCGGATGGTGGTTGCTCTACTGGACTATCTCGGGCAAGTATGGTGAGCTGCTGCTGCTACTCGGCTGTCACCATCCCCTAGTTGTCCTTTACAACTAGCAAACCTTCCATGGTGTTGGAGGTTTGAGCTACTTCAGGCACCTACAAGGAAAGCTTCTTGATCTTAGAAATGATCTTCTTAGAGATTTGGGATAGGGAGATATCCTAACCTTCTTTGGTCTTAAGAGGATCGCAAGTATCCCCAAGTATCCGCAAGCATTACTCTAATAGAACTGGATGGTTGTTCAAATAAATATTCCTTAAGGATAACTATGGCTCTCAACTTGTAGCTGTGCTCAAGCTAGTCCTTAAAAGTGATACAATACTCTATGGCATGGCCTAACATGTGGTGGTAGGGGCAACAGCTAGGATCATCGCTCTTGCCCACTTCCTCTAACCTCTTAGGCTTTGGAAAATAAAAGATAGGTTTCTTTAAGAAATTCTTAAAGATTTTCCTAACTACCTCCCTCTTTAATGAATATGGCTTATTCATTCTATCAGTAAGAGTTGGTGGAAAGTAGTTGCTTGGTGATGGATAAGAATACCACTATGGGGTAGGCTGTTGAGGTGGTGGAAATGGTCATTGTGGTGGCTATGGTGGCAGGTATGATGGCCGAGATGGTGGAAGAGGAGGTGGCAAAAGAGGCTAATGAGCTCATAGTCTCTTATACTGAACTCTGGATGGCTACTTCCTTCTGTCCACTGATGCAAATGTCTCTAGCTTCTTCTTAAACACCTTCTATGGCTTGGGACTAGATGATTGGTCAGGAAAGGGCAACTGTTTGGCTTCCTCTTGTAGGCTAGCCACCTTGTTGATTAATCTTTTAAATATTTTGATGGTAAAGCCCTTAAGCATGAAGGCGATCAGGCCATGGATATTCTTGAGAAGAATCTCAATGGCATGTTATTCGGACAGCTGTGGTTCGCATTTCATGCTCAGCTTGGGCCACTTGAGAATATAATCAACAAGGGACTCACTGAGTTTTTGTTTCTCTACAATGAGGTCGCCTACACTCACTCTTCGAGCTCCAGCAAACCTCTTGATAAATAGGTGCTCGAACTCAGCAAAAGTCTTCATCGAACCATTTGGTAGTGCGGCGTACCAATCAAATGCAACACCTGACAGACTAACGAAAAGGTAGAAGAGGAGTGCGTTGCTACCATCGGTGTTGAAACAGCCAGCTCTGAAGTGTGCAATGTGTTATCGTGGGCTCCCACTGGCATGAAATATCTTGAAGGATGGTAGCACAAAATCCTAAATAAAATTAAAACTAAATAAAAACATAAAGCTAAAAAATTAACCTAAAAATAATAAAAACTAAAACCTAAACCCTAAACTAAAAAAAAACTAAACTAAAATAAATTAAACATAAACCTAAACTAAAGTAAATTAAACTAAAATAAATAAAACCTAAACCTAAACCTAAAATAAACTAAACCTATACCCTAGATTAAATAAAATAAAATAAACTAAAAACAAGCCTAAACCTAAACTAAAAAAAACCTAAAAAAGAACCTAAACCTACTGCTTTACCTAATTTTCTTAAAAAAAAAAGCCTAAACCCTAAACCATAAACCCAAAATCCTATACCCTAAACCTTAAACTCTAAATCCTAAACCTAACCCTAAACCTTAAACCCTCAAAACCTTAAACCCTAAAGCCTAAACACTAAACCATAACCCCTAAACTATAAATCCTAAACCCTAACCTTAAACCCTAAACCCTAAAAGCCTAAACCCTAAAACCCTAAACCTTAAACCCTAACTCTAAACCTTAAACCCTAAAAACATAAACCCTAAAACCATAAACCCTAAAACCTAAACCCTAAACCCTAAACACTAAACCCTAAACCCAAACCCTAAACCCCAAACCCTAAACCTAAACCTAAAGTAACTAAATAAATTAAAAAATAAACCTAAACACTAAAACCTAATAAACCTAAACCCTAAGAATGGGTAGAACCTTGATGGCAGGAACATCACTATCAACCAGACTCAGTCTAGATCTAGTAATGGAGGCAAAGGTGGAGGCGGCGGTTATCGCAGTGGTGATGGGGGATATGGAGGTGCAAGTGGATATGGAGGTGGTGGTCAGAGAAGGTGGTGGTTATGGAGGAGGGAGGAGCGACGGAGGTTACATCCATGGTGGAGGCAGAGGGAGAGATCGGTGATATGATGGCATATCTCGCTACTCGAGAGGAGAGGGTGGTTCTAATGGGAACTGGAGAAATTGAAGAATGGGCGATCTGATCTGCTACTTATGGAACTATGTCTTTACAATAAAGACGGTTCTCGTTATCTATGGTTTTTGATTTTCTCTGTGCATGCTCATTTTTTATCTATGTCATCGTTTGTGTCTTAGAAAACTTGGTGTGTTACTTGGTTGATGAAATCGAAAAGAAGAAATGTTGAATTTGAATTTGTTCTCAGTTAAAAAAAACACTAAAAACCCTAAACCCTAAACTAAAACCTCAACCCTAGATCTAAAACCTAAACTCTAAACTCTAAACTATAAAAACCTTAAACCCTAAACCATAAAACCTTAAACCCTAAGCCCTAAACCCTAAAATCTAAACCGTCAACCCTTAACCCTAAACCCTAAACCCTAAATCTTAAACCCTCAACTAACCCTCAACCTTAAACCCTAAAAAGCTAAAAACATAAATCCAAACTAAATAAACCCTAAAAATAAAATAAATAAATAAACCTAAACCAAAATAAAATAAAATAAAACCTAAACTAAAACATAAACCTAAACCTATAGCTAAACCTAAACCTAAAAGAAAATAAAATAAAAAATAAGAACCAAACTAAAATATAAATAAATAAAAACCTAAACTAAAGTATAAATAAAAAACTTAAATAAAATAAAAACAAAACCTAAAAAAAACCTAAAATAAAATAAAATAAAACTAAATAAAAATTTAGATCTAAAAAATAAACCTAAAAATAAATAAAAAATAAAACCTTAATCCTAAACTAAAAAACATAAACCTAAAATAAAACTAAAATAAACTTAAACCTAAACTAAAATAAACTAAAATAAAATAAATAAAACCTAAACCTAAACCTAAACCTAAACCCTAAATAAAATAAAATAAACTAAAAAATAAAACCTAAAGTTAAACCTTAAATAAATCCATAAAACCTAAGCCTAAAAAAATAAAATTAAAACCTAAACCTAAAAAAATAAAATAAAAACCTAAACTTAAAAAAATAAAATAAAAACCTAAACCTAAACCTAAAAATAAAAAATAAAACCTGAACCTAAAAAATAAAATAAAAATAAAATTGAACTAAAAAATAAACCTAAACCTAAACCAAAAAAATAAACTTTTGAATTCAATTAAAATTTTTAATTATATTAAATATATAAACTAGTTACACTTAATAATCATAATTAATTATTTTTACAATTTAAATGCTATGTATGAAGCATATAAAATTTTCAAATTTATGGAATTGAATGTTAATTAGATAAATATTATTTATTTATCTTATTATTAATAATTATATTAAATAAAAATAATATATAAATTATGAGAAAATAAATTCATGATAATGAACTCATATAAACCTTTAAGATAATTCTAATTGCATATAACATAAAATATTGTATCGAGCTCCAAGGATAAAACTAAGAATTAAGATTATTTTTTTTGTTTATATACTTGATCTAATTTCTTTTACTTGATTAAACTTACCCCTAAACCCTAAACCCATTTAATTTATCCAAAACTAAGAATGCTGCATAATATAATTTTTTAATTAATAAACTAAACTAAATAAAAAAATAAACCCATTTAACCAACCTTATTTAACTACACCGCTTTATTAGTCATCATGAGTTAGCTTTAATCTTTGCATCCCAAAAGCTACAGCACTACATGCATCTCATAAGGTGAACTTGATCTCTAGAATCAATCCACTATAGTATGTCATGACATGGCCGACACTATCTAGATGGTTGGTATGACGGTCCATGATCCTCTCACAGTTTGACATTACCTTCATACCTTTACACGTGAAGGACAAGCACTAATGGATTTCTTAGCGACACCCACTTCCTCGACTCTCCAGTAATGATCTACCTGATGAACAAATCATGAACTTAAGGGATACTAGCATTCACCGCTAGGTGATGTACTTTAATGGTGTGGGTTCCTCTCAAAGAAGAAAACACAATCTTCTATTCCAGGAAAGGTAGGGGTAGGAATAGTTCTCTTAACTCCAGACCACAATGTGATGAGATTCTCAATCATCTCTCCAATCCTTGAACCAATAATGAAGCTGAATATAAGGGTCTGATTACCCGTCTATAGTTAGCCATTACTCTAAGCATCCAGAACATCAATTGGGTCATATGGGTTCAATTTGGGTCATATTGGGTTAGGTTGACTAATTGGTCAAATTTGGTCAAACTAAGGCTTAGGTTAGGTTCAAATGATGATTTGGGGAGTTTTGGTTTAATTGGTTTTAATTAATTTGGCATGGGTCTAATTTTGGTTCATTTGGAATCAAATGTGTCAAATGGGTTAAGTTGACCAATATGACCAAATTGACCAAATTGGGTTGGGTTAGGTGTTGGTTGATGTTCAATTGGTTAATTGAAAATTATTGTAGGCTTTGGCTTCAATTAGTTTTGATTTAATTTGGATTTTAGCTAATTTGAACCCTTAAGGTCAATTTGGGTCATGTTGGGTGAAGTTGACCAATTGGTCAAATTGTGCTCAAAGATTATGAATTTAAAATCTAATTATTAATTTAAGCAAAACTGGTTTTTGAATATTAAATCGGGATCTGGTGATATTTGATTTTTATTCAAGAGTGAAGCTTGTCTACCCTTTTATTAATTATGAACAATAGAGATGTGCCAATTTTGAGTGTTGATTTATATTTATTATTATTTAAAATATTTTAAGAAGCTATGGTATAAATTTACATTCATTTCTTTATGATTATTTTGGTTTTAGTATCATCATATTAATATAAAAATAATCTTAATTTTTTTTTAAGCATCATAATATTTTTAAAAAACTAGATCAAGTAAATAAATAAAAACCTAAACTAAAAATAACCCTAAACCCATTCTTATTTTATTAATTGAAAAGATGAATGGGGGTTAGTGTGGTGTTTTTATTTGGAGTCATAGGGACACCATGCAAAACTTAGGGGGTACTTAATGAAGTGATCGGGTATGACATTAAAGTATGATATTCCATCTCAAAAGTTGGAAAACATCACCCCACAATGGACCTAATAATATAGTAAGGACTCCTAAGGTAAATGAGTCTTCATATATACTAAAAATCTTTCCCTTACTTTACATGGAATAGAAAAGCAGGGTTTATTTTATGTCGTTCTTTAGTTCCCTATGAAAGCAAGCTTCCATAGTTAATTATATCATATGGAATAAGAATTTCCTAAGAACACTCTCAATTAAAGTAGTTAATAAATATCGCCAAAGATTTCAAAGCTATACTATCAAAGAATTAGGTATTTATGGAAAGTCAAGTGGGAGAGTTCAAGTGAAAAGTTTTATTTATGTATTTCAAAGGAGGATAAGTAGGGAGCACTCATGATACTAGGAAGCCTAGTAGTGATCCAATCTACTCTATAGTGAGGCTTTTCATATTTAAAAGAGAGAATTTACTTTTGTTTAAGTTGGAATCTTTATTAGAATGCTAGTGCTTATAGTCCATCAGCACAAGATTATAGAAATGCCTAAGAGGTTATAATATAGTACAAGACCTACTTAGGGCTACTTAAAGGCTCACAGTCCTGGGATGTTTAGACTAATATACCACTTTTCATAGGTACATGTAAATGTATGAATAACTATAAGGATAGGAACATCCATGCAAAAGTTATGTTTTATTTATTTGACCTTTGATCCCCTTTTAAGAAATAGATTTTGGGCACTAAGTAGGTTTTGTACCATATTAAATGAATTGACTTAGGTAGTTTAAATTGACTTTTAATTCAAACTTGATTTATAAGTTATAATTTTATCTTTTAAATGATTCATTATACCTTAAATTTGTAACTTAATAATTTATGTATTTATGCTTTATCATTTAGGTTAAGTTTAATGAAATAATACATGTTAAAGTTTTATTATTTTGTTTAATTATCTTAAGATAAGATTTTTTTTTATCAATCATAACCTAGGAAATTTAGGAAAAAATAAAATAATATTATCTCAAAACAAACACTGCTTAAGCAATGACGACTAAAAGATGGACAAGTCCAAAAAATAAAAGAACACATTATTAATCCTTAACATCGATTGTAGCTTGAAGAACAATGGATTTGAAGAAACAAAATAAGAATACATCAAGACATTCCTTGTCGTAGAAGAAGGATCGCATCTAAACCCTTCTCTGGATCTACTTCAAAAAATCTAAACAAAAAGACTCAAAAAGAGGACCTGAGGCTTTAGCGTCATCAAATCCAGGGATCGGTCAATTGAGAGAATTGATAGAATGAATAGAAAATCAAAACAACCTTAAAATTAGTTGAAGGAATATCTAACATTAGGTTTTGTTATTATGGTACTACCACATCAATTTCAGGAAGGAGAAATTAGGGCTCAGCGAGGGAGATGATGGAGAGAGAAGAAGTAGAAGTGATCCCAGCCTAGGGTTTTTATGGTTTAGGACCTAGGTTTAGATTATTTTTTAGGTTTAGGTTTAGGTTTATTTTTTAGTTTAGTTTTATTTTTATTTTATTTTTTAGGTTTAGGTTTTATTTTTTTTTTTTTGGTTTATGTTTAGATTTTTATTTTATTTTTTTAGGTATAGGCTTTAGGTTTTTATTTTAGGTTTTATTTTTTAGTTTAGGTTTAGGTTTATTTTTAGTTTATTTTATTTTATTTAGTTTAGGTTTAGGTTTAGGTTTAGGTTTTACTTATTTTAGTTTAGTTTATTTTAGTTTAGGTTTAAGTTTAGTTTATTTTTATTTTAGGTTTAGGTTTTTTTTTAGTTTAGGGTTTAGGTTTTTTTTTTGTTTCTAGGTTTAAGTTTTTTATTTAGTTTTAATTCTATTTTATTATTGGTTTATTTTATTTTTATTTAATTTTAGTTTGTTAGGGTTTAGTTTTAGTGTAGTTATTTACTAGTTTAGTTTTAGTTTAGTAGTTATGTTTAGTTTATAATTATTAGTTAAATTTATTAGCTTTTATTTAGCTTATTTAGTTAATATTAGTTATTTAGTTTGGTTTTAGTTAGTTATTAGTTTTATTTAGTTTAGTTGAGTTATTATTATTAGTTATTATTAGTTAGTTATTTATGGTTGGTTTATTTTTAAGGTTTAGGCTTAGGTTTAGGTTTATTTTTAGTATAGTTTTAATTTTATTTTATTTTTAGTTTATAAACTTATCTAAAAAATGTTTTTTTAGTTTATCCAAAACCCATTTAACTCTAAACTAAAATAAATAAACCTAAAATAAATAAACTACACTAAATAAATATATAGTATAAAATAAACTAAAATAAATATAAAATAAACTAAATAAACCTAAACCTATGAGTTTATCGACTTTTAGAGAAAATAAATAAATAAACCCTAACCCTAAACCCTAAACCCCAAAACCATAAACCCTAAACTCTAAACCCTAAATCCTATACCCTAAACCTTAAACCTTAAACTCTGAAACCATAAATGCTAAAGCCTAAACCCTAAAACCAACAACCCTAAACCCTAAACCCTAAACCCTAAACCCTAAACTGTAAAAACCTTAAAACTTATACTTAAACTAAATATAACCTACAAATAAAATAAATAAAAAAACCTAAACCTAAATAAAATAATAAACGAAAATAAAATAAAAACCTAAATTAAAACCTAAACCCAAACCTAAACCTAAACATAAAAAAATTTCAAAAAAATAAAGTAAATTAAATAAAATAAATAAAAATCTCAATTAAACTAAAAAATAAAATAAACATAAAATTTAAAAAAAGTAAAATTAAAAAAAATAAATAAAATAAAAACTAAACGTAAAATAAAATAAAATAAAACTAAAATTAAATAAAATAAAAACTAAATAAAAATAACATAAAAAACCTAAAAATAAATAAAAAATAAAATGTAAACCCTAAACTTAAAAAAAAAGCCTAAACCTAAAATAAACAAAATAAAATAAACCTAAACCTAAACTAAAATAAATACAACCTAAAATAAACTAAATATAAACCCTAAACTAAACAAATTAAAATAAAGAAAAAAATAAACCTAAACCTAAATTAAAAATAAACTAAAATCTAAACCTAAAACCTAAAACCTAAAAAAAATAAAATAAAAATCTAAACAAAATCTTAAACTAAAACATAAAACCAAAACCTAAAATAAATAAAAAGAAAACTAAACTAAAATAATATAAACCTAAATGTAAACTTAAAATAAAATTAAAATAAAAACTTAAACAAAATAAATAAACTAAATTAATTAAAATTAAAAAATAAATAAAATTAATAATATAATAAACTAAAATAAATTAAAATAAACTAAATAAACTTAAACTTAGGTTTGCTTAATTTTAAAAAAAATAAACCATAAACCAAGAAACCTAAACTCTAAACCCTAAACCCTAAACACAAACCCTAAACTTTAAACCTAAACCTAAACTTTAGTGAACCTAAACCCTAAAATAAAAACCTAAACCCTAAACCCTAAATAAAATAAAAATTAAAATAAAATAAAAATCTAAACTAAAACCTAAACCTAAACCTAAACATAAAAATTAAAAAAAACTAAACTAAAATAAAATAAATAAAAACCTAAACTAAACTAAAAAATAAAATAAACTAAAAACAAAAACCTAAATAAAATAAAAACTAAGCAGAAAATAAAAATAAAATAAACCAAAAATAAAATAAAATAAAAACTAAATAAAAACCTAAACTTAAAATAAATAAAAATAAAACCTAAACCCTAACCTAAAAAAACCTAAAATAAAAAATATTAAAATAAACCTAAACCAAAACCTAAAATAAACAAAACTTAAACTCTAAACTAAATAAAATAAAATAAACAAAAATAAATCGAAACCTAAACTAAAAAATAAAACCTAAAATAAACCTAAAATGAAAACCTAAAACTTAAACCAAATAAATAAAATAAAATAAAAACCTAAACTTAAACCTAAAAATAAAAAAAATAAAACCTAAACCCAAAAAAAAAAAAAATTAAACCAAATTAAAAAATATGCATGAACCTAAACCTAAACCTAAAAAATAAACTAAAATAAAAAACCTAAACTAAAATAAATAAACCTAAAATAAATAAACTAAATTAAAATAAACATAAATAAAATAAATAATATAATAAACTAAAATAAATAAAAAAATAACCTAAATAAACTAAATAAATCTAAACCTATGTTTGTAATTTTAAACAAAGGAACCTAAACGAGCATCCTACCCTACCACCCTAAATCTAAACCCTAAACCCAAACCTATAACCCTAAACCTACCCCAAACAAAACCCTAAACCCTAAAAACCTTAAACCCTAAATGACCCTAAACCATAAACCATCAAAACCCTAAACTAAACCATAAAACTAAACCTAAACACACTAAACCTAAACCTAAACCCTAAACCCTAAAACCTTAAACCCACCACCCAACCTAAACCAAAACCCTAAAAGCATAAACCCTAAAACATTTAACCCTAAACCCTAAACCCTAAACCCAAACTTGAACCCCAAACCTAAACCTAAAGTAACTAAATAAATTAAAAAATAAACCTAAACCCAAAGAATGGATAGAACCTTGACAGAACATCACCGTCAATCAGGCAAGGTCTAGATTTGGCGGTGGAGGTGAAGGCGGAGGCAACGGTTATTCTGATGGTGGGTGATCTGGAGGTGCTGGTGGATATGGAGGTAGTGCTCTGAGCAGTGGTGCTTATAGAGGGAGATGGGCGATGGAGGTTATAACCATGGTGTTGGCGAAGGGAGAGATCGGGGATATGATGGTGGATCGCACTACTCAAAAGGTCAGGGTGGTTCTGATGGGAACTAGAGAAACTAAAGAACGGCTGATCCGATCTACTGCTTATGGAACTATTTCATTACATTAGAGATAGTTCTAGTTATCTAAGGTTTTTGATTTGCTCTATGTGTGCACATTTTTTATTTATGTCCTCGCTTTTGTCTTAGAAAACTTGGTGGATTACTTGGTTGATGAAATTGGAAAGAAGAAATGTTGAATCAGAATTTGTTCTTTGTTAAAAAAAACTAAAAACCCTAAACCCTAAACTAAAACCTGAACCCTAGACCTAACACCTAAACCCTAAACCCTAAACCCTAAACCATAAACCCTAAAACCATCAACTCTAAATCACAAAAACCCTAAAACATAAACCCTATACCCTAAGAATGGGCAGAACCTTGATGATAGGAACATCACTATCAACCAAGCTCAGTCTAGATCTGGTGATGGAGGTGAAGGTGGAGGTAGCAATTATTGCAGTGGTGGTGGGGGATTCAGAGGTGTTAGTGGATATGGAGCTGGTGGTCGGAGCAGTGGTGGTTATGGAAGTGGAGCTTACAACGTGGTGGTGGCGGAGGGAGAGATCGGGGACATGATGGCAGATCGCTACTCGAGAGAGTGGTTCTTATGGGAACTGAAGAAACTGAAGAACAACCGATTTGATTTAATGCTTATGGAACTGTGCCTTTATGGTAGAGACAGTTCTAGCTATCTATTGTTTTTATTTGCTCTATGTGTGCACATTTTTTATCTTTGTCATCGCTTGTGTCTTAGAAAACTTGGTGTGTTACTTGGTTGTTGAAATAGAACAGAAAAAATGTTGAATCTGATTTGTTCTCTGTTAAAAAAAATCATAAACCCTAAACTATAAACCCTAAACCCTAAAAACCCTAAACCCTAAACCCTATACCTTAAAACCCTAAACCCTAAACCCTAAAACCTAAACCCAAAACTTTAAACCCTAAACCCTTAACAAAACCTAAACTCTAAATCCTTAAAAGCTAAAAAGCTAAACCTAAACTAAATAAAACCTAAAAATAAAATAAATAAAAAACCTAAACCAAAATAAAGTAAGAAAATAAAATAAAATATAAACCTAAACTAAAACCTAAACCTAAACTAAATAAAATAAATAAAAATAAAATAAATAAAAACCTAAACTAAACTAAGAACTAAAAAACTTAAATAAAATAAAAACTAAACCTAACATAAAAATAAAATAAAATAAAAACTAAATAAAACCAAAAACTAAAAAATAAACCTAAAAAAAAACCTAAACCCTAAACTAAAAAAGAAAACCTAAACTTAAAATAAAAATAAAATATACCTAAACCTGAACTAAAATAAAAAAAATAAAAGCTAAACCTAAACCGAAAATAAACTAAACTTAAACCTAAACTAAAAAAATAAACATAAACTTAAACTTAAACCTAAAAAATAAATTAAAATAAAAAACCTAAATAAAAATAAATAAACCTAAAAAATAAATAGAATAAAATAAAAATAAACATAAATAAATAAAAAAATAAAATATACTAAAATAAATAAACTAAATATAAAACTCTAATTTGTAATAAAAAAACCTAAACCCTAAACTAAAACCTAATCCTACCCTACCCTAACTCCTGAGCCCTAAACCTAAACCCTAAACCTACCCTACCCTAACCACATAAACTAAAATGCTAAAACCTAAACTAAATAAAATAAATAAAATAAAAATCAAACTAAAAAAAAAAATAAAAATAAACTTACCCAAAGCCAAAACCTAAACCTAAAAAGAAAATAAAATAAATACTAAAAACTAAAATAAAATAAAATAAATAAATACAAAAAGTATGCTAAAAATTAAAAAACCTAAATTTATTTAAAACTAAACCTAAATAAAAATAAAATAAACATAAAATAAAATAAAAAAATAAAAAAAATAAAGACTTAAACCTAAGTTATAAACCAAAAAATAAATAAAAAATAAAACCAAAACCCTAAACAAAAAGAAACCTAAACCTAATATAAAAATAAAATTAACCTAAACCCAAAACTAAAATAAATAAACCTAAACTACAAAAATTTAACCTAAAAATAAACCTAAAATAAAATCCTAAAACCTAAACCTAAGAAAACAAAATAAAAACCTAAACCTAAAGCTAAAAAATAAAAATAAAACCTAAACCCAAAAAAATAAGTATAAAACTAAACTAAAAATTAAACCCAAAAATAATAGATGGTGGTGGTGGTGGAAAATCGAATATGATGGTGGATCAACTTGAAAGTGGTTTGAATGGGACTAAATAAAATAATCCAATCTTAAACTAAGTCTTAAAGTAGAGATGGTTCTAGTTATCGAGGGTTTTTGATTTGGTCTATGCATGCTCTTTTTTGATCTATGTCATTGCTTGTGTCTTAGAAAACTTGTTGTGCTATTTGATTGATCAAATAAAAATAGAAGAATTGTTGAATCTAAATTTGTTCTCTGTTAAAAAAAACCAAAAACTCTAAACCCTAAACTAAAACATGAACCTTAGCCCTAAAACCTAAACCCTAAACGCTAAACCCTAAACCCTAAACTCTAAACCCTAAAACCCTAAACCCTAAAACTCTAAACCCTATACCTTATACCCTAGAAACCTAAAAACCTAAACCTAAACTAAATATAACCTAAAAATAATAGAAATAAAAAAATTTAAACCTAGATAAAATAAAATAATAACATAAAATAAAAACCTAAACCTAAAAAAAATAAAATAAAAAATAAAAATAAACTAAAAAAATAAAGAAAAACATAAACAAAACTAAAAAATAAAATAAAACTAAGTATAAAAAACATTAATAAAATTAAAACTAGACGTAAAAAAATCATATAAACCTAATAAATAAAATAAACTAAATAAAACATAAACCTAAAATAAACCTAAAAGTAAAACCTAAAATAAATAAAAATTAAACCTAAACTCTAAACTAAAAAAAAAACCTAAACCTAAAAACAAAAAATAAAATAAAAAAATTAAAATAAACTAGCTAAACTAAACTAAACTAAATAAACATAAACCTAAACCTAAATAAACTAAACCTAAACCTAAACCTAAACTAAAATAAACTAAATAAAACCTAAACCTAAACTAAATTAAAACCTAAAAATAAAAAAAACCTATAAAAAAAAACTAAACTTAAAAAAACCTCAAAATAAAAAAACTATAAAATAAACTAAAATAAAAAACCTAAACTAAAATAAATAAGCCTAAAATAAATAAACTAAAATAAAAAAAATAAACTTGAATAAAAATAAAAAATAAATTAACTAAAATAAATAAAAAAGAAACGAAATAAACGTAAACCTACTAGTTTACTTAATTTAAAAAAAAAACCCAAAACACTAAATCTTAAACCCTAAACCTTAACCTTAAACCTTAAACCCTAAACCTTAAACCCTAAACCCTAAACCTACAAGCCTAAACCCTAAACCCTAAACCCTAAATCTTAAACCTTAATCCTAAACCCTAAACCCTAAAAGCATAAAACCTAAAACCCTAAACCCTAACCCTTAACCATAAACCTTAAATGCCAAACCCTAATCCCAAACCTAAAGTAACTAAAAAAATTTTAAAATAAAGCTAAACCCTAAAACCTAATAAACCTAAACCTTAACCAGAATGAGCAGAACCTTGACGGGAGGAACAACGTCACTGTCAACAAGGCTCGATCTAGATTTGGCGATGGAGGTGAAAAGGTGGGGATCTAGGTCTGGTGGATGGGAGGTGTTGGTCATACCATTGGTGGTTATGGAGGTGTGAGGAGTGATGGTGGTTACAACCGTGGTGGTGGCAGAGGGAGAGATCAGGGATATGATGGAGAATCACGCTACTCGAGAGGCCGGGGAGGTTTTGATAGGAACTAAACTAAAGAATAGCCAACCCGATCTGCTGCTTATGAAACTATGTCTTTACAGTGGAGACAGTTCTAATTATCTAGAGTTTTTTATTTACTCTATGCATGCTCAATTTTTATCTACCTCATCGCTTGTGTCTTAGAAAACTTGGTGTGTTACTTGGTTGATGGAATTTTATAGAAGAAATGTTGAATATGAATTTGTTCTTAAAAAAAACCAAAACCTAAACCCTAAAATAAAACCTGAACCCTAAACCCTAAACCCTAAAACCTAAATCCTAAACCCTAAAACTTAGGCCTAAACCCTAAACCTAAACTCCTAAACCTAAAACCTAAAACCCCAAATCCATAAACCCTAAACCTATAAACCTAAAAAAGCTAAAACCTAAACCTAAACTAAATAAAACCTAAAAATAAATTAAATAAAAACCTAAACCAAATGAAATAATATAAATAAAATAAAACCTAAACCTTAAAAAAAGAAAATAAAATAAAAAAAATAAAACTAAACTAAAATAAAATAAATAAAATAATAAACTAAAAATAAAACCTAAATAAAATAAAACCTAAATAAAAATAAAAATAAAAATAAATAAAACTAAAATAAAACCTAAACCTAAAATAAACCTAAAATAAGTAAAATAAACCTAAACCTAAACTATAAAACCTATAAAATATAAAAAAACTAAACTAAATAAAGTTACTAACATAAACTTAAATAAATAAACCTAAACTTAAACCTAAAACTAAACTAAACCCTAAATAAAATTAAAATAAACTTAAATAAAAAAACTAAAAATAAAACCTAAATAAACCTAAAATCTAAACTTTAAAAGTAAACTAAATATAAAATAAATAAAATATAAACTTGAAAATAAAATAAAATAAAATAAACTAAAAATAAATAAACCTAAACTAAAAGTAAACTAAAATAAAAACTAAAATAAATAAACCTAAAATAAATAAACTAAATAAAATAAAATAAACCTAAATAAAATAAAATAAACTTAAATAAATAAAATAAACTAAATAAACTTAAACCTGTGGTTGCTTGATTTAAAAATAAAATATTTTAAAAATAAAAAAAAACTAAAACTAAACTACCACTCTAAACCCTAAACCTTAACCATACCTTTCCCTAAACCCTAAACCCTACACTAAATCTAAACTAAACCCTAACCCTAACCTAACTACCTAACCTGATCCTAAATCCCAAACCCTAAACTAAAAGCCTAAACCTAAACTTATAAACCTAAAAATAATAAAATAAACCTAAACCTAAATAAATAAAACAATAAAAAACTAAACTAAAACATAAACTAAACTAAATGTAAAATATAATTAAATAAAATTAAATAAAATAAACCTAAACCTCAAATAAAAGACCTAATAAAATAAAACTAAATGTAAAATAAGAATAAAATAAATAAAATAAAATAAAATAAAAATAAATAAAACCTAAACCAAAAATAAACCTAAAATAAAACCTAAATATAAATAAAAATAAAACTTAAACCCTAAACTAAAAACCTAAACCTAAAATACACATAATAATAAACTAAACCCAACTAAAAAATAAACTAAAATAAAAAAAACCTAAAGATAAAATATAAACTAAACCCTAAATTAAATAAAATAAAATAAACTAAAATAAAGCTAAACCTAAACTAAAATAAAACCTAAAAATGAACCTAAAATAAATTGAAAACCTAAACCTAAAAATAAAATAAAATATAAATAAACCTAAAATTAAAATAAACATGCACCTAAAAAAATAAAAATAAAATAAACTAAAATAAACATAAACCTAAACTTAAAATAAACTAAAATAAAACCTAACTAAAATAAAAGCCTAAAATATAACCTAAAATAAACTAAATAAAATAAATAAACTAAATAATAAATAAATAAACTCATACTGCTTTTTTAAAAAAATAACCCAAAGCCCTAAACTATCCAACCTACCCTACTACTAAAACCTGGTGTAAACCTGCTACCTCAGCCTTAAAAAAACTCTGACTAAACCCAACTTAACCTGAGCCCTAAACTAAAATAAACCCTAAACCCTACTGACCTACCTATAAAACCCAAACCTGGATAACCCTAACCTAACACTAAACCTTCCAAACACTAAACCACTAAACCTGACTAAACCTAAACCCTACCTAAACCCCAAACCTAAACCTAAACTAAACTCCTTGGGCCCCATGCCTGGGTTAAACCTAAACTAAACTTAAACCTAAAAAATAATGTATATAAAACCAAAATAAAATAAATAATAAAATAAAATAAACCTAAAAAAAGCTAAATAAAATTAAATAATAAAATAAAATAAAGAAACCTAAACTAAACTAAAGATAAGATAAATAAAACCATAATAAAATTAAAACTAAATGTAAATAAAATAAAATAAAGCTAAATAACTAACAAGTAAACCTAAAAAATAAATAAAAAATAAATCTCAAACCCTAAATTAAAAAAAAACCTAAACCTAAAATAAAAAATAAATAAAGAAAAGAAAATAATCCTAAACCTAAACTAAAATAAATAAAACCTAAACCCAAACCTAAAATAAACTAAACCTAAACTTGAACCTAAACTACAACAACAACAACAAGAAGCCTTAATCCCCTAGGTGGGAATTATGAATCAGTCTCCATTGTGTCTGTTATGTGTCAAATTCTCATTTAAATCAAGTATACTAAGAACATTTTTTTATGCATCTTAACTAAGTCTTTTTAGGTCTACCTCTACATTTCTTAACATAAGGCAAATCTAATGCATCTACACTCCTAATCGAGTCATGGACGGTGGCTTTATGTGGCCAAACCATCTAACTCTCCTAATCTTATCAACCACTAAGCGACTCCAACTTTTCCGAATATACTCATTTTGCATTGATCTCTAAGAGTAAAGCCACTCATCCACCTAAGCATCCTCATCTGTAACACTTAACTTAGTCTTATGCTTCTCTTTATTGTCCAACATTGCATAGGTCTTACCACCATCTTATAAAATTTTCCTTAAGTTTAAGTGGAACTTTTCTATCACATAATAGGATGCATTACTCCACTTCAACCATCCAACTTGAATTCTACTAATAACATCTCCATCTATTTCACCATCATTTTGAACAATAGAGCCTAAATATCTGAAACGCTCACTCTTATTAATGACTTGATCACCTAATGTCACAACACTACCACTAGAACTTCTACAACTAAAATTTCACCCCATATATTCAGTTTTAGATCTACTTAAACAAAAACCTTTAGGCTCTAGAGTTGACTTCCATAATTCAAGTTTATGTTAGACTCCCTCTCTAGTCTTATCAACAAGAAGAATTTCATCAGCAAAAAGCATACACCAAGGTACATCTTCTTGTAAATGCCTAGTAGAACATCCATAACTAAAGTAAAAGATAAGGGCTTAATCCTTGATGTAATTCAATTGAAATAGGAAAATATTTTATCAATCCTCCTTCTATTTGGACACAAGTAGCTCTAGTATACATATCCTTAATCACTTGAATATAACCAATATTAACTCCTTTTTTTTCAAAACTCTCCAAAGAATATCTCTTGAAACTTTATCATAAGCTTTTTCTAAATCAATAAATATCATATGTAGATCCTCCTTACTTTCTCTATGCTTCTCCATCAAACCCCTTAACAAATGTATAGCATCCATAGTAGATCTACCTGGAATGAAACCAAATTGATTATGAGAAACTTCTATATCTGTACTATGCTCTCTCCATAATTTCTTTGTATGGCACATTAACTTAATTTCTCTATAATTTGCACACTCTTGTGCATCACATTTATTCTTAAATATAGGATCAACAAACTCTTTCTCCACTCATCATCTTTTAGTCTTTAAAATGACATTAAAAGATTTGTAAATAGAAATTCCTTGATCTCCTAAACATTTCCACACTTCTAGGAATATTATCCTCTCCTTTTCCACATTTCATTTTCTTTAAAACTTCACTAACTTGATTTACTAATAAATGATAAAAAAATAAAATTCTCTATTTTGTTTAGGGTATTAAGGTTGCTAAAATCAATCATACTTTCAGATCCTTCATTGAAAAGTTTATCAAAATACCTCATCCACCTATTTTCAATATCCTTTTCTAAAAAAAGCATTTTATTATTTTCATCTGTAATACACCTCACTTGAACTATGTCTTTACTTCTCCTATCTCTTTGGTTGGCTAAATTCACCTTCTTTGGTATCTAATCTATTGTATAAATCACTAAAGGCTAAATCTTTTTTTGCATCATATTTTGCATGCTCATTTCTGATCTATTTCATCGTTTGTGTCTTAGAAAACTTGGTGTGTTACTTGGCAGATAAAATCAAAAAGAAGAAATGTTGAATAATGTATTCTTTGTTAAAAAACCAAAACCTAAACCCAAAACTAAGGTCTGAAAACTACCTAAACCCCTAACCCTAAACCCACCCTAAACCCCTAAGCCCTAAAACCCTAAACCCTAAAACTAACCCAATCCTAAAATCACTACTACCCCCCACCTACCCTAAACCACAAACTCCTAAAAAAACCAAACCTAACCCTCTAAAATACACTAAAATTTCACTCACCCACCTAAACCCCAACCTACCTGACCCTCCCCACTACACTTTACCTAACTACCACCTCACCTTACTGACCTCCACTGACTACCACCCTCCACTAAACCTAAACCCTAAAACCTAAAGCCTAAATCTAATAAAATAAAACCAAAGAGTGTATATATGTATATATAATATATATATATATATATATAATAATATATATATATATATATATATTAAACCTAAGCCTAAATAAAAAATAAAATATATATAAAATAACCTAAAACTAAACCTAAACCTAAATAGAAACATAAAACTAAAATAAAATAAAATAAAAAAAAGAAAAACCTAAACTAAAGTAAAAAATAACATAAAACTAAGAATAAATAAGCTTAATAAAATTAAAACTAAATGTAAAATTAAATGAAAATAAACCTAAAATAAAATAAAATAAAAACTAAATAATAACCTAATCCTAAAAAATAAACCAAAAAATAAATAAAAATAAAACCATAATCACAGACTAAAATCTAAACATAAAATAAAAATAAAAATAAATAAAATAAAATAAACATAAACCTAAACTAAAAGAAACTAAACTAAAATTAACCTAAACCTAAACCAAAATAAACTAAACCTAAACTTAAACCAAACTAAATAAAATAAAATAAAAATAAAGATAAACTAAACTAAAATAAAACTAAAATAAACCTAAAATAAACCTAAAAAAAACCTAAAACCTAAACCTAAAAAATCAAAATAAAATCTAAACTAAAAAATTAAACCTAAATCCAAAAAAAAAACTCTAAAAAATATAAATAAAAAATATACTAAAATAAAAAACTTAAAATAAAATAAATAAAAATAAAAAATAAACCTAAATAAAAATAAAAAATAAAATAAACTAAATAAATTAAATAAACCTAAACCTACCAGTTCACTTAATTTAAAGAAAAAAACCTTAAACCTTAGAACCTAAACCTTAAACCCTAGATCCTAAATCTTAAACCCTAAACCACACTTAAACCTAAACCCAAAACTAAACCCTATAAATCTAATAACCCTAAACCCTAAATAAATTCTTAAAACCTTAAACCTAAACCCTAAACCTACACCAACCCTCAAACCCTAAATCCTAAAGTCACCTAAACTAAACCAAAAGACAAAATTAAAAATAAACCTAAACCCTAAAACCTAAACCCTAAGAATGGTAACCTTGGCCGGAAGGTCACTCATGTAGGCTCAGTCTAGATCGGTAGGGGAGGCTGAAGGGCTCTGGTGATGGGGGATCTAGAGGTGCTGGTGGATATGGAGGTGGTGGTTGGAGCAGTGGTGGTTATGGAGTTAGGATGAGTGATAGAGGTTACAACCATAGTGGTGGCAGAGGGAGAGATGAGGGATATGATGGTGGATCCCACTACTCGAGAGGCCGGGGTGATTTTGATGACTAGAAATTGAAGAAGACGTCGATCTCTGCTTATGGAATTGTGTCTTTATAGTGGAGATGGCTCTTGTTATCTAGAGTTTTTGATTTACTCTATGCGTGATCATTTTTTATCTATGTCGCCTCTTATGTCTTAAAAAATTTGGTGTGTTACTTGGTTGATGAAATTGAAAAGAAGAAATATTGAATATGAATTTATTCTCTATTAAAAAAAACCAAAGACCCTAAACCCTAAACTAAAACTTGAACCTTAGACCTAAACCTAAACCTACCAAGCCCTAAAAATCCTTAAACCCTAAACCTCCTAAACCCTAAACCTAAACCCTAAACTCCAAATCCTAATCTTTCACTGACCTCAACCTAAACTCCCTAAACCTACCCTAAACCCTAAACTAAACAAACCAAACTCTAAACTCTAACCCTAATCTCCTAAACCCTAAACCATAAACTTACCTAAACCCTAAACTTTAAACCACAGGTCCTACCAAACTACCCCTAAGTCTAAACCCTAAACCTCCTCAAACCCTAAATCCTAAAGCCTCACTACCCTAAACCTAAAACCTTAACCCTAAACCCTACCAATAAACATGTCATTGGATCTAGAATGACCTAATCCCCCATGGTTTAGTAAAGAAAATGTGACATTCCCTTGAATATTAGAGATTTGAATACCTACTCTAACCCTAAATCATATTATAATACCATATATTATAGTATAATGTAGCATCATATATTTGAGCATGTAGTGATGTGTTTTTTATGTTATAAGATGTTTTAAAATGTTTTAGTATATTATGGTATTGTTCCTATAGTCTATTAATATAAATCATAAAAATATTGATTTAATAAATCAAGATGAAATTTGTTAAATTTGAAGTTGGAATTAGGTTGTAGTACCAAAGGTGTGCTATGCCACTTGTAGTCTAAAAGTAAGATTTTATGTTCAAAATAAATATTATATGTTGTAGCATAGTATAGCATCATATATCATAATATATTGTTCTGCATTTTAAATTCTTTTAGTATTTTACAATCATGCAGTCAAGCCTACACTAGCATTATTTATAAAAATGTTGATTTAGACTTTAAAATGGTGGAATTTGGCCAAATTCATAATAGGTAGAGCATGGCATCATAATATATTATTTCAATTTAAAATATGTAAGTGATAGGACTAAAATATATAGTTTTATTATTTAGACTAATTTTATGATTTTTTTTTGTTTTAAGCAATCCCTTGTGATGTGATATGCAATATAATATAATATAATATGTTATAGTGTATTATAATATAGGATGCCATAACATAGTGTAGCATTGCATTATACATACTATTATGTATTACTACTTATTGTTTAGCATATTTTAGTTTATTATAGTATGATGTAGTAGAGTTTGTAGTGGTATAATTCATAAAAATTTTTGATTTATAGGAGATGATGGGATTTGGCCAAATTAAGGTAAGCTTTAGGGAACATCATTGGGGTGTGCTATGGTGTGTCATTTAATCAAAAGATTGGAATTTTGCATCCAAAACAAATGTTCATTTTCATCAAATTTTATAATTTTTTTTGCTTAAAGTGATTCATTTTAAGGTGTAATGTAAGATAATATATTATATGAAAGCATATTAAAATATAATGTACATAATATAACTTTACATATATATATGAATCTGGTGGTATGTTACTAAATGTTATTGTACATTTTAGTATGTTTTACTTTTGTTATAATACATTGGGTCAAAACTCACAAAAATGTTAATTTGAAGGTTGAGATGGAAGAATTTGGTCAAATTCATGGCACACACCAAGAAGCAACACCAAAATTTTGCTATTATGTACCATTTCTAATAGAAAAATAACAATTTTACATTCAAAATGAACATTATTCATATTTTAAGAAAATTTTGTTATTTGTTCATTTTAAGTGATTCTAATAAGTGTAATGTTAGACAATATATTATATTATAGCAAATTATAATATAACATCATATATTATAATATAATATAGTGTGTTAATTCACACTATAATATGTTTAGCATGATATTGTATAGTCAGTTTGAGCTTGCAGCATCACAAATCATAAAATGTTGATTACAAAGTTAAGATGATGTAATTTGAATGAATACATTGTTAGACTTTTGGTTGAAGTATTAAAGGTGTGCATAAAAGAAGAAATAAGATTTGATGAGAATTCCATGTCAAGGACATGGAGGGAGATCCACTAGGGGATCACACATGCATTGGACAAGACATGTGAGGGGTTTATGTTGAGGGCATAGAAGAAGAAGATCTGCTGAGGATAAGGTTTGAATTTGATTTGATTATATGATTTATAGAAAGAAGATCTATTGGGGATAAGAATCTATAATCCACCAGAGATTAAGATCGAATTGACTTTAATTTATTTTATTTTAACTGATGTGGAGACATATCTGCTAGAGATCTGGGCTCAAGTCCGTTGGGGTTGGGTATATGAACCTTCCACTAGGGAAGCAGGTTCGGGCTATTCACTGAGGATTGGGATTTGAGTTTGATTTCAAAGATTTGTTTGGTGATGTTTCCACTGGAGATAATAGTTTGGTTGGATTTCTTTGATTTAGACTCTATTGGGGGAGTTGGTTTAATTTGGTTTCGCTAGGGAGGTTTGTTTTGAATTTGATTTATTTTCCTGACTTATTTATATATGATTTGGGGCTCCACTAGGGAGAAGGGTATTATTTAACTCCACTAGGGAAAATTAGATTGGGTTTAATTTAATCTGGGTTAATGTATGGACCTTGTCGATGTGCGATGGTCCCATTAAGAAGGGGTTATATCAACCTTGACCTACCTTAACTTTACAAATCCAAAGGATAGTTTATCGGTTATGAGGTAGAGCTAGCCAACCTAAGGGGTTGCCTTTCGATATGCAACGGTTGTGCTAGGAAGAAGGCATAGCAGACTTACATCTTCCAAAGCAAGGAACAACCACTGAGGTGACCTATTGGATGCATAATAAATCAAACCTAACTTAGGGAGACTATTAAGTGAATGCTGTTGGGGACTTATGTCAACTCAAAAGTAGTCAAAACTAATTTTATCTTAAATTCATGTGATTTGATATGGTTTGTTTGGTTTAGTTTGATTTCAAATTGAGGGCATATCCATTGGGATGTGAGCTTAGTTAAATTTGATAGATTTAATTTATGGACCATGTCAATGTGATGGACCCACTAAAGAGCTATATTAGACTTGTCCTATCTCGATTTACAAATCCAAAGGGATAGTCTACTATGGGGGTCTACCAACCTAAAAGGTTGCCTTTCAGTGTGTAATGGCAGTGCTAGGAAGAGGGTGTAGCAGGCTTACATCTTCTAAAGTAAGGAACAACAGCTGGGGTGACCTATTGGTAGCACAACAAAGCGAACCCAACTTAGGGGCGACTACTGAGTGAATGCCGTTGGGGACTTATATCAACTCAAGAGCAGTCAGGTGATTCCTATAGGGGATATGTCAGCCATGATCTATCTCAAATTTACTGGACCAAGAGAGAATCTGCACATCCATAAGATGGATTCTCCAACCAAAGTGGTGGTTACTAGGAAAGGGGAACTATCCAATATGATAGTAACACGGGTAGTGTTTAATGGGGTCACAAAGGACGTAATCTAAATATAGTGCCCATAGGGGAGGTGCTGCTAGAGGCGTTATCTTGAGCCCTAGAAAAGAAAGCCTATAGGTGTACGATGGCTAACTCAAGGAGAAAGCATAGCAGACTTACATCTGACATGAGTGGTATATTTTAAAGTGTGAGAACTAACCAACCTAAGGTGTATCCATCATCATGAGTGGTGTATCCGTCAACATAGTGAGAACCAACCAACCTAAGATTCCCAGTATGCAATGATCAATCTGGAAAGAAAGCATGTAGGATTACAACTTTCTAAGTGGAATTGATCATCATAATAGTCTATCATCAGTGAGACATATGCTATCTAACCTAGAGTGACTACTAAGCGAGGATCCTCGAGGAAGGACTGGACTCAGACTTGAAGCATTCAGGAGGGATGGAGCTACTAGGAGGCTTATCCTAAACCTCAATTATACTTGACCCAACCAGTGCATGAAGGCTAATCCAAGAAGAAAGCATAGCAGACTCACATCCTCTTAAATGAAGCCAACATGAGGTAGCTTACCAGCCACGCAATATGGCCAACCAAACTAACAATGCATTTATCTGTGTGTAGTGGACAAGCAAGGAAGGAAAGCATAGCAGATTTACATCCTCCAAAGCAAGAAGACCACTAGCCCACTAACAGGGTAGCATGTCAGCCCGACCTAGAGCAGCTACTGAGTGAGTGCCTCTAGGGGTGTTATCTCAACTCAGAGTAGCTCGAGACAAAAGATATGTGCTTATTTTATATGTTTTTGTGTAGTTTGTGTTTGTGTTGTGTTGATGCAGGATAAAACACTGCTCAAGTTTCATACACCTACCCTAAACACATCATGGCAGATTCACAAACAAGAATACTTTCAACATAGAAGAGATTGAATTCAAAATAGAATTTTCATTGATGATAATTATTTTCAAACATGAATTATAATATTTCTTTAAGTAGAGCCCATTGATTGGAAACATTCGGCACTCTCCCTTATGATTAATAAGTTGATAAGATCCTCCTTGGTAGGCCTACTCTATGGTGAAAGGGCCTTCCCAAGTGGGTTCAAACTTACCTCCCATCTCCTGATGGGCAACAATCGGTCTCCTTAGAATTAAAATAAGCTCTCCTGCATGAAAAGCTCTAAGATGGACCAACTTGTTGTGAGCTTGAATCATTTTAGCTTTGTACAACTTGGGGTTTTGGCATGCTCGCAGGCATCTCTTTTCTAAACCTTTGAGCTCTTCTAACCGTAACTTGGTGTTCTACTTTGTTGTGATCATGCTACCCACAGCTATCCTTAGTGATGAGAGTTAGACTTCTAATGGTAGAATGACTTCATACCCATACATTAAGGAGAAAGGAGTAGGCTAAGTTGGAGTTCTATATGTAGTGAGGTATGCCCACAAGGCTTCAACTAACTGCTCAAGCCACTATCACTTATTGTTATCGAGTGTCTTCTTTAGTATTTGGATGAGAGTTTTGTTGAAGGCTTTTGCTAAGCTGTTTGACCTCGGGTACTTGATGGTAGAATATCTCCAATATATATTATGACTCTAGGCAAAGTTGTTGATCTCGGTGCTCTTGAATGCAGTATCATTATTAGATATAATTCATCGAGGCACTCTGAACCTATATATGATATGGTTCCTACAAAATTGGAGCACATGTTGAGCTATGACCTCTCTGAGCAGAATCACCTTCGCCCATTTGGAAAAGTAGTCAATAGTAGCTAAGATAAATCGATGACACTTGGAAGAAAGAAGATCAATCGGACCCACTATGTCGGTACCCCAGCACTTTAATGGCCATGAGGCCAATGTAGGATGTAGAATGTTGGGTGATTGGTGTAGGACCACACCATGTATTTGACATTGGTGGCATTGCATAGCCATATCCATGTAATCTTTGATTATTGATGGCTAGTGGTATCTTAGTCTCTTGATCTTGGCTTTCATCTTTAGATCAGACTGGTTGGCTCCA
Source organism: Cymbidium sinense (assembly GCA_021442155.1). NCBI lineage: Eukaryota > Viridiplantae > Streptophyta > Magnoliopsida > Asparagales > Orchidaceae > Cymbidium > Cymbidium sinense. Next base: position 97,288,114 of record CM038216.1, read on the forward strand.
CATAATCTTGAGTTTACCGTGATCATGATCTCGTGGGCTTCATGCTTTTCTAAACAACGTAACCACATATGATCAAAAGATCACTAATACAAGATACCATCCACAAGAGCATAGGAAAGTGCTCTCGCTTCATCTGATACACTTGGGACTTCTCTTGATGTAGTTTATCTTTATTTAAGTAATCAATGAATGGTTGCCTCCAATCTAACTCCTTGCCCTTCTTGGCAATGGCAACCTCCCCTTCAAGAGGGTACTTTTTGATGAGTTCAATACCAATAAGGGATAAGACTTGTCTATTTTGGACCTTTATTGATATGGACTCATCCTTCTGACATCCCAACTTCTTGAGAAGCTTGGCTAAAAGATATGTTATGATGTTCTCTTCTCGAAGAATCTTATAAATGGTAACCTCTAAGATTTGGGCCAATAAATCTATGGTATACTTATTGTAGTGATGGAGCTTGGGCTTTATAACCTTAAAGGACCCAATAATTTAGTTGATAATTAGCTGAGAATCCTCAAAAATGTTGATGTTCTGGATGCTTAGAGTAATGACTAACTCTAGACAGGCAATTAGAGCCTCATATTTAGCTTCATTTTTGGTGCAATAATTAGATAGATGATATGAGAATCTCATAATATCACAGTCCGAAGTTAAGATAGCTATTCTTACCCTTGCCTTTCATGGAATTGTAGATTGTGATTCTTCTCCTCTTTGATAGGAAGTCATACCATCAAAGTACATCTCTAAGCTATGAATGCTAGTATCCCATAAGTTCATGATTTGTTCATTGGGGATATATTCATTAAGTGGAGAGTCAACAAAAAGTGGGTGTGCTGCTAAGAAATTTGCTAGAGCTTATCCTTTCACCGCACGGAGGGGTACAAAGGTAATGTCAAACTACGAGAGGATCATGGACCATCATTCCAACCATCCAGATAGCATCGGCTGTGTCACTAGATATTGTATTAGATTGCTCCTAGAGATTAAGTTTACCTTGTGAGGAAGCATGTAGTGTTGTAACTTTTGGGACACAAAGATTAAAGCTAGACAATGCTTCTTAATGGGTGGATAATTAGCCTCAACAAGGATTAGATGGCAGCTGAGGTAGTAGAGTGCATTTTTCTTCTCTTCATCACTAGCTTGGGCTAACAAAGCACCAAAAGAGTCATCTAATGTAGCAATGTAATGTATGAGCAGCTTGCCCTGAATAGGGGCTACTAGAACTAACGTCGACATCAGGTAATGCTTGATGCCTTTGAAGGCATGCTCACACTTGTCATCCCACTTGAACTTGCTATCCTTTTTGATAAGTGTTGAGAATGTCTAATATCTTCTCGATAGGCTGGATATAAAGCATCTTAGATATGACAACTGATCTTAGAATGATCTAAGTTGAGTTAAACTTTTATGGCATGGCATTCCTAAGATCACCATGATCATATTTGGATAGATTTCGATTCCCTGGTGCTATACAACAAACCAAAGGAATTTCCCTAAAGATACTCTGAATGCACACTTCAGGGGTTTATTTTGATGTTAAATTGTCTTAACTATTCAAAAACTACTCTCAAGTCAAAGAGATGGTCTTCCTTTTCTCTATTTTTAACCACGAGATCATCAACATAGCACTCAACTTGATGATGAATGAGTTCATTGAAGATTCGAGTCATAACTGACCGGTATTTTTAAGGCTGAAGGCTTGACCTTATAGTAATAGATTTTGATCGGGGTTCTAAAAGTGGTGTTTCTTTCATCTTCAAGAGCCATCTTTATTTGGTTATATCCGGATAAGCCATCCATGAAAGAGAAGACTACATGAGATGAGGCAATCTCCACCATCAGCTCCGAGATTGGTAGTGAAAATTCATCTTTTGGACATACCTTATTTAAATCCCTAAAATCGGCGCACATGTGAATTTGGCCATTCTTTTTCTTAACTAGGATGACACTGGCTAACCAAGTAGGATATTTTTCTTCTTGGATGAAGCCAACATCGATTAGTTTTTTGACTTTAGAAATGACCTGTTGTTCTATGTCTAATTGCATGCATCTAGGAGCTTACTTGATAAGGTTAGCAGTAGGTCTATTAGTAGTTTATGAACTACTACGTCAGGAGCCAATCTAGGCATCTCTTTATAACTCCATGCAAAGTAGTCCTTAAACTCAGTCAATAGCCTAACTAAGTAATTGGTTTCAATTTCATTCAACAAAGAAGTGATGTATGTTCATCATGGATCTTTTTCAGTTCCTAAGTCAATTTCCTTGAGCTCATCGATTGTTGACTTGATCTCTTCTTTGAACTCTAGCAGTACATACTTTAAAATCATTTAGATCATCTAAAGTTTCTAAGCACATCTCCTCATATGAGTTAATATGATTTGAAAAGAACCAATCAGATTCCAAATGATTGGTGATGACTAAGTAGTAATCATCATCATCGACTAGATCCACTATACCGAATCTTAGTCTCGGTCTTGATTGAGAGCTTTTGCATTTGTTCTTCCATATTCTTTCAAAGTAGTCTGACCTGTGCTTTGACTAAGTATATGGGATTAACCCTTTCTTTGCTAAATTATGAACATAAGACAAGTACCAATCAATAGGTAATTCTATTAAATCTTTATATAAAATCATCCTCAAGTTTTACATCAATTTTTTGACTTAAGGATGATGCTCCATGAAAGAACCTTTGAGTCTTCACACCTACGGAGGAATTAGGGGCTTCCTTAACTACCAAACCCTCAACTTTTTGAGAGGAAAGTGGGATTAAGGCTAAGGTTCCCAACAGATGCCTAACTATTTCACATATAGGCTTGAATACACTTATGCTTTGCTTTGGAGCTCGGTCTTCATCACTATCTGGCTCAAGTGTCACCTCCAAGAGAATCTACAGCTGAGAATAGCTAGCTGGTGTGCTAACCATATAAGACTCATCCTATGAACTAGATTCTAAGTATATATGGATATCAGGTCTACTCTTGGTAGATGGGACATATCTTTTATTTGGTGGCCAATAAAAAGGTTTTCCACCCCTGGGACAACCTTTGAACTGGCCTCTTCCTCTGCTTAGTGGAGGTCAGGTCGTCCTACCCATATGTTTGAATGGAGTAATGAACTGTGGCTGAAATTTAATGTCATGCTCCACTTCCTCCTCCAAGTCTATTTTCGCTCCCTTTTTTTTTTTCATTTTCTTTTTCTTTCTTTCTTTTTCTTTTACTTTTACTTTTTTTATTTTTAAACTTTGGCCAAGTTTGCGAGAATAGACTTGTTGATTATGAGGGAGGTAGTAAGCTACATCCTCATATATGTCGACCTCGTGAACTGTAAATAACTTGAGATCTCCTTTGACATAGTAGATGATCCCACCTCTCATAAATTTCATACACTGATGTAGAGAGGATGGAACTATGTTGTTCTCATGTATGCATAGTCTCCCAAACAAATCATTGAAAGATGTATCCGAGTCTATAATGTGAAACTTGGCTTCAGTCTTCCAATCATCTATCTCTAAGGGCAACACTATGGAGCCTAAGGACTGTTGACCTCACTTTTGTAGTGTGGATTCAATCTTGCCATCTTAGACTTAGGAGTCTTCAAGACACTAAGACTTCCCTAATCATAAGCCACTTCTAACAATGAGGTAAACACTTAGCCTAAGCCTAAAGACTTATATGGGTTAACCATAGGATTAGGTTATTCCTTAGTGATTAGGATAATCCACCTACCCTACAACCCAAATCCAATCCATGTTCACCTTCTCAAACCAAACCTCAAGTTCAAATCCAAATCTAAACCCAAATTCCAAAACCAAATGATTGAAGCCCATGATCAAATCCAAACTTGAAACCCTTCCTAAGCCATATGACCTATCCCATGGACTTTGCCAAATATTAATCCAAATAAATCAATTGATTTTTCATAATAAATTTATATCTTCAATCATCTTCCTAAATATAAATCAAATCTACATTCAAATGATCAAAAGTAAATCAAACTAAATCAAATTAAATCAAAACCCTTCCTAAGCCATATGACCTAACGCATGAACTTAGCCAAATCTTAATCCAAATCAAGTCAAACTCAATTGATTTTCTCACAAATCAATGATATTTTCAATCATCTTCACACATTTAAATAAAATATACATTTAGATCATCAAAACTAAATCAAACCAAATCAAAATCCAAACCTACACCACATGAACCAACTCTATTGATTTTCTCATGAATCAATCATACATTCAATCATATTCATAAATATAAATGAAATCTAAAATCATAAAGTCAAACCAAAATCAACCCAAGTCAAACCCAACTTAACCCTTTTGACTTGAAATGTTCTAATGAACCAAAACCCATTTGAACCCAAGCCAATTGCAATTGAATTTTTATATCAATCCCAAATCCATATATAAACTCAACTAAATAAAACTCAACCCAAAATCAAGCCAACTAAACCCAATTGGTCCACTTGACCCAAAGTGGCGATTTGACCATTTGAGCCAAGTTATAATCATACCCAAATTGGATTAAACCAAGCCCATCAAAACCTCCCATCATGATTGTTGATCACCCTAGGATTGTCACAAATTGGGGACAAACCAAGTCATTGGTCATTTGACCAAGTCAACCCCTTAATCCATATGAACCTGAACTAGCCAAATTGCAACCTAAGCCAAATCTCTTGAAATTAATGATTCATACCAAATCAAAATCAATATTTTAATATGACTTGACTTTCAATTGTGTCAAATCAAACCCAATTGGCCATCTTGACCTAAGTTGACCCAAATTGACCTAAAAGACTAAATTGGGTCAAATCAAAATATAAACCAAATTGATTGCAACCAATGGCTCAAGTTCATTCCAAATTAATTGTTGAACTTGACCAAAGCCATGATTGGACCCAATTAAAACCAAATTGACCTACTTAGCCCAAATTGACCTAAAGGTTGGCCTAAAAAAACCAAATCCAAATTAATTGATACCAAAGCCTACAACCATCTTCAATTGGTCAACTAAACCCAAACCAACACCTAACCCAAGCCAATTTGGCCCCATTTGTCCCAAATGAATTCAAATGAGCCAAAATGAAATCTAAGCCAAACTAAACCAAACCAATTGAACCAAAACATCCTAAATGATCATATGAACTTGACCCAACCCTTGGTTTGACCCAATTTGACCAATTGGTCATCTTGACCCAACTTAAATCAATTTGACCTAAATGAGTCGAATTGAGCCAAACTTAACCAAATCAACTCCAACTAACTTGAAATTTGGGCTAACCCACTTTTGGCTCATTTCAAATCTTCCAAAATCAAATCCAATGCCAAATGATTATTCTACCCTTGGGTCTAGGGAATAACATGAGACAAATCACCCATGTAAGTGGCCATTTTCATTCCTTGGCCGCTTGGTACTCTCCCAATGGTCCACCTAGGCACCTAAGACATTGCCCAACCTAACCCAATGGGTGGTTGGGTCAGCCATGACCCATGGGAGGTGAAATCACCTCACCCTCACCATTGGAGCATTTGAAACCCATAGGACACCATGATTCCTCCTTGGCAGCCACCTCCACACCTTCAACCAACCAAGCTGAGCCAACTCACCTCCTCCCTGCCACCCATGACTCCTTGAGATGGCCAGATGGCCACTAGAAGCCAAACACAATCCCACCATCTGACAAGATGGGGGTATACATCATTTCCACTCAAAACATACAAAATCATTTCGAGGCCTAATACCCAAGACGAGCCACTGAGCCATTCCTTAAGCTCCCAAGCTCGTTCGATCAAAAATGCCATTCCCGTCCATTATAAAATTAGACACTCCCATTTCTGACCTAACCTCTCCATTTCTCCATCAAACTCAAATTAACTTTCCATGCACCTTCACTAGGCTTTATCGAGTAAGAACGAATCATCTCCCAAGCTTCGAGAACAAGGGGACTTGATCTCAAGCTCCAAATTGTCACTTAGAGGCCTTTCGAGTGAACTTCAAAGAATTGATCCAATTCCTGCTCAACAGGGCTTCATCTCCACTATTTGAAGCTTTATCAATCGTCCAAGCCACTGACCTTGAGCTTCGGTGAGGTATGCTTCCAAAATCGATCTTTAGGAAAAAATGAGTTGGAGCTTTTTGAAGAAAACTTGCATCTCGTGTGATCTTGACTTGGATCCCCTCGATCGATGTCACATGAAGGTGTGGGATCCTTGAGTTGAGCTATGGTAAGCTCAGATCAAGTGAGCATTGGCAGATGAACTCCATTCTCCCTCACTCGTGTGATGTTGGATCATGCACCGCCTGTTCTGCATGATCGAAATGGAATGTCGTGATTAGATTGCTAGGTCGATCTGATTTAATCCTATTAAGTTATGGGATTAATCATAGCCGTTCGATCTTAAATCGGATGCAGACAAGAAAGCGCTTTTGCCTCCACCACGTAGGCATTGAGTCAGATAAGTTTTAAGTAGACAATCTTGCGGTGCCACATGAAAAGTGCGCCACATGGCGCCAACAGGATTTGGCTTTCATTAGGCTTAATTAATCATTTTTAATGGCTAAAACTTCTAAAAATAATAAAAAATCATAAGGAAATAAAAATAATTCAAATAAATACTCATTTTAAAAGTATTTTATAGGATAATTAGTTAAAAATGATATTAACTAATTTTGAATGTTATTAAGGTTTAATTAAGTTTAATTACAATATTTATTAGCATAATTACTCTTTAATTACTAGAGTAATTATTATCAAATTTTGTGGATTAATTTAATGGATGACCTCTACCTCCCATGATTTTCTTGGTATTTATTGCTCACTTAATTAGGAAAATTGACTAATTAAATCATAACTTCTTTTTTAAGTTAATTAATGATTAATTAATCCCATGAATAATATCAAATTTGTTAATTAAGTTTATTAATCATTGTTTAACAGTAAGTGAACTAAGGAATAAGGTTGGGACCCCTTTCCCTAAGTTCATTTCACCCTATTTTAAATTCAAATTAATTAAGATTTAACTGATTAATTAAATCACTTAATCAAATTGAAATCATAATCACATCATACCTTAATTAATTAAATCATGGGGTATATCTTTAGGTGTTTAATAACCTAAATGAGTTTAATGAAATTATGGTTAGTCCACATTTGTGGGAAAACCATAAGATTAATTAATTAAGTCTCTTAATCTAATTAACTATTAATTATGAGCCAATTGCATTAGGCCCCTTTTATTTCCTTGGATCATTGCAAGTTTTTTTTTCTATGCATTTCATGTTGGCTCATAATTATTTAGTTAATTACTTTAAGGTGACATAGGTAATGGTAATTAATTCATCTAATTAAAAGTTCAACTTAATTAACCCATAAAATCAACATAATTACATTTTCTTAAATTAAATCAAATCACTAATGTGGGAATGGGTTTAAATAAACATGTGATGATTTCTCTTCTCCTCTTTAAATCAAATCAAATCCAAAACTTAATTAATAAAGAAGCTTTGGTTTGCTTTAAATAATCTTATTTGATTTGATAGTCCTTAAGAACTAGTTTGGTTGAATGAATCACATGCTTATATTTGATTGTCCTCTTTCCAATCATGTTAAATTTGGTATGTCATTTAAATTCATGCATCCATCTTTTCAAAATCAAGTAAAATGAAATGGATTTCTTTCATGTAAGCTTGCATGTGTTGATTTAATTTTATATATGTGTGGCTATTATCACTATTAAATCCAAATGTATTTTTCAAAAGCTTATAAATGAATAATAATATGTGTTATGCTAGTTATAAATACATAATAAATGCATATTCTTATAGCTTAAGTGCATGAATGTTGAGCTCTCTTTCCTCTATTCATGTGTTGATTTATATAAGATTGAATGGTAATAGGTATATAGTCTAGAAATCCGAGAACACGAGGCTTTAGCTAGCCCCAAGGAGGTCATTTGATTACCTCACTTCCGTGGTTTGTTACTTGGTTCATAAAATTGAAAAGAAGAAATGTTGTATCTGAATTTGATCTCCATTAAAAAAACCAAAAACCCTAAACCATAAACTAAAACCTGAACCCTAAACCTAAAACCTAAACCCTAAACCCAAAACACCCTAAACCCTAAGACCTACAACCCTAAAACCTAAGCCCTAAACCCCAAACCCAAAACCCAAAATCCAAAACCCAAAACCCTAAACCCTAAACCCTAAACCCTAAAACCTAAAAACCTAAAACTAAACTAAATAAAACCTAAAAATAAAATAAATATAAAAACCTAAACCTAAATAAAACAAAATAATAATAAAAATAATAAAAACCTAAACTAAAACTAAACTTAAGCCTAAAAATATAATAAAATAAAAAAAGTAAAAAGCTAAATTAAAATAAAATAAATAAAAACCTAAACTAAACTAAAAAATAAAATAAACCTAAACATAAAAAAACCTAAATAAAATAAAAACTAAATGTAAAATAAAATCAAAATAAAATTAAAATAACATAAAATAAAAACTAAATAAAAACCTAACGAAAAAAATAAATAAATAATAAAACCTAAACCTTAAACTAAAATAAAAACCTAAACCAAAAATAATCAAAATAAAATAAACATAAACCTAAATTAAAATAAACTAAACTAAAATAACAAAAACTTATACCGAAACCTAAAATAAACTAAACCTGAACCCTAAACTAACTAAAATAATAAATTAAAATAAACCTAAACCTAAACTAAAAAACCTAAAAAATAAATTAAAATAAAACCTAAACCTAAACCAAAAATTAAAATTAAAAGCTAAACCTATAAAATAAAATAAAATAAAACTAAACAAAAAATAATCATAAACCTAAACCTAAACCTAAAAATAAACTAAGATAAAAAAACCTAAACTAAAATAAATAAATCTAAAATAAATAAATAAACTAAATAAAATGAAAAAAGCTAAACAAAATTAAAATAAAGTAAAATAAATAAAAACAAACCATAAATTAAACCTACCACCATTTAATTTAAAAAAACCATAAACCCTAAACCCTAAATCCTAAATCCTAAACCCTAAACCCTAAACCCTAAACTCTAAAACTAACCCTAAACCTGAACCCTAAACCTACAAACCTAAACATAGAACATTAAACCTTAAACCCTAAACCCTAAACCCTAAAATCTTAAACCCTAAACCCTAAACTAACCCTAAACCTTAAACCTAAACCCTAAACTCTATATCCTAAATCCTAAACCATCCTAAATAAACCCAAATAAACCTAAAACTCCTAAATTAACCTAAATACTAAACCCTAAACCATAAACCCTAAACCCTAAACCCTAAACCCTAATCCCTAAAACCCTAAACCCTAAACCCTAAACCTAAACCCAAAAAACCAAAAAACCTAAACCTAAACTAAATTAAACATAAAAATAAATAAATAAAAAAACTTAAACTTAAATAAAATAAATAAATAAAATAAAATAAAAACCTAAACATAAACCTAAACCTAAACATAAAAATAAAATAAAATAAACTAAAAAAATGAACTAAAATAAAATAAATAAAAACTAAACTAAACAAAATAATAAAATAAATCTAACAGTAAAAAACCTAAATAAAATAAAAACTAAACGTAAAATAAAAATAAAATAAACCTAAAAAAAAAAATTAAAATTTATATAAAAACCTAAATCTAAAAAGTAAACATTAAAATAAAACCAATAAATAAATAAATAATAAAACCTAAACCTTAATCTAAAAAAAAACCTAAACCTAAAAAAAAATAAAATAAACAAAAAAATAAGCCAAAACCTTAACTATAATAAAGTAAACTAAAATAAATAAAGCCTAAACCCTAAACCCTAAATCCTATACCCAAACCTAAACTAAATAAAATAAAATAAACTAAAAATAAACTAAAAAATAAAATCTAAAAATAAAACTAAAATTTAAATCTAAAACCTAAACCTAAAAATTACAAAGAAAACCTAAACCTAAAAATAAAATAAAATAAAACTCAACCAAAAAATAAACTTAAACTTAAACCTAAATCTAAACCTAAAAATTAAACTAAAATAAAAAACCTAAACTAAAATAAATAAACCTAAAATAAATAAACTAAACTAAATAAAAAAAAATAAACCTAAATAAAAATAAAAATAAAATAAACTAAAATAAATAAAAAATAAACTAAAAATACATAAACCTACCAGTTTACTTAATTTAAAAAAGAAAAACCATGAACCCTACATCCTAAACCCTAAACCCTAAACATACAACCCTAACCCCTATACCCTAAACCCTAAAAAACCCTAAACCCTAAAAGCATAAACCCTTAAAACCCTAAACCCTAAACCCTGACCAAAATCCTTAAACTCTAAACCCCAAACCTTAAACCTAAACCTAAAGTAACTAAATAAATTAACAAAATAAACTTGAACCCTAAACCTTAATAAACCTAAACCTAAACTTAAACCTAAACCTAAAGCCTAAGAATGGGCAGAACTTTGATGGCAGGAACATCACCGTCAACCAGGCTCAGTCTAGATCTGATGGTGGAGGCCAAGGAGAAGGCGGCAGTTATCACAGTGGTGTTGGGGGATCTTGAGGTGACGGTGGATATGGAGGTGGTAGTCAGAGTAGTGGTGGTTATGGAGGCAAAAGGAGTGATGGAGGTTAAAGTCGGTGGTGGTGAGGGAGAGAGATCATGGATATGATGGTGGATCCCTCTGAGAGGCCGAGTGGTTCGATGGGAATTAGAGAAATAGAAGATCTGAATCCGACCCATCGCTATAGAACTGTGGTTCACAAGACAGATGTTATCTAGGCTTTTGATTTGCTCTATGCATGCTCATTTTTATCTATGTCATCGCCTGAGTCTTAAAAAACTTCGTGTGTTACTTGGTTGATGAAATTGAAAAGAAGAAATGTTGAATCTGAATTGGTTCTCTGATAAAATAAAAAACTAAAAACCCTAAATTAAAACTTGAACCCTAATCCAAAAATGTAAACCCTAAATCCTAAACCCTAAAACCTATAAACCCTAAACCCTAAACCCTAAACACTAAACCCTAAACACTAAACCCTAAAATCCTAAACCTTAAATGCCTAAACCCTAAACCCTAAACCTACAACCTTAAACCCTAAACTAAAAAAATAAAAAATAAATAAAAAAAATTAAAATAAAATAAAAAACCTTAAACCCTAAACTCTAAACTAACCATAAACCCTAAACCCTAAACCCTATACCCTAAATCCTAAACTAACCCTCAACCCTAAGCTAACCCAAAACCCAAAACCCTAAATCATAAACCCTAAACCCTAAACCCTAAAAACCCCAAACCCTAAAGCCTAAACATTAAACCCTAACCCTAAACCCTAATACTTAAAACCCTAAACCATAAACTTTAAACCAAAAAAATATTAAAAAATCTAAACCTAAACTAAATTAAACATAAAAATAAATTAAATAAAAAAACCTAAACCTAAATAAAATAAAAATATAAAATAAATAAAAACCTAAATTAAAACCTAAACCTAAACCTAAAATAAAATAAAATAAAATAAACTAATAAAAATGAACTAAAATAAAATAAATAAAAACCTAAACTGAACTAAATAATAAAATAAAGCTAATAATACTAAACCTAAATAAAATAAAAACTAAACATAAAATAAAAATAAAATAAACCTAAAATAAAAAAAATAAAAATAAATAAAAACTTAAACCTAAAAAATAAACATTAAAATAAAACTTATAAATAAATAAAAAATAAAACCTAAACCTTAAACAAAAAAAAATAAAACCTAAAATAAAAGTAAAATAAAAAATAAAGTACGCCTAAACCTAAACTAAAATAAACTAAACTAAAATAAATAAAACCCAAACCCTAAACCCTAAACCAAAACCTAAACAAAATAAAATAAAATAAACTAAAAAATAAAATTGAAAAATAAGCCTAAAATAAAAATCTAAAACCTAAAAGTAAAAATAAAAAAATTAAACCTAAACTTAAAAAATAAAATAAAAATAAAACTCAACCAAAAAATAAACTTAAACCTAAACCTAAATGTAAACCTAAAAAATAAACTAAAATAAAAACCTAAACTAAAATAAATAAACCTTAATTAAATAATATAAAATAAATAAAAAAGATAAACGTAAATAAAAATAAAAAATAAAAGAAACTAAAATAAAAAAAATAAACTAAATAAACCTAAACCTACCAGTTTACTTAATTTTAAAAAGAAAAACCATAAATCCTAAACCCTAAATCCTTAACCTTAAACCCTAAACCGTAAATCTACAATCAGAACTAAACCCAAACCCTAAAAAAAGCCTAAACCTAACCCAAAACCCTAATAGAATAAACCCTAAAAACCTAAACTCTAAACCCTAAACCCTAAACCCTAACCATAAACCCCAAACTCTAAACTCCAAACCTTAAACCTAAACCTAAAGTAACTAAATAAATTACAAAATAAACCTAAACTCTAAAATCTACTAAACCTAAACATAAACATAAACCCTAAGAATGGGTAGAACCTTGATAGCAGGAATCACCGTCAACTAGGCTTAGTCTAGATCTGGTTGTGGAGGCAAAGGTGAAGGTAGCAGTTATCACAGTTGTGGTGGGGGATCTGGAGGTGCTGGTGGATATGGAGGTGGTGGTCGGAGCAGTGGTGGTTATGAAGGTGAGAGGAGCGAAGGAGGTTATAGCCGTGGGCGTGGCGGAGGGAGAGATCGGAGATATGATGGTGGATCCTGCTACACGAGAGGCCGGAGTGATTCTGATGGGAACTAGAGAAATGGAAGATCGATTGATCTGATCTACCGCTTATGGAATCAGGCCTTCATAGAAAGACCCTTCTAGTTTGGGTTTTGATTTGCTCATGTACCATAAACCTTAAATCCTAAATGCTAAACCCTAAACCCTAAACCTACAACCTAAAACCTAAAACCTAAACCCTAAACCCTAATCGTAAATCTTAAACCATAAACCCTAAATCTTAAATCCTAAAACTAAACTTAAAGTAACTGAATAAATTAAAAAATAAACCTGATAAACCAAAACCTAAACTTAAACCCTAAGAATTGGAAAAACCTTGATGATAGGAACATCACCGGCAACCAGGCTCAATCTAAATCTGGCGGTGGAGGTGCAGGCGAAGACGAAGGTGGCGGTTATTGCAGTGGTGGTGGGGGATCTGGAGGTGCTAGTAGATATGAAGGTGGTGGTCGGAGCGGTGGTGGTTATGGAGGTGGGAGGAGCGATGAAGCATATAGCCATGGTGGTGGGGGACGAAGAGATTAGGGATAAGATGGTGGATTCTACTACTCGAGAGGCCGAGGTGGTTCTGATGGGAACTAGAGAAACTGAAAAATGGTCGATCCGATCTACTCCTTATGGAACTATATCTTTACAGTAGAGACGGTTGTAGTTATCTAGGATTTTTTATTTGTTATATGTGTGCTCATTTTTTATCTATGTCCTCGCTTGTGTCTTAGAAAACTTGGTGTGTTACTTGGCTGATGAAATCGAAAAGAAAAAATGTTAAATCAGAATTGGTTCTCTGTTTAAAAAAAAACCCAAAATCCCTAAACCCTAAAGTAAAATTTGAACCCTAAAGTTAAGATCAAAACCCTACACCCTAAACACTAAAAACCCTATAACCTAAACCTTAAACCCTAAATCATAAACCATAAACCCTAAACCTAAAACCCAAAACCCTAAACCTTAAACCCTAAACCTTAACCCTAAACCTTAATCCCTAAAACCCTTAACCCTAAACTAAATCTAAACCCTAAACCCTAAACTCTAAAACCCTAAACTCTAAACTAACCCTAAACCCTAACTTGAAAATGTAAACCTAAAATACATAAAATAAAATAAACATAAACCTAAACTAAAATAAGTAAAACCTAATCCAAAACCAAATAAACTAAACCTAAATCTTAAACTAAATAAAATAAAATAAATTAAAATAAACCTAAACCTAAACTAAAACCTTAAAATAAACCTAAAATAAAACTTAAAACCTAAAGCAAAAAATAATAAAATAAAACCTAAACCTAAACCTAAAAAATAAAATAAAAATAAAACTAAACTAAAAAATAAACATAAACCTAAAAAATAAACTAAAATAAGAAACATAGACTAAAATGAATAAACCTAGAATAAATAAACTAAATTAAATAATCTTAAATAAAAATAAAAAATATAATAGATTAAAATAAATAAAAACAAATTAAATAAACTAAAATAAACCTAAACCTAGTGGTATACATAATTAAAAAAAAAACATAAACCCTAAACCCTAAACCTTAAGCCCTAAATCCTAAATGCTAAACCATAAACCTTAAAACTAACCCTAAACCCTAAACCCTAAACTTACAACCCTAAACCTACAACCCTAAACCATAAACCCTCAAAAACCTTAAACCCTAAACTAACCCTAAATACACTCAACCCTAAACCCTAAACCCTAAACCCTAAACTAAACCTACCCTAACCTCTAAAACCTAAACCCTAAACCCTAAACCCTAAACCCTAAAACCCTAAGCTTTAAACAAACCCTAAACCGAAAACTAACCCTAAACTGTAAACCCTAAACACTAAACCCTAAACCATAAATCCTAAACCCTAAACCTAACCATAAACGTTAAACCCTTAAACCCTAAACCCTAAAGCTCTAAACCTTAAACTCTAAACCTTAAACCCTAAAAACCTAAAAACCTAAACCTAAGCTAAATTAAACCTAAAAATAAAATAAATAAAAAAATTGAAACCTCAATAAAATAAAAAATAAAAGAAAATAAAAACCTAAAGTAAAACTTAAACCTAAACTTAAAAATAAAATAAAATAAACTAATAAAAATAAATTAAAATAAAATAAAATAAAACCTAAACTAAACTAAAAAAAATAAAATAAACCTAAGAATAAAAAACCTAAATAAAATGAAAATTAAATGTAAAATAAAAATATAATAAAATAAAAACCTAAACCAAAAAAACAAACCTTAAAATAAAGCCTAAAAATAAATAATAAATAAAACCTAAATCCTAAACTTAAAAAAAAAAACTTAAACTTAAAATAAAAATAAAATAAATAAAATAAAATAAACATAAACTGAAACTAAAATAAAATAAACTAAAATAATTAAAACATAAACCTAAACTTAAGAAAAACTAAACCTAAACCTAAACCTAAACTAAATAAAATAAAATAAACTAAAAATAAACCAAAACCTAAATTTAAAAATAAAACTTAAAAATAAACCTAAAACCTAAACCTAAAAAAATAAAATATAAACCTACACCTAAACCTAAAAATAAAAAATAAAACCCCTAAAAAATAAAATAAAAATAAAACTCAACTAAAAAATAAACCTAAACCTATAAAATAAACTAAAATAAAAAAACCTAAAATAAATAATCTAAAATAAATAAATAAATACTTAAATAAAAATAAAAAAGAAAATAAACTCGTAGAAATAATAAGTAACCTAAATAAATTTAAACTTACCAGTTTACTTAATTTTAAAAAAAAAACCCTAAAACCTAAATCCTAAGCCCTAAACCCTAAATCCTTAAACTAATCCTAAACTCCTAAACCTACAACTCTAAACTCCTAAACCTAAACCCTAAAACCTTAAACCCTAAACCCTAAACCCTAAACCTAACCCTAAACCCTAAACTAAACCTAAAACCCTAAACCCTAAATCCTAAACCTATAAACCCCTAAAACCTAAACCCTAAACCCTAAATCAAAACCTAAAACCTAAACTAAAAACCTAAACCTAAATCATAAACTTTAAACCCTAAATCCTAAGAATGAGCTAAACTTTGATGACAGAACATCCACTACTGGGCCAGATCCTGGTGGAGGCTGGTAAGTGGCGCTTGTAGTGGTGGTGGGGATCTAGAGGTGTTGGAGGAGGTGGTGAGGGAAGTGGTGGATGGATGTGGGGAGGAATGGAGCTGACGCACCATGATGGTGGTGTGGAGAGATCGAGATATGATGGATCCCTGACTGAGAGGTGGGGTTGTTCTGATCGAAATTGGAGAAACTAATGAACTACCGATCATCTACTTTATGAAATTATGTCTTACAAAGATAAACGATTCTACCCATCTAGGGTTTTTGATTTCCCCTATGGGTGCTCAATTTTTATCTATGTCATTGCTTATGTCTTAGAAAACTTGGGGTGTTAATTGGTTGATGAAATCAAAAATAAGAAATGTTGAATCTAAATTTGTTCTCTATTAAAAAAACCTTAAACCCTAAACCCTAAACTAAAACTTAAACCCTAAACCTAAAACCTAAACCATAAAACATAAACTCAAAACCCTAAACCCTAAACTCTAAGCCCTAAAAAGCAAAAAACCTAAACCTAAACTAAATAAAACCTAAAAAATAAAACAAATTAAAAAACCTAAACCCAAATAGAATAAAAAATTAAAATAAAATAAAAATATAAACTAAAACCTAAACCTAAATAAAAAATAAAATAAAATAAAATATAAACCTAAACTAAACTCTAAAATAAAAAACCTAAATAAAATAAAAACTAAACCTAAAATAAAATAAAATAAAAACTAAATAAAAACCTAAACCTAAAAAATAAACCTAAAAATAAATAAAAAATAAAACCTAAACCCAAAACTAAAAATAAAAGCTTAAACCTATAATAAAAATAAAATAAACAAAATTAAATAAACTTAATCCTAAACTAAAATAAATTAAACTAAAATAAATAATACCTAAACCTAAACATAAAATAAACTAAACCTAAACCTAAACTAAAAAAAATAAAGTAAACTAAAAATAAACATTAACCTAAACTGAAAAATAAAACCAAAAATTATACCTAAAATAAAAACCTAAAATCTAAACTTTAAAAAATAAAAAAAAACCTAAACCTTAACATATATAATAGAAAATAAAACCTAAACCTAAAAAAATAAAAAAAAAAAACTTAACTAAAATTAAACCTAAACGTAAACACAAAAAAAAAACTAAAATAAAAAACCTAAACTAAAATAAATAAACTAAACTAAAGAAAAATTAAAATTAAACCTAAACAAAAATAATAATTAAAATAATCTAAAATGAATAAAAATAAACTAAATAAACCTAAACTTACTAGTTTACTTAATTTAAAAAAATTAAAAAAACCATAAACCCTAAATACTAAACCCTAATCCCTAAACCCTAAAATTAACCCAAAACCCTAAACCTTAAACTTACAACACTAAACCTACAACCTACAAACCTAAACCCTAATCCCAAAACCCTAACCCTAAACCCTAAACCCTAAAAGCATAAACCTTAAAACCCTAAACCCTAAACCATAAACTGTAACCTTAAACCCTAAACCCCAAACCCTAAACCTAAACCTAAAGTAGCTAAATAAAATAAAAAATAAACCCAAACCATAAAACCTAATAAATCAAAACATAAACATAAACCTAAGAATTGTAACTTTGACCGCAGGAACATCACATCACCACAATTAGATATGGTGGTGGAGGGAAGGCGAGTTGGCTTATCGCAGCTTGTTGGGGATCTGAGGTGCCGGTGGATATGGAGGTGGAGGTTAGAGCAATGGTGGTTATGGAGATGGAGGAGCAATGCAAGTTATCATCGTAGTGCCTCGAGGGAGAGATCGAGGATATGATGGTGGATCTCTACTATAGAAGTCGGGTGGTTCATGGGAACGGAGAAATCAAGAACGGCCGATCCGATCTATTGCTTATGGAACTGTCTTTAGAGACGTTCTAGCAATCTAGGATTTTGATTTGCTCTATGCATTTTTATTTATGTCATCGTGTGTCTTAGAAAACTGTTACTTGGTCGATGAAATAAAAAAGAAGGAATATTGAATCTGGATTTCTTCTGTGTTAAAAAAACTAATAAAAAACCCTAAACCAAAAACAAACCTAAACCCTAAAAAAACCTAAAATAAAAAATAAGCAAAAGAAACCTTAACCATAAAACTAACCCTAAACCCTAAACCCCAAACCTACAACCCTAAACTCGAAACCCTAAATCGTAAACGCAAAACATTAAATCCCTAACCCTAAACCCTAAAACCTATAATCCTAAACCCTTAACCCAAAACCCCAAAACCTAAACCCTAAACTCTAAACCTTAAACCTTAATCCTTAAAAACCTAAAAACTAAAAATCTAAACTAAAAAAAACCTAAAAGTAAAATAAATAAAAAAACATAAACATAAATATAATAAAAAATAAAATAAAATAAAAACCTAAACTAAAACCTAAACCTAAACATAAACCTAAAAATTAAATAAAATAAAAAATAAAAGCAAAACTAAAATAAAATAAATAAAAACCTAAACTAAACTAAAAAATAAAATAAATTAAAATTAAAAAAACTAATTTATAAATAAAAATAAAATAAACCTAAAATAAAATAGAATAAAAACAAAATAAAAACCTAAACCTAAAAAATAAATCTAAAAGTAAATAAAAAATAAAACATAAAAATTAAACTATAAAAAGTCTTAAGCCTAAAATAAATAAAATAAAATAAATTTAAACCTAAACTGTACTAAACTAAACTAAAATAAATAAAACCTAAACTGAAAATAAACTAAACCTAAACCCTAAACTAAATAATGTAAAATAAACTAAAAATAAACCTAAACTTAAACTAAAAAGTAAAACCTAAAAAGAAACCTAAAATATAAACCTAAAACCTAAACCTAAAAAGATAAAATAAAAACCTAAACCTAAACCTAAAAATAAAAAATAAAACCTAAACTTAAAAAATAAACTAATAATAAAACTAACCTAAAAATAAACGTAAACTTAAACCTACCCCTAAAAAATAAACTAAAATAAGAAACCTAAACTAAACTAAGTAAAATAAAAAAAATAAAAAAAAAATAAAAATAAATTTAAATAGAAATAAAAATAAAATAAACTAAAATAAATAAAAATAAACTAAATAAACTAAAAAGCTAAAACCTACCGCACTTTTAATTTTAAAAAATACCCTAAACCTTAAAGCATAAAGCCTAAACCCTAAATCCTAAACCCTAAAACTAACCCTAAATGCTGAACCCTAAAGCTACAACCGTAAACCCTAAACCCTAAAAGACCTTAAACACTAAACCCAAAACCCAAAATCCTAAAACTTATCATAAACCCTGACCCCTAAACCTACAACCCTAAACCCTATACTTTAAAAGACCTTAAACCCTAAACCCTAAACCCTAAACCCTAAGTTCTAACCCTAACCTTAAACCTTAAACCCTAAACCCTAAATCCTAAAAGCTAAAACCCAAAACCATAAACCCTATATAAACCCAAAACCATAAACCCTAAACACTAAAAACTTTAGGCCTAAACCCTAAACCTTAAGCTCTAAATTAACCCTTAACCCTAAGTTAACCTAAACCCTAAAAACCTTAAACCCTAAAGCCTAAAAACTAAACATGAAACCCTAAACCCTAATCCTAAACCCTAAAACCTAAAACCCTAAATGTTATAACCCAAAACCCTAAACCATAAACCCTAAACCCTACACCCTAAATCCTAAACACCTAAAAACATAGACCTAAAGTAAATAAAAAATAAAAACAAAATAATTAAACAAAACTTAAACCCAAATAAAAATAAAATAAAAACCTAAAATAAAACCTAAACCTAACCTTCAAGATAAAATAAAATAAAATAAATAAAAATAAAATAAATAATAACCAAAACTAAACTAAAAAATAAAATAAACTTGAGAATAAAAAACCTAAATAAAATAAAAACTAAATGTAAAATAATAATAAAATAAACCTAAAATAAAATAAAATTAAAACTAAATAAAAACCAAAACCAAAAAATTAAACCTCAAAATAAAACATAAAAATAAATAAAAAATAAAACCCAAACTCTAAACTAAAAATAAAAACTTAACCAAAAGTAATAAACTAAATAAACAAAATAAAATAAACATAAACTTAAATTAAAATAAACTAAACTAAAATAAATAAAACCTAAACCTAAACCTAAAATAAACTAAATAGAAACCCTAAACTAAATGAAATAAAATAAAATAAACTAACAATAAACCTAAATGTAAACTAAAAAATAAAACCTAAAAATAAACCTAAAATAAAAACCTAAACCCTAAAAACTAAATCGTAAACCCAAAAAAGCTAAAAACCTAAACCTAAGCTAAATGAAACCTAAAAATAAAATAAATAAATAAATCTAAACTAGAATAAAATAAAAAATAAAATAAAATAAAAACATAAACTAAAAGCTAAACCTAAACCTAAACCTAAAAAAATAAAATAAAAATGTTAACTAAACTAAAATAAAATAAATAAAAACCTAAACAAAACTAAAAAAAATTAGAAACCTAAATGAAATAAAAACTAAACCTAAAAAAAATAAAATAAACCTAAAATAATATAAAATTAACACTAAATAAAAACATAAACCTAAAAAAATAAACCTAAAACTAAATAATAGATAAAACCTAGAGCTAAACTAAAAAGAAAAAAACTTAAACTAAAATAAACATAAAATAAACTTGAACCTAAACTAAAATAAATAAAACCTAAACCTAAACCTAAAATAAACTAAATCTAAACCTAAACCTAAAAAAATAAACCTAAAATTAAATAATAGATAAAACCTAGACCTAAACTAAAAAGAAAAAAACTAAACCTAAAATAAAAAAAAATAAACCTGAACCTAAACTAAAATAAAGAAAACCTAAACCTAAACCCAAAATAAACTAAACCTAAACCTAAACCTAAACTAAATTAAATAAAATAAACTAAAAATTAACCTAAACCTAAAGTAAAAATATTAGCTAAAACTAAACCTAAAAAAGACCTAAAACCTAAATCTAAAATAATAAAATAAAAACCTAAACCTAAACCAAAAAATAAAAAAGAAAACCTAAACCTAAAACTAAAATTAAACTAAAAAATAAACCTAAAATAAATAAACTAAACTAAATAAATAAAATAAACTTAAAGAAAAATAAAAAATAAAATAAACTAAAATAATTAAAAATAACTAAATAAACATAAACCTACGCTTTATTTTAAAAAGTTAAGTAACTAAAAAATATAAAATAAATAAAAAAATCCTAAACCCTAAACCCTAAACCCTAAACCCTAAACCCTAAACCCTAAAACCCTAAACACTAAACCCCAAACTTTAAACCCTAAACCCTAAACCCTAAACCCTAAACCCTAAACCCTAAAAACCTAAAATCTAAAGCTAAACTAAATAAAACACAAAAAATAAAATAAATAAATAAACCTAAACTTAAATTAAATAAAATAATAAAATAAAATAAAAACCAAAACTAAAACCTAAACCTAGACCTAAACCTAAAAAAAATTAAAAACTAAACTAAAATAAAATAAGATAAAACCTAAACTAAATTAAAAAATAAAAAACCAAAATAAAATAAAAACTAAACCTAAAACAAAAATAAAATAAACCTAAAATAAAAAAAAGTAAATAAAGCCTAAACTTAAAAAATAAAACCTAAAAATAAATAAAAACCTAAAACTAAACCTAAAAATAAATAATAAAACCTAAACCTAAAAAAAACTTAACTAAAAAATAATACGTAAAAATAAACCTAAAATAAAAACCTAAAACCTAAACCTAAAATAATAAAATAAAAACCTAGACCTAAACCTAAAAATAAATAATAAAACCTAAACCTAAAAAAAACTAAACTAAAAAATAAACCTAAACCTAAACCTAAACCTAAAAATTAAACTAAAATAAATAAATCTAAAATAAGTAAACTAAACTAAATAAATATAAAAATAAACCTTAATAAAAATTAAAAATAAAAAAAACTTAAATAATTAAAAAATAAATTAAATAATCCTAAACATACAAATTTACTTAATTTAAAAAATTTTAAAAATAAAAAAATAAAAACCATAAACCCTTAGCCCTAATCCCTAAACTTACAAACCTAAACCCTAAACCCTAAAACCTAAAAACCTAAACCTAAATTTAAGAAAACCTAAGAAATAAATAAATAAAAATCCTAAACCTAAATAAAATATAAAAACAAAATCAAATAAAACCTAAGCATAAACCTAAACCTAAAATAAAATAAAATAAAAAATTAAAACCTAAAATAAATTAAAATAAAAAAACTAAATTAAATGAAAAAAATAAAATAAACCTAAAAATATAAAACCTAAGTAAAATAAAAACTAAACATACTATAAAAAAAAAATAAACCTAAAATGAAATAAAATAACAACTTAATAAAAGCTAAACCTAAAAAATAAACCAAAAATTAAATAAAAAATAAAACCTAAACCCTGAATTAAAAAAACCTAAATCTAAAATAAACAAAATAAAATAAACTTAAACATAAACTAACATAAACTAAACAATAATAAATTAAACCTAAACCTAAACTTAAAATAAACTAAACCTAAACCCTAAACTAAATAAAATAAAATAAACTAAAAATAAACCTAATATAAAAACTTAAAACTTAAACACTAAAATGCTAAAAACCTAAACCAAAGCTAAATGAAACCTAAAAATAAAATAAATAAAAAAATCCTAAAGAAAAATAAAAAAAAACTAAGTAAAAATGTAAGATAAACCTAAACATAAAAAAGAAAATAAAATAAAAAATAATAACTAAATTAAAATAAAATAAATAAAAACCTAAAGTAAACTAAAAAAATGAAAAACCTAAATAAAATAAAAACTAAACCTACAATAAAAATATAATAAACCTAAAATAAAATAAAATAAACACTAAACAAAAACCTAAACATAAAAAATAAGCCTAAAATAAATAAAAAATAAACCTATGCTCTAAACCTAAAAAATAAAATAAAAAGTAAAACCTAAACCTAAAATAGAAATAAAATAAACCTAATCCAAACCTAAAATAAACAAAACCTAAACTTAAAACTAAAATAAATTAAACCTAAACGTAAGACTAAACTAAATAAAATTAAATAAACTTAAAAAGAACCTAAACTTAAACTAAAAAATATTATCTCAAAATAAACCTAAAATAAAAACCTAAAACCTAAACCTAAAATAAATAAAACCTAAACCTAAACCTAAAACAAACTAAACTTAAACCTAAACCTAAACTAAATAAAATAAAATAAACTAACAATAAATATAAACCTAAAGTAAAAAATAAAACCTAAAAATAAACCTAAAATATAAACCTAAAACCTAAACAAAAATAAAATAAAATAAAAATCTAAACCTAAAGCTAAAAATAAAAAATAAAATTTAGACCTAAAACAGAAAATAAAAATAAAACTAAACTAAAAAATAAAAATAAACATAAACCTTAGCCTAAAAATAAACTAAAATAAATAAATTGAAAATAAATAAAGAAAACTAAATAGAAATAAAAAAATAAAAAAATAAACAAAAATTCAAATAAATTAAAATAAAAAATTAAATAAATCCAAACCTACCGGGTTACTTAATTTAAAAAAAAAACCCTAAACTCTAAACCCTAAACCCTAAACCCTAAATCTTAAACCATAAAAAACTAAACCCTAAACCCTAAACCCTAAAACTAACCCTAAACCCTAAACCCTAAACCTACATCCCTAAACCGATAACCCTAAACCCTAAACCCTAAATAATAAAAAATAAGAAAATAAAAAAACCCTTAAACCTAATCCCTAAACCCTAGAACAAACCCTTAACCCTAAACTTTCAACCCTAAACCGTAAGCCTTAAACCATAAAATCCTAAACCCTAAACCCTAAACCCTAAACCCTAAAACCCTAAACCCTAAACCATAAAACCTATAGCCCTAAACCCAAAACCCTAAACTCCAAACCCTCAACCCTAAACCCTAAACTGTAAACCATAAAAACCTAAAATCATAAACATAAACTAAAGGAAACCTAATAATAAAATTAATAAATAAACCTAAGCTTAAATTAAAACCTAAACCTAAACCTAAAAATAAAATAAAAATAAAATAAAACTTAAACTAAACTAAAATAAAATAAATAAAGACTTAAACTAAACTAAAAAATAAAATAAACCTGAATATAAAAACCTAAATAAAATAAAACCTAAATGTAAAATAAAAATAAACTAAATCGATAGTAAAATAAAATAAAAATCAAAACTAAAAAAATAAACTTTAAAATAAATAAAAAATCAAACCTAAATCATAAACCAAAAAAAAAACCTAAACCTAAAATAAACAAATAAAATAAACCTAAACCTAAACTAAAATAAACTAAACTAAAATAAATAAAACCTAGACATAAATGCAAAATAAACTAAACCTAAACCCTAAACTAAATAAAATAAAATACACAAAAAAATAAACCTAAACGTAAAACAAAAGAGCAAAACCTAAAAAAATCATAAAATAAAAAGAAAAATCCTAAAGCTAAAAAATTAAAATAAAAACCTAAACCTAAACCTAAAAATAAAAAATAAAACCAAAACCTAAAAAATAAAAAAATACTAAACTAAAAAATAAACATAAATTTAAACCTAAACTTAAAAAATAAACTAAAATAAAAAACCAATATAAAAAATAATAAACCTAAAAAACCTAAACTAAACTAAATAAAATTAAAAAATAAACCTAAATAAAAATAAAAAACCAAAAAACTAAAATAAATATGAAAAACTAAAATAAATAAAAATAAACTAAATAAACTAAATACACCTAAACCGTAGACCTACAAGCCTAAACCCTAAACCTGAAACACTAAACCCTAAACTAACCCTAAACCCTAAACCCTAAACCCTAAATCCTAACCCTGAACCCTAAACCCTGAACCCAGAAACCCTAAACCCTAAACCCTAAACCCTAAACTAAGCCTAAACCTTAAACCCTAAACCCTAAAGTCTAAACCCTAAACTAACCCTAAACTCTATGCTAGCCCTAAGCCCTAAACCCTAAACTAGCCCTAAACCCTAAGGTAACCTTAAACTCTAAACCCTAAACCCAAACCCTAAAACCAAAACCCTAAAACCCTAATCCCTAAACCCTAAACCATAAACCCTAAACCCTAAACCTTAAATACTAAAACCTAAAAACCTAAGCCTAAACTAAATAAAACCTATAATTAAAATAAAAAAACCTAAACCAAAATAAAATAAAAACCTAAACTAAACCCTAAGCCTAAACCTAAAAATAAAATAAAAAAACTAAAATATACTAAAAAAATAAATAAAAACCTAAACTAAACTAAAAAAATAAAATAAAGCTAAGAATAAAAAACCTAAATAAAATAAAAACTAAATGTAAAATAAAAAAAATAAACTTAAAATAAAATAAAAAAAAATTAAATAAAAACATAAACATAAAAATAAACCTAAAAATAAAAAAAATAAAACCTAAATCCTAAACTAAAAAAAATCCTAAACCTAAAATAAAAAATAAAATAAACAAAATAGAATAAACTTAAACCTAAACCTAAAATAAACTAAGCTAAAATAAATAAAATTGAAACCTAAACCTAAAATAAACTAAACCTAATCCTAAATCTAATCTAAATAAAATAAAATAAACTAAATTCAAACCAAAACCTAAACTAAAAAATATAACTTAAAAATAAACATAAAATATAAAACCTAAAACCTATACCTAAAAAAATAATATAAAAACCTAAACCTAAACCAAAAAATAAAAAATAAAACCTAAATCTAGAAAATAAAATATAAATAAAACTGAACTAAAAAGTAAACCTAAACCTAAACCAAAACCTAAAAAACAAACTAAAGCAAAAACATTAACTAAAATAAATAAACCTAAAATAAATGTACTAAGCTTAATAAAAAATAAGCCTAAATAAAAATAAAAATACAAATAAAAGATAAACTAAATAAACCTAAACAAACTGGTTTACATAATTTAAAAAAAAACCATAAACCGTAAATGCTAAACCCTAAACCCTAAACCTAAACCCGAAACCCTAAACCTTAAACTGTAAACCCTAAATAGTAAATGCAAACCCTAAATCATAAACTCTAAACCTAAACCTAAAATAATTAAATTAATTAAAAAATAAACCTAAAGCCTAAAACTTAATAAATTTAAACCCTAAGAATGGGCTGAACCTTGATGGGAAGAACATCATTGTCAAATAGGCTCAGTCTAGATCTAATGGTGGAGGTAAAGGCAGAGGCGGTGATTATCGCATTGGTGGTTGGGGGATCTGAAGGTGCTGGTGGATATGGAGGTGGTGGTTAGGCCAGTGGTGATTATGGAGGCAGGAGGAGCAATGGAGGTTACAACCATGGTGGTGGCAGAGGGAGAGATTGGGGATATGATGGTGGATCCCGCAACTAGAGAGCTCAGCTTGGTTCTCATGGGAACTGGAGAAACTGAAGAGTGGTTGATCTGATCTGCTGCTTATGGAACTGTGTTTTTACAGTAGAGATGGTTCTAGTTATTTAAGGTTTTTGATTTTCTCTATGCATGCTCATTTTCCATCTATGTTATCATTTGGGTCTTAGAAAACTTGGTGTGTTACTTGGTTGGTGAAATAAAAAAGAAGAAATGTTGAATTTAAATTTGTTCTCTATTAAAAAAACAAAAAACCCTAAACCCTAAACCTCAAAACTAAACTCTACTGAGAAGGAGCTATGTCATCCTTGACCTAAAAAAAAACCTAAAACCTAAACCTAAAATAAATAAAACCTAAACCTAAATCTAAAATAAACTAAACTTAAACCTAAACCTAAACTAAATAAAATAAAATAAACTAACAATAAATGTAAACCTAAACTAAAAAATAAAACCTAAAAATAAACCTAAAATATAAACCTAAAACCTAAACAAAAATAAAATAAAATAAAAACCTAAACCTAAGCCTAAAAATAAAAAATAAAACCTAGACCTAAAACATAAAATAAAAATAAAAATAAATTAAAAAATAAAAATAAACATAAACCTTAGCCTAAAAATAAACTAAAATAAAAAACCTAAACTAAAATAAATAAATTTAAAATAAATAAACAAAACTAAATAAAAATAAAAAATAAAAAATTCAAATAAAAAATTCAAATAAATTAAAATAAATAAATTAAATAAACCTAAACCTATAGGGTTACTTAATTTTAAAAAAAAAAACCCTAAACCCTAAACCCCAAACACTAAACCTTAAATCTTAAACCATAACCACTAAACCCTAAACCCTAATGCTACAGCCCTAAACTGATAAACCTAAACCCTAAACCCTAAATAATAAAAAATAAGAAATTAAAAAAACCTCTAAACGTAAACCCTAAACCCTAGAATAAACCCTAAACCCTAAACTTACAACCCTAAACCCTAAGCCTTAAACCATAAAATCCTAAATCTTAAACCCTAAACCCTAAACCCTAAATCATAAATCCTAAAATCCTAAACCATAAACCCTAAAACCTACAAACTCTAAACCCAAAACCTTAAAGCACAAACTCAAAACCTAAACCCTAAACCCTTAACCAAAACTCAGAAACCATAAAACCTAAAAGCATAAACTTAAACTAAAGAAAACATAAAATAAAATTAATAAATAAACCTAAGCTTAAATTAAAACCTAAACCTAAACCTAAAATAAAATAAAACTTAAACTAAGCTAAAATAAAATAAATAAATACTTAAACTAAACTAAAAAATAAAATAAACCTAAATATAATAAACCTAAATAAAATAAAACCTAAACATAAAATAAAAAAAACTAAACCTATAATTAAATAAAATAAAAATTGAAACAAAAAAATAAACTTAAAAATAAATAAAAACTAAACTAAACAAAATAATAAAATAAATCTAACAGTAAAAAACCTAAATAAAATAAAAACTAAACGTAAAATAAAAATAAAATAAACCTAAAAAAAAAAATTAAAATTTATATAAAAACCTAAATCTAAAAAGTAAACATTAAAATAAAACCAATAAATAAATAAATAATAAACCTAAACCTTAATCTAAAAAAAAACCTAAACCTAAAAAAAAATAAAATAAACAAAAAATAATAAAACCTTAACTATAATAAAGTAAACTAAAATAAATAAAGCCTAAACCCTAAACCCTAAATCCTATACCCAAACCTAAACTAAATAAAATAAAATAAACTAAAAATAAACTAAAAAATAAAATCTAAAAATAAAACTAAAATTTAAATCTAAAACCTAAACCTAAAAATTACAAAGAAAACCTAAACCTAAAAATAAAATAAAATAAAACTCAACCAAAAAATAAACTTAAACTTAAACCTAAATCTAAACCTAAAAATTAAACTAAAATAAAAAACCTAAACTAAAATAAATAAACCTAAAATAAATAAACTAAACTAAATAAAAGAAATAAACCTAAATAAAAATAGAAAATAAAATAAACTAAAATAAATAAAAAATAAACTAAAAATACATAAACCTACCAGTTTACTTAATTTAAAAAAGAAAAACCATGAACCCTAAATCCTAAACCCTAAACCCTAAACATACAACCCTAACCCCTAAACCCTAAACCCTAAAAAACCCTAAACCCTAAAAGCATAAACCCTTAAAACCCTAAACCCTAAACCGTGACCATAATCCCTAAACTCTAAACCTCAAACCTTACACCTAAACCTAAAGTAACTAAATAAATTAACAAAATAAACCTGCACCCTAAACCTTAATAAACCTAAACCTAAACTTAAACCTAAACCTAAAGCCTAAGAATGGGCGTAACTTTGATGGCGTGAACATCACCGCCAACCGCCCGCCTAGATCGATGGTGGAGGCCAAGGAGAAGGCGGCAGTTATCACAGTGGTGTTGGGGGATCTTGAGGTGACGGTGGATATGGAGGTGGTAGTCAGAGTAGTGGTGGTTATGGAGGCAAAAGGAGTGATGGAGGTTAAAGTCGTGGTGGTGGCGGAGGGAGAGATCATGGATATGATGGTGGATCCCTCTACTCGAGAGGCCAGAGTGGTTCTGATGGGAATTAGAGAAATAGAAGATCGGCTAATCCGATCTACTGCTTATAGAACTGTGTCTTCACAGTACAGACGGTTCTAGTTATCTAGGCTTTTGATTTGCTCTATGCATGCTCATTTTTTATCTATGTCATCGCTTGTGTCATAGAAAACTTGGTGTGTTACTTGGTTGATGAAATTGAAAAGAACAAATGTTGAATCTGATTTGGTTCTCTGTTAAAATAAAAAAACTAAAAACCCTAAATTAAAACTTGAACCCTAATCCAAAAATCTAAACCCTAAATCCTAAACCCTAAAACCTATAAACCCTAAACCCTAAACCCTAAACACTAAACCCTAAACACTAAACCCTAAAATCCTAAACCTTAAATGCAAAACCCTAAACCCTAAACCCTAAACCCTACAACCTTAAACCCTAAACTAAAAAATAAAAAATAAATAAAAAAAATAAAAATAAAATAAAAAACCTTAAACCCTAAACTCTAAACTAACCATAAACCCTAAACCCTAAACCCTATACCCTAAATCCTAAACTAACCCTCAACCTTAAGCTAACCCAAAACCCTAAACCCTAAATCATAAACCCTAAACCCTAAACCCTAAAACACCAAACCCTAAAGCCTAAACATTAAACCCTAACCCAAAACCCTAATACTTAAAACCCTAAACCGTAGACTTTAAACCTAAAAAATCTTAAAAATCTAAACCTAAACTAAATTAAACATAAAAATAAAATAAATAAAAAACCTAAACCTAAATAAAATAAAAATATAAAATAAATAAAAACCTAAACTAAAACCTAAACCTAAACCTAAAATAAAATAAAATAAAATAAACTAATAAAAATGAACTAAAATAAAATAAATAAAAACCTAAACTGAACTAAATAATAAAATAAAGCTAATAATACTAAACCTAAATAAAATAAAACTAAACATAAAATAAAAAATAAAATAAACCTAAAATAAAAAATAAAATAAATAAAACTTAAACCTAAAAAATAAACATTAAAATAAAACTTATAAATAATAAAAAATAAAACCTAAACCTTAAACAAAAAAAATAAAACCTAAAATAAAAGTAAAATAAAAAAAATAAAGTACGCCTAAACCTAAACTAAAATAAACTAAACTAAAATAAATAAAACCAAAACCCCAAACCCTAAACCCAAACCTAAATAAAATAAAATAAAATAAACTAAAAAATAAAATTGAAAAATAAGCCTAAAATAAAAATCTAAAACCTAAAAGTAAAATAAAAAATTAAACCTAAACTTAAAAATAAAATAAAATAAAACTCAACCAAAAAATAAACTTAAACCTAAACCTAAATGTAAACCTAAAAAATAAACTAAAATAAAACCTAAACTAAAATAAATAAACCTTAATTAAATAATATAAAATAAATAAAAAAGATAAACGAAATAAAAATAAAAATAAAAGAAACTAAAATAAAAAAAATAAACTAAATAAACCTAAACCTAACAGTTTACTTAATTTTAAAAAGAAAAACCATAAATCCTAAACCCTAAATCCTTAACCTTAAACCCTAAACCGTAAATCTACAATCGTAACCGATAAACCCTAAACCCTAAAAAAGCCTAAACCTAACCCAAAACCCTAACAGAATAAACCCTAAAAGCCTAAACTCTAAACCCTAAACCCTAAACCCTAACCATAAACCCCAAACTCTAAACTCCAAACCTTAAACCTAAACCTAAAGTAACTAAATAAATTACAAAATAAACCTAAACTCTAAAATCTACTAAACCTAAACATAAACATAAACCCTAAGAATGGGTAGAACCTTGATAGAATCAAACTAGGCTTAGTCTAGATCTGTTGTGGAGGCAAAGGTGAAGGTAGCCTATCAAGTTGTGGTGGGGGATCTGGAGGTGCTGGTGGATATGGAGGTGGTGGTCGGAGCAGTGGTGGTTATGAAGGTGAGAGGAGTGAAGGAGGTTATAACCGTGGGGGTGGCGGAGGGAGAGATCGGGGATATGATGGTGGATCCTGCTACACGAGAGGCCGGAGTGATTTTGATGGGAACTGGAGAAATGGAAGATCGGTTGATTTGATCTACCGCTTATGGAATTGTGCCTTCATAGTAAAGACCCTTCTAGTTATCTAGGGTTTTTGATTTGCTCTATGCGTACCATAAACCTTAAATCCTAAATGCTAAACCCTAAACCCTAAACCTACAACCTAAAACCTAAAACCTAAACCCTAAACCCTAATCGTAAATCTTAAACCATAAACCCTAAATCTTAAATCCTAAAACTAAACTTAAAGTAACTGAATAAATTAAAAATAAACGATAAAACCAAAACCTAAACTTAAACCCTAAGAATTGGAAAAACCTTGATGATAGGAACATCACCCAAACTGCTCAATCTAAATCGGTGGAGAAAAGGCAAAGGTCACAAAGGGGGGATCCGGAGGTGCTAGTAGATATGAAGGTGGTGGTGTGGTGGTTATGGAGGTGGGGAAGCATATAGCCATGGTGGTGGGGAAGAGATTAGGGATAAGATGGTGGATTCTACTACTGAGAGGCCAGGTGATGGGAACTAGAGAAAAAATGGTCGATCCGATCTACCTTATGGAACTATATCTTTACAGTAGAGACAGTTGTAGTTATCTAAGATTTTTTATTTGCTATATGTGTGCTCATTTTTTATCTATGTCCTCGCTTGTGTCTTAGAAAACTTGGTGTGTTACTTGGCTGATGAAATCGAAAAGAAAAAATGTTAAATATGAATTGGTTCCCTGTTTAAAAAAAAAACTCAAAATCTCTAAACCCTAAAGTAAAATTTGAACCCTAAACTTAAGATCAAAACCCTACACCCTAAACACTAAAAACCCTATAACCTAAACCATAAACCCTAAATCATAAACCATAAACCCTAAACCTAAAACCCAAAACCCTAACCCTTAAACCCTAAACCCTAACCCTAAACCCTAATCCCTAAAACCCTTAACCCTAAACTAAATCTAAACCCTAAACCCTAAACTCTAAAAACCCTAAACTCTAAACTAACCCTAAACCCTAACTTGAAAAAAATGTAAACCTAAAATACATAAAATAAAATAAACATAAACCTAAACTAAAATAAGTAAAACCTAATCCAAAACCAAAAATAAACTAAACCTAAATCTTAAACTAAATAAAATAAAATAAATTAAAAATAAACCTAAACCTAAACTAAAAAAAACCTTAAAATAAACCTAAAATAAAACTTAAAACCTAAAGCAAAAATAATAAAATAAAAACCTAAACCTAAACCTAAAAAATAAAATAAAAATAAAACTAAACTAAAAAATAAACATAAACCTAAAAAATAAACTAAAATAAGAAACATAGACTAAAATGAATAAACCTAGAATAAATAAACTAAATTAAATAATCTTAAATAAAAATAAAAAATATAATAGATCAAAATAAATAAAAAAACAAATTAAATAAACTAAAATAAACCTAAACCTAGTGGTATACATAATTAAAAAAAACCTAAACCCTAAACCTTAAACCTTAAGCCCTAAATCCTAAGCGCTAAACCATAAACCTTAAAACTAACCCTAAA
Source organism: Cymbidium sinense (assembly GCA_021442155.1). Taxonomy (NCBI): domain Eukaryota; kingdom Viridiplantae; phylum Streptophyta; class Magnoliopsida; order Asparagales; family Orchidaceae; genus Cymbidium; species Cymbidium sinense. The sequence continues at coordinate 97,320,637 of CM038216.1, forward strand.
CCCTAAACCCTAAACTTACAACCCTAAACCTACAACCCTAAACCATAAACCCTCAAAAACCTTAAACCCTAAACTAACCCTAAATACTCAACCCTAAACCCTAAACCCTAAACCCTAAATCCTAAACTCGAAACCCTACCCCTAACCCTAAAACCTAAACCCTAAACCCTAAACCCTAAACCCTAAAACCCTAAGCTTTAAACAAACCCTAAACCGAAAACTAACCCTAAACTGTAAACCCTAAACACTAAACCCTAAACCATAAATCCTAAACCCTAAACCAAACCCTAAAACCCTAAACCCTAAAACTCTAAACCTTAAACTCTAAACCTTAAACCCTAAAAACCTAAAAACCTAAACCTAAGCTAAATTAAACCTAAAAATAAAATAAACAAATAAATTGAAACCTCAATAAAATGAAAAATAAAATAAAATAAAAACCAAAAGTAAAACTTAAACCTAAACCTAAAAATAAAATAAAATAAACTAATAAAAATAAATTAAAATAAAATAAAATAAAACCTAAACTAAACTAAAAAAATAAAATAAACCTAAGAATAAAAAACTTAAATAAAATAAAAATTAAACATAAAATAAAAATATAATAAAATAAAAACCTAAACCAAAAAAACAAACCTTAAAATAAAGCCTAAAAATAAATAATAAATAAAACCTAAATCCTAAACTTGAAAAAAAAACTTAATCTTAAATTAAAAAAAAATAAAACAAAATAAACCTAAACCTAAACTAAAATAAACAAACTAAAATAATTAAAACATATACCTAAACTTAAGATAAACTAAACCTAAACCTAAACCTAAACTAAATAAAATAAAATAAACTAAAAATAAACCAAAACCTAAATTTAAAAATAAAACTTAAAATAAACCTAAAACCTAAACCTAAAAAAATAAAATATAAACCTACACCTAAACCTAAAAATAAAAAATAAAACCCCTAAAAAATAAAATAAAAATAAAACTCAACTAAAAAAATAAACCTAAACCTATAAAATAAACTAAAATAAAACCTAAAATAAATAAACTAAAATAAATAAATAAATACTTAAATAAAATAAAAGAAAATAAACTCAGAGAATAATAAGTAACCTAAATAAATTTAATTTAAAAAAAACCCTAAAACCTAAATCCTAAGCCCTAAACCCTAAATCCTTAAACTAATCCTAAACCTACAACCCTAAACCTACAACCCTAAGCCCTAAACCTTAAACCCTAAAACCTTAAACCCTAAACCCTAAACCCTAAACCTTGAACCCTAAACCCTAAACCCTGAACCCTAAAACCCTAAACCCTAAACCATAAACCCTGAATATTAAACCCTAAATCCTAAATGCTAAACCCTAAACCCTAAACCTTAAACCCTAAAACCTACAACCCTAAACCCTAAATCAAAACCCAAAACCTAAACTAACCCTAAACTCTAAATCATAAACTAACCATAAACTTTAAACCCTAAATCCTAAGAATGAGCTAAACTTTGATGACAGGAACATCACGGTCCACTAGGCTCAGTTTAGATCTGGTGGTGGAGGCGAAGGCAGAAGTGGCAGTTATTGTAGTGGTGGTGGGGGATCTAGAGGTGTTGGAGGATATGGAGGTGGTGGTTGGAGTAGTGGTGGTTATGGATGTGGGAGGAGCGATGGAGCTTACGACCATGATGGTGGTGTAGGGAGAGATCAGAGATATGATGGCGGATCCCGGTACTCGAGAGGTGGGGGTTGTTCTGATCGAAATTGGAGAAACTAATGAACGGCTGATCTGATCTACTACTTATGAAATTATGTCTTTACAGTATAAACGATTCTACCTATCTAGGGTTTTTGATTTCCCCTATGGGTGCTCAATTTTTATCTATGTCATTGCTTATGTCTTAGAAAACTTGGGGTGTTAATTGGTTGATGAAATCAAAAATAAGAAATGTTGAATATGAATTTGTTCTCTATTAAAAAAACCTTAAACCCTAAACCCTAAACCCTAAACTAAAACTTAAACCCTAAACCTAAAACCTAAACCATAAAACATAAACTCGAAACCCTAAACCCTAAACTCTAAGCCCTAAAAAGCAAAAAACCTAAACCTAAACTAAATAAAACCTAAAAAATAAAACAAATAAAAAAACCTAAACCCAAATAAAAAATTAAAATAAAATAAAAATATAAACTAAAACCTAAACCTAAATAAAAAATAAAATAAAATAAAATATAAACCTAAACTAAACTCTAAAATAAAAAACCTAAATAAAATAAAACTAAACCTAAAATAAAATAAAATAAAACTAAATAAAACCTAAACCTAAAAAATAAACCTAAAATAAATAAAAATAAAACCTAAACCCAAAACTAAAAATAAAAGCTTAAACCTATAATAAAAATAAAATAAACAAAATTAAATAAACTTAATCCTAAACTAAAATAAATTAAACTAAAATAAATAATACCTAAACCTAAACATAAAATAAACTAAACCTAAACCTAAACTAAAAAAAATAAAGTAAACTAAAAATAAACATTAACCTAAACTGAAAAATAAAACCAAAAATTATACCTAAAATAAAAACCTAAAATCTAAACTTTAAAAAATAAAAAAAAAACCTAAACCTTAACATATAAATAGAAAATAAAACCTAAACCTAAAAAATAAAATAAAAATAAAACTTAACTAAAATTAAACCTAAACGTAAACACAAAAAAAACTAAAATAAAAAACCTAAACTAAAATAAATAAACTAAACTAAAGAAAAATTAAAATTAAACCTAAACAAAAATAATAATTAAAATAATCTAAAATGAATAAAAATAAACTAAATAAACCTAAACTTACTAGTTTACTTAATTTAAAAAAATTAAAGAAACCCTAAACCCTAAATACTAAACCCTAATCCCTAAACCCCAAAATTAACACTAAATCTTAAACCCTAAACCATAAACTTACAACACTAAACCTACAACCTACAAACCTAAACCATAATCCCTAAACCCTAACCCTAAATCGTAAACCCTAAAAGCATAAACCTTAAAACCCTAAACCCTAAACCATAAACTGTAACCTTAAACCCTAAACCCCAAACCCTAAACCTAAACCTAAAGTAGCTAAATAAAATAAAAAATAAACCCAAACCATAAAACCTAATAAATCAAAACATAAACATAAACCTAAGAATTGGCAGAACTTTGACTGCAGGAACATCACCGTCAATTAGGCTCAGTCTAGATATGGTGGTGGAGGGGAAGGCAGAGTTGGCGGTTATCGCAGTTGTTGTTGGGGATCTGGAGGTGCTGGTGGATATGGAGGTGGAGGTTAGAGCAATGGTGGTTATGGAGATGGGAGGAGCAATGCAAGTTATCATCGTGGTAGTGCCTGAGGGAGAGATCGAGGATATGATGGTGGATCTCGCTACTATAGAAGTCGGGGTGGTTCTGATGGGAACGGGAGAAACTGAAGAACGGTCGATCCGATCTATTGCTTATGGAACTGTGTCTTTACGGTAGAGACGGTTCTAGCAATCTAGGGATTTTGATTTGCTCTATGCGTGCTCATTTTTTATTTATGTCATCGCCTGTGTCTTAGAAAACTTGGCGTGTTACTTGGTCGATGAAATAAAAAAGAAGGAATATTGAATCTGGATTTCTTCTGTGTTAAAAAAACTAATAAAAAACCCTAAACCCTAAACTAAACACTGAACCCTAAACCTTAAAACCTAAAAATAAAAAATAAGCAAAAGAAACCTTAACCATAAAACTAACCCTAAACCCTAAACCCCAAACCTACAACCCTAAACTCGAAACCCTAAATCGTAAACGCAAAACATTAAATCCCTAACCCTAAACCCTAAAACCTATAATCCTAAACCCTTAACCCAAAACCCCAAAACCTAAAACCCTAAACTCTAAACCTTAAACCTTAATCCTTAAAAACCTAAAAACTAAAAATCTAAACTAAAAAAAACCTAAAAGTAAAATAAATAAAAAAACATAAACATAAATATAATAAAAAATAAAATAAAATAAAAACCTAAACTAAAACCTAAACCTAAACATAAACCTAAAATTAAATAAAATAAAAATAAAAACTAAAATAAAATAAATAAAACCTAAACTAAACTAAAAAATAAAATAAAGCTAAAATTAAAAAACCCTAATAAATAAAAAAAACTAAAAATAAAAAAATAAAATAAACCTAAAATAAAATAATAAAAACAAAATAAAACCTAAACCTAAAAATAAATCTAAAAGTAAATAAAAATAAAACATAAAATTAAACTATAAAAGTCTTAAGCCTAAAATAAATAAAATAAAATAAATTTAAACCTAAACTGTACTAAACTAAACTAAAATAAATAAAACCTAAACTGAAAATAAACTAAACCTAAACCCTAAACTAAATAATGTAAAATAAACTAAAAATAAACCTAAACTTAAACTAAAAAGTAAAACCTAAAAAGAAACCTAAAATATAAACCTAAAACCTAAACCTAAAAGATAAAATAAAACCTAAACCTAAACCTAAAATAAAAAATAAAACCTAAACTTAAAAAATAAACTAATAATAAAACTAACCTAAAAATAAACGTAAACTTAAACCTACCCCTAAAAAATAAACTAAAATAAGAAACCTAAACTAAACTAAGTAAACAAAAAATAAAAAAAATAAACAAAATAAAAATAAAAAATAAATTTAAATAGAAATAAAAAATAAAATAAACTAAAATAAATAAAAAATAAACTAAATAAACTAAAAAAAAGCCAAAACCTACCAGTTTACTTAATTTTTAAAAAATACCCTAAACCTTAAAGCATAAAGCCTAAACCCTAAATCCTAAACCCTAAAACTAACCCTAAATGCCAACCTTACAAATAAACCCTAAACCCTAAGACCTTAAACACTAAACCCAAAACCCAAAATCCTAAAACTTATCATAAACCCTGACCCCTAAACCTACAACCCTAAACCCTATACTTTAAAAGACCTTAAACCCTAAACCCTAAACTAACCCTAAACCCTAAATCGTAAACTCTAAACCCTAAACTAACCCTAAACCTTAAAACGTAAACCCTAAACCCTAAACCCTAAGCCCTAACCCTAACCTTAAACCTTAAACCCTAAACCCTAAATCCTAAAAGCTAAAACCCAAAACCATAAACCCTATATAAACCCAAAACCATAAACTAAACACTAAAACTTAGTTTAAACCCTAAACCTTAAATTAACCCTAACCCTAAGTTAACCTAAACCCTAAAAACCTTAAACCCTAAAGCCTAAAAACTAAACATGAAACCCTAAACCCTAATCCTAAACCCTAAAACCTAAAACCCTAAATGTTATAACCCAAAACCCTAAACCATAAACCCTAAACCCTACACCCTAAATCCTAAACACCTAAAACATAGACCTAAAGTAAATAAAAAATAAAACAAAATAATTAAACAAAACTTAAACCCAAATAAAAATAAAATAAAAACCTAAAATAAAACCTAAACCTAACCTTCAAGATAAAATAAAATAAAATAAATAAAAATAAAATAAATAATAACCAAAACTAAACTAAAAATAAAATAAACTTGAGAATAAAAAACCTAAATAAAATAAAAACTAAATGTAAAATAACAATAAAATAAACCTAAAATAAAATAAAATTAAAACTAAATAAAAACCAAAACCAAAAAATTAAACCTCAAAATAAAACATAAAAATAAATAAAAAATAAAACCCAAACTCTAAACTAAAAAAAATAAAAAACTTAACCAAAAAGTAATAAACTAAATAAACAAAATAAAATAAACATAAACTAAATTAAAATAAACTAAACTAAAATAAAATAAAAAACCTAAACCTAAACCTAAAATAAAAAATAAAACCTAAACTAAATAAATAAAATAAAATAAACTAAAATAAACCTAAATAAACTAAAAAATAAAAAACCTAAAAAAATAAATAAAATAAATAAACTAAAATAAAATAAAAAAAACCTAAACCTAAGCTAAACCTAAACCTAAAATAAAATAAAATGTTAACTAAACTAAAATAAAATAAATAAAACCTAAAATAAAACTAAAAAAATTAGAAACCTAAATGAAATAAAACTAAACCTAAAAAAATAAAATAAACAAAATATAAAATTAACACTAAATAAAACATAAACCTAAAATAAACCTAAAACTAAATAATAGATAAAACTAAACTAAAAGAAAAACTTAAACTAAAATAAACATAAAATAAACTTGAACCTAAACTAAAATAAATAAAACCTAAACCTAAACCTAAAATAAACTAAATAAACCTAAACCTAAAAAAAATAAACCTAAAATTAAATAATAGATAAAACCTAGACCTAAACTAAAAAGAAAAAAACTAAACCTAAAATAAAAAAAAATAAACCTGAACCTAAACTAAAATAAAGAAAACCTAAACCTAAACCCAAAATAAACTAAACCTAAACCTAAACCTAAACTAAATTAAATAAAATAAACTAAAAATTAACCTAAACCTAAAGTAAAATATTAGCTAAAACTAAACCTAAAAAAGACCTAAAACCTAAATCTAAAATAATAAAATAAAACCTAAACCTAAACCAAAAAATAAAAAAAAAGAAAACCTAAACCTAAAACTAAAATTAAACTAAAAAATAAACCTAAAATAAATAAACTAAACTAAATAAATAAAATAAACTTAAAGAAAAATAAAAAATAAAATAAACTAAAATAATTAAAAAATAACTAAATAAACATAAACCTACCAGTTTACTTATTTTAAAAAAAGTTAAGTAACTAAAAAATATAAAATAAATAAAAAAATCCTAAACCCTAAACCCTAAACCCTAAACCCTAAACCCTAAACCCTAAAACCCTAAACACTAAACCCCAAACTTTAAACCCTAAACCCTAAACCCTAAACCCTAAACCCTAAACCCTAAAAACCTAAAATCTAAAGCTAAACTAAATAAAACACAAAAAATAAAATAAATAAATATACCTAAACTTAAATTAAATAAAATAATAAAATAAAATAAAAACCAAAACTAAAACCTAAACCTAGACCTAAACCTAAAAAAAAATTAAAAACTAAACTAAAATAAAATAAGATAAAACCTAAACTAAATTAAAAATAAAACCAAAATAAAATAAAACTAAACCTAAAACAAAAAAATAAAATAAACCTAAAATAAAAAAAAGTAAATAAAGCCTAAACTTAAAAAATAAAACCTAAAATAAATAAAACCTAAAACTAAACCTAAAAATAAATAAAAACCTAAACCTAAAAAAACTAAACTAAAAAATAATACGTAAATATAAACCAAAAATAAAAACGTAAACTTCAAATAATAAAATAAAAACCTAAACCTAAACCAAAAAATAAATAATAAAACCTAAACCTAAAAAAAAACTAAACTAAAAAACAAACCTAAACCTAAACCTAAACCTCAAAATTAAACTAAAATAAATAAATCTAAAATAAATAAACAAAACTAAATAAAAATAAAAATATAAAAATAAAATAAACTAAAATAATTAAAAAATAAACTAAATAATCCTAAACAAACAAATTTACTCAATTTAAAAAATTAAAAAAATAAAAAAATAAAAACCATAAACCCTAGCTAATCCCTAAACTTACAAACCTAAACCCTAAACCCTAAAACCTAAAAACCTAAACCTAAATTTAAGAAAACCTAAGAAATAAATAAATAAAAATCCTAAACCTAAATAAAATATAAAAAACAAAATCAAATAAAAACCTAAGCATAAACCTAAACCTAAAAATAAAATAAAATAAAAATTAAAACCTAAAATAAATTAAAATAAAAAAACTAAATTAAATGAAAAAAATAAAATAAACCTAAAAATATAAAACCTAAGTAAAATAAAAACTAAACATACTATAAAAAAAAAATAAACCTAAAATGAAATAAAATAACAACTTAATAAAAAGCTAAACCTAAAAAATAAACCAAAAATTAAATAAAAAAATAAAACCTAAACCCTGAATTAAAAAAACCTAAATCTAAAATAAACAAAATAAAATAAACTTAAACATAAACTAACATAAACTAAACAATAATAAATTAAACCTAAACCTAAACTTAAAATAAACTAAACCTAAACCCTAAACTAAATAAAATAAAATAAACTAAAAATAAACCTAATATAAAAACTTAAAACTTAAACACTAAAATGCTAAAAACCTAAACCAAAGCTAAATGAAACCTAAAAATAAAATAAATAAAAAAATCCTAAAGAAAAATAAAAAAAAACTAAGTAAAAATGTAAGATAAACCTAAACATAAAAAAGAAAATAAAATAAAAAATAATAACTAAATTAAAATAAAATAAATAAAACCTAAAGTAAACTAAAAAAATGAAAAACCTAAATAAAATAAAAACTAAACCTACAATAAAAATATAATAAACCTAAAATAAAATAAAATAAACACTAAACAAAAACCTAAACATAAAAAATAAGCCTAAAAATAAATAAAAAATAAAACCTATGCTCTAAACCTAAAAATAAAATAAAAAGTAAAACCTAAACCTAAAATAGAAATAAAATAAACCTAATCCAAACCTAAAATAAACAAAACCTAAACTTAAAACTAAAATAAATTAAACCTAAACGTAAGACTAAACTAAATAAAATTAAATAAACTTAAAAGAACCTAAACTTAAACTAAAAATATTATCTCAAAATAAACCTAAAATAAAAACCTAAAACCTAAACCTAAAATAAATAAAACCTAAACCTAAACCTAAAACAAACTAAACTTAAACCTAAACCTAAACTAAATAAAATAAAATAAACTAACAATAAATATAAACCTAAAGTAAAAAATAAAACCTAAAAGTAAACCTAAAATATAAACCTAAAACCTAAACAAAAATAAAATAAATAAAAACCTAAACCTAAAGCTAAAAATAAAAAAATAAAATTTTGACCTAAAACATAAAATAAAAATAAAACTAAACTAAAAAATAAAAATAAACATATACCTTAGCCTAAAATAAACTAAAATAAATAAATTGAAAATAAATAAAGAAAACTAAATAGAAATAAAAAAATAAAAAAATAAACAAAAATTCAAATAAATTAAAATAAAAAAATTAAATAAACCTAAACCTACCGGATTTCTTAATTTAAAAAAAAAAACCCTAAACTCTAAACCCTAAACCCTAAACCCTAAATCTTAAACCATAAAAACTAAACCCTAAACCCTAAACCCTAAAACTAACCCTAAACCCTAAACCCTAAACCTACATCCCTAAACCGATAACCCTAAACCCTAAACCCTAAATAATAAAAAAATAAGAAAATAAAAAAACCCCTAAACCTAAACCCTAAACCCTAGAACAAACCCTAAACCCTAAACTTACAACCCTAAACCCTAAGCCTTAAACCATAAAATCCTAAACCCTAAACCCTAAACCCTAAACCCTAAAACCCTAAACCCTAAACCATAAAACCTATAGCCCTAAACCCAAAACCCTAAACCCCAAACCCTAAACCCTAAACCCTAAACTGTAAACCATAAAAACCTAAAATCATAAACATAAACTAAAGGAAACCTAATAATAAAATTAATAAACCTAAGCTTAAATTAAAACCTAAACCTAAACCTAAAAATAAAATAAAAATAAAATAAAACTTAAACTAAACTAAAATAAAATAAATAAAGACTTAAACTAAACTAAAAAATAAAATAAACCTAATATAAAACCTAAATAAAATAAAACCTAAATAAAATAAAAAATAAACTAAATCGATAAAAATAAAATAAAAATCAAAACTAAAAAAATAAACTTTAAAATAAATAAAAAATCAAACCTAAATCATAAACCAAAAAAAAAACCTAAACCTAAAATAAACAAATAAAATAAACCTAAACCTAAACTAAAATAAACTAAACTAAAATAAATAAAACCTAGACATAAATGCAAAATAAACTAAACCTAAACCCTAAACTAAATAAAATAAAATACACAAAAAATAAACCTAAACGTAAACAAAAGAGCAAAACCTAAAAAAAATCATAAAAATAAAAAGAAAAATCCTAAAGCTAAAAAATTAAAATAAAAACCTAAACCTAAACCTAAAAATAAAAAATAAAACCAAAACCTAAAAAATAAAAAAATACTAAACTAAAAAATAAACATAAATTTAAACCTAAACTTAAAAAATAAACTAAAATAAAAAACCAAAACTAAAAAAAAATAAACCTAAAATAACTAAATTAAATGGAATAAAATTTAAAACTAAACATAAATAAAAAAGAAAATCAAAAACTAAAATAAATATAAAAAACTAAAATAAATAAAAATAAACTAAATAAACTAAATACACCTAAACCGTAAACCTACAAGCCTAAACCCTAAACCTGAAACACTAAACCCTAAACTAACCCTAAACCCTAAACCCTAAACCCTAACCTAACCCTAACTCCTAAACTCAACCTAAACTAAACCTAAACCCTAAACCCTAAACTAACCCTAAACCTTAAACCCTAAACCCTAAAGTCTAAACCCTAAACTAACCCTAAACTCTAAGCTAGCCCTAAGCCCTAAACCCTAAACTAGCCCTAAACCCTAAGGTAACCTTAAACTCTAAACCCTAAACCCAAATCTAAAACCAAAACCCTAAAACCCTAATCCCTAAACCCTAAACTATAAACCCTAAACCCTAAACCTTAAATCCTAAAACCTAAAAACCTAAGCCTAAACTAAATAAAACCTATAATTAAAATAAATAAAAAAACCTAAACCAAAATAAAATAAAATAAAAACCTAAATTAAACCCTAAGCCTAAACCTAAAAATAAAATAAAATAAAAAAACTAAAATAAACAAAAATAAATAAATAAAAACCTAAACTAAACTAAAAAAATAAAATAAAGCTAAGCATAAAAAACCTAAATAAAATAAAAACTAAATGTAAAATAAAAAAATAAACTTAAAATAAAATAAAAAAAATTAAATAAAAACATAAACATAAAAATAAACCTAAAAATAAAAAAAATAAAACCTAAATCCTAAACTAAAAAAAATCCTAAACCTAAAATAAAAATAAAATAAACAAAATAAAATAAACCTAAACCTAAACTAAAATAAACTAAGCTAAAATAAATAAAATTGAAACCTAAACCTAAAATAAACTAAACCTAATCCTAAATCTAATCTAAATAAAATAAAATAAACTAAATTCAAACCAAAACCTAAACTAAAAAATATAACTTAAAAATAAACATAAAATATAAAACCTAAAACCTATACCTAAAAAAAATAATATAAAACCTAAACCTAAACCAAAAAATAAAAAATAAAACCTAAATCTAGAAAATAAAATATAAATAAAACTGAACTAAAAAGTAAACCTAAACCTAAACCAAAACCTAAAAAACAAACTAAAGCAAAAACATTAACTAAAATAAATAAACCTAAAATAAATGTACTAAGCTTAATAAAAATAAAAAATAAGCCTAAATAAAAATAAAAAATACAATAAATAAAAGATAAACTAAATAAACCTAAACAAATCGGTTTACATAATTTAAAAAAAAAAACCATAAACCATAAATGCTAAACCCTAAACCCTAAACCTAAACCCGAAACCCTAAACCTTAAACTGTAAACCCTAAATAGTAAATACAAACCCTAAATCATAAACTCTAAACCTAAACCTAAAATAATTAAATTAATTAAAAAATAAACCTAAAGCCTAAAACTTAATAAATTTAAACCCTAAGAATGGGTCAACCTTGATGGGAAGAACATCATTGTCAAATAGGCTCATAGATCTAATGGTGGAGGTAAAGGCGGAGGTGTGATTATCGCATTGGTGGTTGGGGATCAAGGTGCCGGGATATGGAGGTGGCCAGTGGTGATTATGGAGGCAGGAGGAGCAATGGAGGTTACAACCATGGTGGTGGCAGAGGAGAGATTGGGGATATGATGTGGATCCCGAACTAGAGAGCTCCTTGGTTCTCATGGGAACCGGAGAAACCAAGAGTGGTTGATCCGACCGCCGCTTATGGAACTGTTTTAGTAGAGATGGTTCTAGTTATTTAGGTTTTGATTTTCTCTATGCATGCTCATTTTCCATCTATGTTATCATTTGGGTCTTAGAAAACTTGGTGTGTTACTTGGTGAAATAAAAAAGAAGAAATGTTGAATTTAAATTTGTTCTCTATTAAAAAAACAAAAAACCCTAAACCCTAAACCTCAAAACTAAACTCTACTGAGAAGGAGCTATGTCATCCTTGACCTAAAAAAAAACCTAAAACCTAAACCTAAAATAAATAAAACCTAAACCTAAATCTAAAATAAACTAAACTTAAACCTAAACCTAAACTAAATAAAATAAAATAAACTAACAATAAATGTAAACCTAAACTAAAAAATAAAACCTAAAAATAAACCTAAAATAAAAACCTAAAACCTAAACAAAATAAAATAAAATAAAACCTAAACCTAAACCTAAAAAAATAAAACCTAGACCTAAAACATAAAATAAAAATAAAAATAAATTAAAAATTAAAAATAAACATAAACCTTAACCTAAAAATAAAGCACAATAAAAAAACCTAAACTAAATTAAATAAATTTAAAATAAATAAACAAAACTAAATAAAAATAAATAATAAAATAATAAATTCAAATAAACTAAATTAAATAAACCTAAACCTACTAGGCTACTTAATTTTAAAAAAACCCTAAACCTTAAACCCCAAACACTAAACCCTAGATCTTAAACCATAAACACTAAATCCTAAACCCTAATGCTACAGCCCTAAACCGATAAACCTAAACCCTAAACCCTAAATAATAAAAAAATAAGAAATTAAAAAAACCTCTAAACCTAAACCCTAAACCCTAGAACAAACCTTAAACCCTAAACTTACAACCCTAAACCCTAAGCCTTAAACCATAAAATCCTAAATCTTAAACCCTAAACCCTAAACCCTAAATCGTAAATCCTAAAAGCCTAAACCCTAAACCCTAAAACCTACAGCCCTAAACCCAAAACCTTAAAGCACAAACTCAAAAACCTAAACCCTAAACCCTTAACCAAAAACTGTAAACCATAAAAACCTAAAACCATAAACTTAAACTAAAGAAAACATAAAAATAAAATTAATAAATAAACCTAAGCTTAAATTAAAACCTAAACCTAAACCTAAAAATAAAATAAAACTTAAACTAAGCTAAAATAAAATAAATAAATACTTAAACTAAACTAAAAAATAAAATAAACCTAAATATAATAAACCTAAATAAAATAAAACCTAAACATAAAATAAAAAAAACTAAACCTATAATTAAATAAAATAAAAATTGAAACAAAAAAATAAACTTAAAAATAAATAAAAAATCAAACTTAAACCTTAAACCAAAAAAAACCTAAACCTAAAATAAACAAAATAAAATAAACCTAAACCTAAACTAAAATAAATAAAACCTAAACATAAACCCAAAATAAACTAAACCTAAACCCTTAACTAAATAAAATAAAATACACAAAAAATAAACCTAAATGTAAACAAAAGAGCAAAACCTAAAATAAACCTAAAATAAAAAACAAAACTAAAGCTAAAAAATTAAAATAAAACCTAAACCTAAACCTAAAACAAAAAAATAAACTAAAACCTAAAAAAAAACTAAACTAAAAAAATAAACATAATTTAAACCTAAACTTAAAAAATAAACTAAAATAAAAAACCAAACTAGAAAAATAAACCTAAAATAACTAAACTAAACTAAACAAAATTAAAAAATAAACATAAATAAAAATAAAAATTAAAAAAAACTAAAATAAATATAAAAACTAAAATAAATAAAATAAACTAAATAAACTAAATACACCTAAACCTATCGGTTTACTTAATTTTTTTTTTCCAAAACAAAACACTAAACCCTAAAACTAACCCTAAACCCTAAACCGTAAACCTACAAGCCTAAACCCTAAACCCTAAACCCTAAACACTAAACCCTAAACTAACCCTAAACCCTAAACCCTAACCCTAAACCCTAAACCCTAAATCCAAAATCCTAAACCCTAAACCCTAAACTAACCCTAAACCTTAAACCCTAAACCCTAAAGTCTAAACCCTAAACTAACCATAAACCTAACACTCTAAGTTAAACCCTAAACTAGCCCTAAACCCTAAGCTAACCTTAAACCCTAAACCCTAAACCCTAACCCTAAACCCTAAACCCTTTCCCTAAAACCTAAACCCTAAAACCCTAAACCCTAAGCCCTAAACCATAAACCCTAAACCCTAAACCTTAAATCCTAGAAACCTAAAAACCTAAGCCTAAACTAAATTAAACCTATAATTAAAATAAATAAAAAAACCTAAACCAAAATAAAATAAAAAAATAAAATAAAATAAAAACCTAAACTAAACACTAAGCCTAAACCTAAAAATAAAATAAAATAAAAAAATCAAAATAAAATAAAAAATAAATAAAAACCTAAACTAAAATAAAAAATAAAATAAAGATAAGAATAAAAAACCTAAATAAAATAAAAACTAAACATAAAATAAAAAAATAAACTTAAAATAAAATAAAATAAAAATTAAATAAAAACTTAAACCTAAAAATAAACCTAAAAATAAAAAAAATTAAAACCTAAATCCTAAACAAAAAAAATCCTAAACCTAAAATAAAAATAAAATAAACAAAATAAAATAAATCTAAACCTAAACTAAAATAAATAAAACCGAAACCTAAACCTAAAATAAACTAAACCTAAGCCAAAATCTAACTTAAATAAAATAAAATAAACTAAATTCAAACCAAAACCTAAACTAAAAAATATAACCTAAAAATAAACATAAAATATAAAACCTAAAACCTAAACATAAAAAAATAATATAAAAACCTAAACCTAAACCAAAAAATAAAAAATAAAACCTAAACCTAGAAAATAACATATAAATAAAACTAAACTAAAGAGTAAACCTAAACGAAAACCAAAACCTAAAAAATAAACTAAAGTAAAAACATAAACTAAAATAAATAAACCTAAAATAAATATACTAAGCTTAATACAAATAAAAAAATAAACCTAAATAAAATAAAAAATAAAATAAATAAAAGATAAACTAAATAAACTAAACAAACCTATTTTATGTAATTTTAAAAAATAACCATAAACCCTAAATGCTAAACCCTAAACCCTAAACCTAAACCCAAAATCCTAAACATTAAACCTTAAAAAACCCTAAACCCTAAACCTTAAACTTCGAAAGCATAAACCCTAAAACCGTAAACCCTAAACCTTAAACTGTAAACCCTAAATAGTAAACCCTAACCCTAAATAATAAACCCTAAACTTAAACCTAAACCTAAAATAATTAAATTAATTAAATAATAAACCTAAAACCTAAAACTTAATAAACCTAAACCTTCAGAATGGGTTGAACCTTGATGGGAAGAACATTCAACTAGGCTGCCTAGATCTAATGGTGGAGGCAGGGCAGGATTATCGCATTGGTGGGGGGATCCAAGGTGGGGATATGGAGGTGGTGGTCGCACTGCAGGGAGGAGGTAGGAGGAGCAATGGAGGTTACAGCCATGGTGGTGGTAGAGGGAGAGATTGGGGATATGATGGTGGATCCCGCTACTAGAGAGGCCAATGTGGTTCTCATGGGAACTGGAGAAACTGAAGAGAGGTTGATCTAATCTATTGCTTATGGAACTGTGTATTTATAGTAGAGATGGTTCTAGTTATCTAGGGTTTTTGATTTTCTCTATGCATGCTCATTTTCCATCTATGTTATCGTTTGTGTCATAGAAAACTTGGTGTGTTACTGAAATCAAAAAAGAAGAAATGTTGAATTTGAATTTGTTGTCTATTAAAAAAACCAAAAACCCTAAACCCTAAACCTTAAAACTAAACCCTACTGAGAAGGGGCTATGTCGTCCTTGACCTATCTCAGATTTACTAGAGAGAGGGAGAATCTGCACATCCACATGACATATTCTCCAGCCACAGGGATGGTTACTAGGAAAGGGAAATTGTCCAATCCGATAGTAACCCGGGTAGTGTCTAAATAGGGTCACAAAGGATGTGATCCAAATATAGTGCTCATAGGGGAGGTGTTGCTAGGGTCATTATCTTGAGCCCTAAAAAAGAATGCCTATAGGTGTATAGTGACCAACTCAAGGAGAAAGCATATCAGACTTACATCTGGCATGAGTAGTGTATCTTGAGGTGTGAGAACTAACCAACCTCAGGTGTATTTGTCAACATGAGTGGTGTATTCATCAGCATAGTGAGAACCAACCAACCTAAGGTGCCCGTCAGTGTGGAACTATTAATCTGGAAAGAAAGCATGTAAGCTTAAAACTTTCTAAGTGGAATTGATCATTGAGATAATTCATCATCGGTGGGGCATATGCTATTTGACCTAGAGTGCTATTAAACGGGGAGCACCTAGGAAGGACTGGACCTAGACTTGAAGAAGGCAAGAGGGAAGGAGCTGCTAGGGGACTAATCCTAAACCTCCAATATACTCGACCTAATCATTGCACAAAGGCTAACCCAAGAAGAAAGCGTAGTAGACTCATATCCTCTTAAATGAAGCCAACATGAGGTAGCTTAATGGCCACGTAGTAAGGCCTACCAGACTAAAAAGGTGCTCATCAATGTGTAGTGGCCAAGTTAGGAAAGAAGGCATAGCAGAATTACATTTTCCAAAGCAAGAAGACCACTAGGGTGACACACTAGTAGGGTAGCGCCACGAGCTAATGAATGAGTGTCATTGGGGGCGTTATCTCAACTCAGAGTATCCCGAGACAAAACATATGTGTTTATTTTATATATTTGTGTGTAGTTTGTGTTTGTATTATGTTGATAAAGGATAGGATGTTGCTCGAGTTCCTTACACCTACCTACACATCATGGAAGATTAAACAAGAATACTTTCAACATGGAAGAGATTGAATTCAAAATGGAATTTTCATTGATGTTAATTATTTTCAAACATGATTTATAATATTTCTTTAAGTAGAGCCCATTGATTGGAAGCATTAGGCACTCTCCCTTATGATTAATAAGCTGATAAGATCCTCCTTGGTAGGCTTTCTCTATGACAAAAGGGCTTCCCAAGTGGGATCAAACTTGCCAACTCATTGGCAAGCTTGGCTAAAGCATACACTATGGTGTTATCTCTTTGAGGAATCTTATAAATGGTAACCTCTAGGATTTGGGCCAACAACTCCATGGTGTACTTATGGTAGTGATGGAGCTTAGGATTTATAACCTTATATGACCCAACGATTTGGTTGATAACTAGCGAATCCCCAAAGATGTTGATGTTTTTAATTCTTAGAGTAAGGGCTAAGTCTAGATCGACAATAGAGCCTCATATTTAGCTTCATTGTTGGTGCAAGGATTGGACAGATGATATGAGAATCTCATCACATCACAATTCATAGTTAAGAGAACTATTCCTACCCATGCCTTTCATGGAATAGTAGATTGTGATTATTCTACTCTTTTAGAGGAAATTCCACCATCAAAGTACATCACCCAATGATGAACGCTAGTATTCCATAAGTTCATGATTTATCCATTGAGGAGATCATCACTATGCTGAGAGTCAGCAAGAAGTGGGTGTGCTACTAAGAAATATGGTAGTTCTTGTCCTTTCACCACATGGATGGGTACAAAGATAATGTCAAATTATGATAGGATCATAGACCGTTGTGCCAACTGTCCAGATAGTGTCGGTCATGTCAGGAGATATTATAGTGGATTAATCCTAAAGATTAAGTTCACCTTATAAGGAAGCATGTAGTGTTATAGCTTTTAGGATGCAAAGATTAAAGCTAGGTAATGCTTCTCAATGAGTGGATAATTAGACTCAGTAGGGATTAGATGATGGCTGGGGTAGTAGAGTTCATTTTCCTTCCCTTCGTTGTTGGCTTCAGCCAAAAAAACACCAAGGGAGTCGTCTAACATAGTAGTGTAAAGTATAAGTGGCTAGCCCGAGATAGGGGCTACTAGAACTGGTGGAATCATCAGGTAATGCTTGATGTCTTCTAAGGCATGCTCACACTTGTCATCCCACTTGAACTTGGCATCCTTTTGGACAAGTGCTGAGAATGGCTGGCAACTTCTCGATAGGTTAGATATAAAGCATATTAGATATGCTAACCACCCTTAGAATGATCTGGGTTGAGTTAACCTTTTAGGGGGTGGCATTTATAATATTATCTTATTCTTCTCCAGATCAATTTTGATTCCCTGGTATCTAACAACAAACCTAAGGAATTTCCTTGAAGCTACTCTAAATGCACCCTTTAAGGGGTTCATTTTGAGGTTAAATTGTCTTAACTATTCAAAACTACTCTCAAGTCAAAGAGGTTGTCTTCCTTTTCTCTACTTTTGACCATGAGATCATCGACATAACACTCAACTTGATGATGAATGAGAGTCATAGCTCACTAGTTTGTAGCATCATCATTTTTAAGGCTGAAAGGCATGACCTTATAGCAACAGATTGTTCTAAAAGTAGTGTTTCTTTCATGTTCAGGGGCCATCTTTCTTTGGTTACATTCAAATGAGCCATCAAGAAAGAGAAGACCGCATGAGATGAGGCAATGTCCACTATTAACTCTGGGATTGGTAGTGAAAATTTGTCTTTTGGACATGCCTTATTTAAATCCCTAAAATCAACACATATGTGAATTTGGCCATTCTTTTTCTTAACAGGGATGACGCTGGCTCACCAGGTAAGTTATTTTTCTTCCTGGATGAAGCCAACATCGATTAGTTTCTTGACTTCATAAATGAGCTATTATTCTATGTCTAATCGCATGCATCTAGGAGCTTGCTTGATAGAGTTACCAGTAAGCTCTATTGCTAGTTTATAGACCACTACGTTAGGAGCCAATCCAAGCATCTTTTCACAACTCCATATAAAGTAGTCCTTATACTAAGTCAATAGCCTAACTAAGTCATTGGTTTTAATTTTATTCAATAAAGAACTAATGTATATCGGGCATGGATCTTCTTCAGTTCCTAAGTTGATTTCCTTGAGCTTGTCGATGGTTGAATTGATCTCTTCTTTGAACTGTGGCAGTGCATCTTTACTTCAAAATCATCTGGATCATCTGAAATTTCTAAGCACGACTCCTCATATAATATGATTTAAGAGAACTTATCATATTCCAAATAATTGGTGATGACTAAACAATATTCATCATCATTGATTGGACCCACTAAATCCTAGTCCTAGTCTTGATTGAGAGGTTTTGCATTTGTTCTTCCATATTCTTTCAAAGTAGTCTGACTTGTGCTCTAAGTATTCACACCTGTGGATGACTTAAGGGATTCCTTAACTACTAAACCCTCAACTTTTGGAGAGGAAAATGGGGTTAGAGCCAAGGTTCGCAACTGATGCCTAACTATTTCACATATACACTTGGATACACTTATGCTTTGCTTTAGAGCACGATCTTCATCACTATCTGGCTCAAGTGTCACCTCCATGGAAATCTACTACTGAGAAGAGCTGGCTAGTGTGCTAACTATATAAGACTCATTCTATGAACTGTATTCTAAGTCTATATGGATAGCAGGTGTACTCCTAGTAGCTAGGACATATCTTCTGTCGGTGGCCAATAAAGAGGGTTTCCACCCCTGGGACTACCTCTAAACTGGCCTCTTCCTCTGTCTGTTGGATGTTAGGTCATCATACCCATATGTTTGAATGGATTAAAGAACTATGGGTGGAATCTAATGTCAGGCTCCACTTCCTCCTCCAAGTCTATTTCCTCTCCCTTTAATATTTTTTTTCATTTTCTCTTTTCTTTTCTTATTTTCCTTTTGTCTTTCTTTTTCTTATTCTTATTCTTTTGATGTTCTTTTTAAGCTTTGGCAAAGTTTATGAGAATAGATTTATTGAATTTGAGAGAGGTAGTAAGCCGCATCCTCATATATGCCGACCTTATGAACTATAAATCACTTGAGATCTCCTTTGACACTATAGATGATCCCACCTCTCACGAACATCATACACTGATGTAGAGAGGATGGAACTATGTCATTCTCATGTATCCATGGTCTTCTAAGCAAAGCGTTAAAAGATGCATTTGAGTCTATAATATGAAACTTGACTTCGGTCTTCCAATCATCTAACTCCAAGGGCAACACTATAGAGCGTATGGCCTGTTGACCTCACTTTTGGAGTGTGAATTCAATCTTCTCATCTTAGACTTAGGAGTCTTCTAGACACTAAGACTTCCCTAGTCATAAGAAACTTCTAACAATTAGGTAAACACTTAACCTAAGCCTAAAGACTTAGAAGGGGTAACCATATGATTAAGTTATGCTTTAGGGATTAGGATAATCCACCTACCATACAACCCAAATCCAATCCATGTTTACCTTCTCAAACCAAACCTCAATTTCAATTCAAACATCAAATTCAAATCTAAATCCAAACCCAAATTCCAAAACCAAATGATTGAAGCCCATGATCAAATCCAAACTTCAAACCCTTCCTAAGCCACATGACCTAACCCATGGAATTAGCCAAATTTTAATCCAAATCAATCCAAAATCAATTGATTTTCTCATAATCAATTTATATCTTCAATTATATTCTTAAATATAAATCAAATATACTATCAAATAATCAAAACTAAACCAAACTAATTCAAATTAAATAAAAACTATTCCTAAGCTATATGACCTATCCCATGAACTTAGCCAAATCTTAATCCAAATCAAGTCAAACTCAATTGATGTTCTCACAAATCAATCATATTTTCAATCATCTTCACAAATTTAAATGAATATGCATTTAAATCAACAAAACTAAATCAAACTAAATCAAACTAAATCAAAATCCAAACCTAAGCCACATGACCCAACTCCATGGACTTAGCCAAATTCCTTCATTACAAAACCCAAATTCTATTGATTCTTTCATGAATCAATCATACCTTCAATCATATTCACAAATATAAATTAAATCTACAATCATAAAGCTAATCCATAATTAACCCAAGTCAAACCCAACTTAACCCTTTTGACATCAAATGAACAAAAACCCATTTGAACCCAAGCTAATTGTAATTTAATTTATATATCAATCCCAAACCCATATAGAAACTCAACTAAATCAAACTCAAAATCAAAATTCGTCCACTTGACCCAAAGTGGCCAATTTGACCAATTTGATCCAAGTTCTAATCCTACCCAAATTAGATTGAACCAAGCCCATCAAAACCTCCCATCATGATTGTTGATTACCCTAGGTTTATCAATTATCACAAATTGGGTCAAACCAAGCCAACATGGTCTTTTGACCAAGTCAACCCCTAACCCATATCTACCCAAATTGCAACCTTCAAATCCCTTGAAACTAATGATTCATACCAAATCAAAATCAATATTTGAATATGACTTGACCTTGAATTGAGTCAAACCAAACCCAATTGGCCCTCTTGACCCAAGTTGCCCCAAATTGACTGAAGAGCAAATTGGGTCAAATCAAAATATAAACTAAATTGATTATAACCAATGGCTCAAGTTCATTCCAATTTGATTGTTAAACTTGACCAAAGCCATGATTGGACCCAATTGAACCCAATTGACCTACTTAGCCCAAAGTGACCTAAAGGTTCAAGTTGTCCTAAATCAAAACCAAATCCAAATTAATTGAAACCAAAACCTACAATCATCTTCAATTGGTCAACTAAACCTAAACCAACGCCAAGCCAATTTGGCCAATTTTATCAAATTGGTCAACATAACCCATTTGACCCAAATGGATTGAAATGAGCTAAAATCAAATCTAAGCCAAACTAAACCAAACCAATTAAACCAAAACATTCCAAATGATCGTATGAACTCAACCCTTGGTTTGACCCAATTTGACCAATTGGTCAACCTAACCCAACCTTTGACCTAAATGAATCAAATTGAGCCAAACCAAACCAAATAATCTCCAGTTGACTTAAAATTTTGGGTTACCCACTTTTGTCTCATTTTTAATCTGCCCAAATCAAATCCAAAGCCAAATAATCATTCTACCATTGGGTCAAGGGAATCACATGAGACAAATGACCCATGTAAGTGGTCATTTTCAATCCTTGTCCACTTGGCACTCTCTTAATGGTCCACCTAGGCAACTAAGACACTACCCAACCTGACCCAAGGCGTGGTTGGTTTGGCCATGATCCATGAGAGGTGAAATCAACTCACTCGCCCCATTGGAGCATTTGAAACCCTTAGGACACCCATGATTTCTCCTTGGTAGCCACCTTCACACCTTCAACCAACCAAGCCGAGCCAACTCACCTCCATCATGCCACCCATGACTCCCTGAGATGGCCAGACTGCCACTAGAATTCAAACCCGATCCCACCATTCAATCAAGATTAAGGGGTATACACCATATCATTTCCTCTCAAACACACACAAAAGTCATTCCTCAGAGCCCTAGCTACCCAAGATGAGCCGCTAGAGAAATTCCCTAAGCTCCCAAACTAGTTCCTCAATCAGAAAATGCCATTCCCGTCCATCCTGAAATAGGACACTCCCATTCCTTAGGCCTCGTCAAGCAAGAAAAATCATCTCCCAAACTTCCCGAGCACCAGAGGTGGAACTTCAATCAAAGTTAAGCTCCAAATAGTCGGTTCATGGAGTGAACGTCAAGGAATTCCAATTTAATGCCTTCATCTCCATTAGATGAAGCTTCTTTAATCATTTGAATAGCCAGTCTTGAGCTTTGGTGAGGCATGCTTTCAAAACTGATCCTTAGGCAAAAATGGGTTGAAGCTTTTTGAAGAAAACTTGCATCTCGTGTGATCTTGATCGTTGGCTCCCCTCCAATCGATATCGTGAAGGTTTAGGATCCTTTTGGAGTTGATCCAAACTCGGGTAAGCTCGGATCAAGTGATCAATGGTGGACAAACTCTATTCTCCCTCACTCGTGTGATGTTAGATCACCATCCATTCGCATGATCGAATGGACGATTAGATCACTAGATTGATCGAACAGCCCACCTGAGTGAGCTCTTAACATCCTATGAATCTTTGACACTAAGATTTCCATTACACATCTAGTGATTAGGTGAACACCTAACCCAAGCTAGAGACTTAGAAGTGTTAATCATAAGATTAGGCTATGGGTTTAAGGAAATATCTTAGCCTAAACTAATCTAGATACACTTTCTCAAATCAAACCAGACTCAATTCTCAAATCAAATCTCAAATTCAAATTCAAATTCCAAATCTAATTTTAAAATTTGACTCCAAATGATTGAAACCCAAAATCAAATCCAAATCGTAAAACCCTTTCTAAGCCATATGAACCATATTCATAAGCTTAGCCAAAACTTTCATTAAATCAAATCAAACTCAATTGATCTCTTTATAAATCAATTATTCCTTTATTTATATTCACAAATATAAATGAAATCCAAATTCAAATGACCAAAACTATATCAAAATCAAATCCAAACTCAATCTAAGCCCTTTAAGCCAATTCTTTGGACTTAGCCAAATTCTCGGATCAAGTCAAAACCAATGAATTTTCTCTTGAATCAATCATTCATTCAATTATCTACCCAAATATAAATGAAACCTATAACCATCAAATCAAATCGAAACCAACCCAAGTCAAACCCAACTTAGCCCTTTTGACTTGAAAATTTCAAATGAGCCAAAATCCCTTAAACTCCAAATTGATTGCCATTGAACTTATATTTCAATCTAAGGCTCATATATAGGTTCAAATAAATTTGAATCAAACCAAAACCAAACTAATTGACTCACTTAGGTGCACTTGACCTAAAGTGACCTAAAGAACCCATTTGAGCCAACTTCTAATCCAACCCAAATTGGATTGAACCAAGCTCACCAAAATCTTACACCATGATTTGACCACCCTAGGATGATAATTGCAATCAATTGGGCCAAAGCCCAATTGGCCATTTGATCCAAATTGACCCAAATTGGCCTAAAGAACAAAATCGGTCAAATCATGATCTAACCCAAATTGATTGCAACTAATGGCTCAAGTTCATTCCAAATTGATTGAAATTAGCAAATTAAACCCAATTTGATCAATCGAAATTAATTGGGTCAACTTGACTCAACCTAGCCCAAATTGGCCTAAAGGATCAATTTGGCCTAAATCAAAATTAAATCCAAATTAATTCAAACCAAAGATCACATTCATCTTAAATTAGTCAATTGAACATGAATCAACCCATAACCCAAGCTAATTTGGCCAATTTTGGTCAAATGGGTCAATTTGGCCCAAAATGACCCAAATTGGGCCAAATCCCTTGAAACCAAGCCAAAACCTATTAGGGGTTGGTCAAATCCGACCCAAACCCATTTGGGATCAGCCCAAAATAAACCCAACCCATTTAAAATCCCTCATGAATCCTCCCCCACATAGGATTCCACCTAACTTCATTTAATTCCCCCATCACATGCACTTAACCCCCCATCACATGGCCCCAATATTTTAATTAAACAAATCTGATCATATGACAGCAAGAGAGGACTTTGGAGTAAAAATCCATTATAAAAATGGGTATTTTCATCCATTATAAAAAGAGGGGGAGATGAGGCTTGAGCTCTCTTCCTCCCACCACTATTCAGCTCCTAAAAACTCCCCAAAGCAAAAGGGAACCCATCCCCCACTTCGTTTAGCCACTTTGAACTCAAATAATACAATAATTTGCTCTTCCAGCGAGGCGACGGTAAACATCGAAGAAGGAGGCATTACATAGAAGTAAAGATTTAAGATTACTCACAGCTTCCTCATAAGATCTCCCTCGATCTTCAGCCAAAATCATCCTCGGTGAGGTAACTTTCATCAAACCATAGCCGGCCTTAGGATTTTGCATATTTTGTATAAAATTTCTCGCAATTCTAGGAATTTTTGTTAGAAAATCCAGCACTTTTATTTTAAATCATCCTAAATAGGAAATATAACTTTTTTTTTATGCAAATCGGTGCAAAAATGGGTCCATTTGGACAAGTTTTAGCTTAAAACTTTCATTTTTTCCAAAAATACCCCTGAAAACACTATTCAGCATCGGAGGATCACAGCCACCGTCCGATCCGCATTTCGCGATGGCTCAATCGCGTGGATCGCGTGATCAGGACGCCTCCGCGTGATGCGATCTGACCATCCGATGTGGTTTGATCGACGGCGCGATCGTGTGAAGCTTTCGAACTATCCGAAGCCAGACGCCTAAATGATCAAGTCCGGCGTGGTTCGCGTGATGGCTCGGATCGCGATCATGCGATCGCTTTGGGATGCGATCTGATCCATCCGATCTATGGCCGGTCCAGAAAGGCGTGGGTCACAAACCACGCGTATATATATATTTAATAAAATAATAATAATAATAATTCAAATCATCTGAAAATTCAAAAATTCATAGAAAATAAAATACCTAACCAAAAATTACAAACAAGGGCTCGTTGGATTCATCCTTCTAAGAGGAATCCAAAAAAACCAAAATACTTAAAATTTACTGAGTATTGTGAGCGTAATTTAAGTTTTAGTAAAAACTATATTTTATTAATTAAGCCAAACATATAAGTGAATTAAGTAATTTTTATTGAAACTAATGTTAAAATACACCTACAATAAAATTTCAAGTTAAAAGAACTTCTGGATTGGGAAAAATTAAATTTTTAAATTCAGATTATTAATTTTAATAAAATAAATTAAATAAAAATTCAAAAATTTACAAAAGTCTTCAAGATGACCTAAATCACTTCAATTGACATCCAGCACTCTTAAGAAAAATGATTCGATCTTTTAAATCTTAAGAAACCCAAATAAACAATTAAGATTAGAGTTTAAACAATTAAAAAGTTAATTAAAATATAATCTAAAAATAACTCAAATATTAAATCAAAAATTTGAATAACATTCATTAAATCATTAATCAAACTTTAAATCAGAAAAATATCATCTAAAGGAGATTAAATTAAATATGATTAAATATATTTAAGTTAATAAAACTCAATTTAATGATTAAATCTTAAATCAAACTCAAAATCCAAACGAAAACTTTGAAAACTTTAATGATACTAAATGTAAATTAATTAATCTATGATTAAATCATATCCATTTGGAATGAGATAATTAAAAACCATTGAATATTTCAACTAATAACTAAATTGAACATGTTAATGAAATCAAACAAACATAATAAATAAATCAAATAGTAAAACCCAATAAAATAATCAAACTCAATTAGTCAAACATTTAATTAATGAAAATTTAATAAATTAATCCATCATCTTAATTAATCAAATTAATTTAAATAAGTTAAATTAAAGCTAACTCTAAAATTAAGCTTAAATCAAACCCATAATTAAATTTAATAATCTTAAATAAATTAATTAATTAAATTAAAATCATATGAAACCTAAACTTAATCAAACATAATTAAGATGCAATTAAACACTAATCAAAACTTAAATTAAACATAAATCATTAAGTCATTAATCTCTAATCAAACAAACCTTTAATTAATAATAATTTTAATTGACCCTTAATCAAACTTAATTAATTAAACATCTAATTAATGCAAACTTAATAAATTAATCCATTATCTTAATAAACCAAATTTAACTTTATAAATCAGATTAAAGTTAATTCAAATCAAACACTTAATTAATATACTAATTAATTTAATCACACCTATTAAATAAACTAAGTAAGTTAATTAAATTAATCATAATAAACCTAAGCTTAAATAGAAATTCAATTTAATACTAATTAAACCTAATTTAAACTTAAATCATTAACTCATTAATTACATCATTAACCTAAATAAATATGAAATTAAATTAAAAATTAAATAAATCTTTATTTAATTTAACAATTAATCACACCTCTTAAATAAAGTAACTGAGTTAATTAATCAAACATAATTAAGATGCAACTAAATATTAATCAAAATCTAAATTAAACATAAACCATTAAGTCATTAATTACATCATTTGTCTAAACAAATATGAAACTAAATTAAAAAAATTAAACAAACCTTTATAATTAACATAAATACACTTATTAATTAAATTAATCACATAATCACATTGAACCTAAGCAAACCCATAGACCAATAAAACTAATTAAATCAAATTGAATCAAATTAAGTTAAATCAAGAAAGATTCTGATCAATTTAATATAGAATCAAATCAAATCTCATTCAACCTACTTAAATAAATTAAACTAATTAACTATCCAATATATGAAATCTAAATGCAAACCAAACTTTGATGAACATGACAATTGGACGTGATTAAAAATAAAATCCCAATTACAAAGAATCAAACCCAATTAGAATCAAAATTAAAATCTTAATTAATCTAATCCGATCAAATTACAAATAAATGAACCACAATGGAATTAAATAAACATAAAGTTAAATCACATAACCATGATCAAAGAAAAGAATTAAATATTTAAAAGGATATTGAATTATCAAGATTCAATTAAATCAAAGTACCTAATATAAAATTAATCAACCAAAAATGCATGAACTTAAACAAACTTAAACTCCATTAGACATTAAGGATATTGAATTATCAAGATGCAATTAAACTAAAACATCTAATTCAAAAAATCAATTAATCAAATACTTAAATAAACTCAAATTCTAAATTCTAAATCAAATCAAATAAATTGAATCAAATGAATTACACAAGTTCAAATGGGCTAATCAAGATACTTAAGGACTTTAGTTAGATTCCTTAGGAATTAGGATGTAGAATAGGGTGAGTCCTGTCTACAGATGGAATTCATCCTACTCTTTATTCTTGAGAACCTAAATATCATTTCAACCAAATAAAACTGAAATAAAAATGAAAATCAAATCATTAAATCATTTAGATCATCACCCAAAGATAAAATTTAAATTCAAACTTCAAATTGGAACTTAAACTAAAGAAGCCTAGTAAAGTCTTGCTACACAAGCCTTAAGCACACACATTAGAATACTAAGTCACTACTTCTAGTGCTAAGTTAGGGCATTGTATGTATGATGTTGTGTTTTGTTTTGTGATGTAATGTTTTAGACTGGATGTTAGGGTGTATGTTTCGTAGACTGGATGTTAGGTCATTATTAGCCTAGTTATATTTTCTGCAAGGGGTTGTGCTTAAAGGGGCCGCTATAATAAAAAAAATATAAATGCTTTTGCTGTGCAGGTTGCTTAGCCCCAATGTGTAACCCATATTAGGATAGGTGGGCTTGGTTACCCTTGTATGGGTGCTAAGTCCAAATTATTCATATAACTGCTTGGGTTGTATGGTGTGTTTAGCTAACATTTGTTTTCTTAGATTTTCTTTGATGTAATTTTGCATTAGGAACTAGGATTAGTGCTATGAGGGATTAGGATGAGCGTGGCCGAGGCTTAGTCCACATTACCTTGATGCCTTTGGAACAAATCAAATCAAAAGAAAGAGAATGAAGAAATGAAGAAAAGAAGACCCCATAGCATATATATTATTTTTGTAATCTGGGTTGTAGAAGGGTAGAGCTCGGCTACCCATCTTTTCTTTTCTCTTTTCGGGGTGTACGGTAGAACCCAACAGCACTGGCCTTTTATTCTTTTATGGTAGTCTATAAAATTGTTAGATGTTGTGTTTCGATTGCGCATTAGAACAACATGCTTTTCATAGTTTATTTATGATTGATGTTTGAATGTGTCTTGTAGATAAAATTAATATTTTTAACAACTCATAACTAAAATTTTAAAATAATTCATAACCTCACATAAAAGTCTAGAATTAAATCTGATAATAAAATTTTAGTAACCCCTTATGGATGGATGAATGTATAATATCATGCATGTCATATTCTTTCACTCTTGTTAAGAGGGGCTTCCATCCTTGCCAGAGAATCAAGGCTTAACCTATGAGAGCCTTTGGTGGAAGACACCCCTTTCTCTCTTGATTTGGCCCATAATCAAATTCTCATGCATTTAGGCATACAAAATTCCATAGCCTGTGTCAAAACAAAACATCCAAAAGAATCAAATAAATTTGATAAAATTTGCATTCGATTAAGTCATGGATTCATACCACTCATGCTCTATTCTCTTAGGGAGTGAGTCTAAGGACTTAGTTTCCTTTCTAAATGAACAACGACCTAGCCATCTTGCAAATCATAAGACTTGCTTGCATGGATTTAATGCATAGGAGGAGTTAGCTGGCTGCCACTCTAAGCGATAATAAGTCCAGCAGTCGGGTAGTTTATTCTCTCTTGTGGAGGTAAACCATATACCCATTTTTCGCCTTAGATTTAGGTTGTGCCTTCGTTTTGTACCAAGGCTCCTTAGTTTAGGAATCTGAGGTAGCTATTTCCTTTGGGCTACAAGCATAAATCCTCACCTCTTAGCATTTCCACAATCTTATGTTGTGGAATTATAAGCCCTAGCAATCTAATAAAATGTCAACTCAAATAATCAACTCTTTTCAATTTCAAAAATATAAAGCCCAACTATAGGGTAGATTGGAATGCTCACTAGGCTTCCTAGTATCATGAACATTTCCTACTTTCTCCCTTTGGATTCCAAAATAAGTCTTCTCCTTGATCTATCCCATTTGATTTTGTAAAATAGCGAATCCTTTGATAGTCTTAACCTTAAACTCTTTGGAGACCCTAATTGTCTACTTTAATCGAGAGTATTCTTAAGAAATTCTCATTTCTTGGGATGTAATTAACTATGGGGCTTGCCTCCATAGGAACTTAATGAACCCTTAAAATAAACCCTACTTTACTTTTCCATGTAAAGTAGGGAAAGATCTCGGTATATTCAAGACCCATCATGCCTTAGAGTCCTTATGTGATTAGGTCCATTATATGGTGGTGATTTCTATCTTTGAGATAGTACATCATTCCTTGATGTCATACCCATCACTTCAATAGTACCCCCCAAGATCACATGGTGTCAAAAATAAACACCACAATTTTTCTAGCACTCAGGAGGGTTCCTCTCTCCATCTTTAGTAGACAATTATTGTCTCCAAGCATCGATAGTTGACTTATGTTTTATATATGCCCAAGACTATCATTCTTTCCATTGGCACTTAGCTTATTTCATCCTTAAGCAAAGTGCACCAACATCCTTTAGGTTTTAGGACCTCACTCCGTGTAGGTCTTAAAATCCTATTGGTTCCCCAATAGGTGAAAATTAAAATTAATCAAAGGAGATGACCAAAATTAAAAATCTCTTCACCATTTTGATGGTGAGGCAAGGTTCATCCCATGAACAATAAGAGAATAAAACTCTTCTACAAAATAACATGTCTTTCCAAAAGCACTTTTTCAAAATCCACATAATAAGGGATATGTACACAAAAGTTTATAAGAAATTATCTCAAAACACATATAACCAAACCTTAATTAACAAATCCAATGATTATTACAAAAAGGTTCTTAAAAAGAAATTAAAATCAAAATCAAAATCAACAATTTTTAATTTTCAAAAGTACATTTTCTTTGGAAATGACTATCCCCATCCCACACACTCAAATTTGTTGGATGGAGATTCTATTTTCAAATAAAACTATGATATAAAAAATTGAAACTCCACTTATCATACTTCACATGTGCCAGAGTTGAAGTTTCCCCTCTTTTCGAAAAGCAATAAACCATACACACATAAAAGAGAAATCAAGACATATTTGAACCCCCCCACCTGACATAACCAAATTTGTCAAATGGGAGTTCCCCTTTGAAGAAGGTAGAGCAAATTGAATTCTATTTGCATTTGTCTGATAGAATTCCTTCATGCCAAAGTCTTGAACTTCAAAACACATTGGGAGCTCATTTGACATGATCATAAGTACAGTGAACTCCATTTTACCTAAGTCGTTAAATAAGTTCATTTTCTTTCAAAAAAATAATAAACACATTTGACTTTCACTTAACATACCAAATTTGTTAAGTGAGAGTTTCATCTTCAAACAAAAAAAATATCATAAACACATTTGACTTTCACTTAATATACCAAATTTGTTAAGTGAGAGTTTTATTTTCAAAATCAAAACACATTGAACTTTCACTTAACATACCAAATTTGTTAAGTGAGAGTTTCATTTTCAAAATCAAACACACTTGAACTTTCACTTAACATACCAAATTTGTTAAGTGAGAGTCTCATTCTCAAAGAAAAAAAAACATATCTCAAACAAATTTGGGGCTTTCACTTAACATATCAAACTTGTTAAGTATGACTCCCATCTTCAAAGAAAAGCAAATTTATCTCACGATCACATTTAACTTTCACTTAACATACCAAATTTGTTAAGTGAAAGCCTCAAACACCAAACATAATTCGACATGTGGCCTCTAAACATACCAAATTTGTTAAGTAAGAAGCCCCATTTTCAAATCAAAATATCACACAATCAAATCTTCACAAGAAAAATATTTCAAACACAATCACAACCTCTTCTTAGCATACCCAAATTTGCTAAGTAGAGGTCTTTCAAACTATCAATATTTTCAAACAAGATGCATAAACACAAATATCTCCAAGAAAATCTCTCCTCAAATTTTAAAACACCCAACATACCTAAATCGTTGAGTATGGGTTCTAAATCGAAATCAAATGGCAAAGAATCTCCTCAATATCCAAAATCTCCCTAAAATTTTTATGAACCCCACTTAACATCCTTAAGATTGTTCAGTGTGGGTTCAAATTCAAAATCAAATCAAAATCAATGATTGAAAGTGAATATAAGGCAAGTGTAACACTACATTTCAATGCGATTTTAGTGCAATCAATTATTTCAGTCCTCAGTCAGTATCTATGGCTCCCAACAAGCTCATGTTTTCCACTGGCCTAAACCTAGCCTTGGATCAAGCTAGTCTTTCTACCACGGCTCCGGTCATCTACTTTAGTGGTTTTGAGGAGTGAGGATTTCTTCAGGGACTCCCTCATTAATAAGAAGGAGATGGTGGCGGGGCCACTCATTCAATTTGATATGCCATCGATTCGTTTCCTCCACTAAAGAGGAAGGCCTGTTGTTCCTACTACCTTGCGATCAATTTACGTGCCGGTCGTTCCGGCCACAGGTGGTCATTACTCCTACTACAGCTACTACCCCCTCCTTGGATTCTCCAAAAGGGAAGACTGTCTTGCTTTCTAAAATAGTCTCCTCCACATTCGAGGTGGTGCTAGCTCACCTGCCATACCTACGCATTCACAGCTCAACAAGAACCAAGATCAAACTAAACATCACAAGAGGGTGCAGAGAGAGATGGATGTCGCTTCCCATGTGGTCGAGGAGGGATCTCCTATGAGACCTCTCCACATTTGAGTGGTAGTAGTTTCACCCCTCACCTCGATGGAGAGGAGGACTAGGAGGATTGCTACACTACCTCCACCACCAGCATATTTCAACACACCAGCTAGGGAGCACAGGAAGCCCTATGCCAGGCTCAGGATAGTCTTACGCCAGGTTGGTCGAGCCTATGGACGCTCAGAGTCTGGTATAGTTTTTGATCTGAGGACAGTTATCCTTAGGAGAGTCAAAGTTTGATATAGAGGGAGAGCCTTGGAGGCTCACGCATCAGCATGAGTGGAGGGAATGACGTGAGGTTTGTCGGGCCTCCGCCTCATGGATTTTCCCGATCACCTACTGGTCGATCGCTCGCATAAACATCATCCTTGGTGCTACATCATAGAGGAGGCCTATAGTCGAGCGATAGTTGGTGCTACCTCCGCACCGCTCCACTCACCGCCCACCATCACCTATCCAACTCATGGCATCCCCCATTCCAACCAAGATCTAGAAGCCCCCATCTGGGGAAAGACCAGCACCATTAGTGATCCAGCTACGGCCCAAGGATCCCACTCCATCTACTCCACCCATTGAGGTGAGGTCGAGCTCTCTTATTCAACCTCCCGCCTCAACTACGGAGAAGAAGGAATGGCGACCCAAGGCCGCCGTGGTCAAGTCACCACCGCACCACAAGCTTGCGCCTCCACCGCAACAAAGATCAAGAAAGGGATGAGGATATAGATGTAGTGTCCATGGCAGTAGATCCTTCCACAGTTAGTGTTCAGCTAGTGGGCAGTGATCAACATATACCTATCAATGAGCATAGTCCTCTTAGAGATAGTAGTACAGTGGCAAGCAATGCCCGATGTATTTCGTTAAGGACTATAGCCTCCATCGGTCAAGACGAGTGTTTGTCCCACGCATAACGCTTCGATGAGATTGTTGCTCAAGACTTTCTGAGAAGAGGAACTATGGGGATGACTGCCTGATGAAGAGATGCTAGGGTCAATTTTGATCCAGATGGGGATGATCTCTTGGAGACTCAAAGAAGTCCATATGGTTGACACTGGGGTTCCTCCTGTGGGATCAACATACCAAGAGGGTGTTGTAGTTGAAAGAAGACATAGCTCATTCAACCCAACACCTTCAAAGAGAGATGAGCATATTAGGAAGATGGAGAAAAAAGTTGAAGATTTATTAGTGGTAATTTTAGCACTTCAAGGCCAAGCTCCATCAGTACAACCTACTCCCATAGAGGCCAACCACCCTGGGTTGTTGCATGTTTTGGATCAGCCCAAGAGTACATCTCCCATAGACCAGATAGTGGCGATGCATAAGGTGGTGGACACCTCCATGCAAAAAAGATATTAAGCAGTTAGTGAGCAAGTGAAGGATGCATTGGCACAAGCCCGTGGCTCATCTATTCCAAAGGGTAGACCCTACCCGGAGGAATTTGATGGTGTCCAATATCCTAAGGGTTTTGTGCCTCCTTCCTTCAAAATTTTCGATGGAAGTGGGAACCCCTGGCAGCACATAGCACATTTCAGATGCTGCAATACTGGTGGCAGGGATGCACTTCTATTCCATCTCTTCATCATTAGTTTGACAGGCATCGCATTTGATTGGTACGTTGAACTACCCAATGGTTCAGTAAAGATTTTTTCTGAGTTAGAGCACCTCTTCATCAAGTGGTTTGCTGGAGCTCAGCAAAGGGTAACTGTGGGTGACCTCATTGTGGCCCAACAAAATCCAAATGAGTCCCTTGTTGATTATATTCTCAGGTGGTGAAACTTGAGTATGAAATGTGAACCACAGCTGTCTGAACAACATGCTATAGAAATTCTTCTCAAGAATATTCATGGTCCGATTGCCTTCATGCTCAAGGGATTTATGATCAAAACCTTTGAGAAGTTAATCAACAAGGCTAGCCTACAAGGGGAAGCCAAACAAGTTACCTTTTCAAGACCAATCATTCAAGCCTGCCACAGAAAAAGCATTCGAGAAGAAGCCAGGGGTAGTAGTGTCAGTAGATAGAGGGAAGCAGCCAGCTAGAGCTCAATATGAGAGACCTCATGCACATCAGCCTCCATTGCCACCTCATCTACCACCACCTCGGCCAGTATATTGACCACCACAGTTGCCATAACGGCTGCCACCGCCTCCACCATAATATACTCAGCAACAATACTCATATCCACCGCTCGGTAGCTATTACCCACCTACTCTTATTGATAAATTGAATAAGCCATATTCATTCAAGAGGGAGGTAGTTAGGAAGATCTTTAAGAATCTCTTAAAGAAACCTGACTTTACGTTACCTGAGCCCAAGTGGCTGGAAGATGTGGGCAAGAGTAATGATCCTAACTATTGCCCCTACCACCATATGGTCAGTCATGTCTTGGAGGATTGTGTCACCTTTAAGGACTAGCTTGAGCGCAGCTACAAGTCAAGAGCTATTGTCATCCCCAAGGAATACTTGTTAGAACAACTCTCTAGTTCTATCAGAGTAATTCTTGGGGATACTTATGATCCTCTTAAGACAAAAGAAGGTTGGGACATTGTCTTATCTCGAACCTCTAAAAAAGTGGTCTCTAAGATCAAGAAGCTTTCTTTATAAGTGTCTAAAGTAACTCAAACCTCCAACACCAAGGAAGGTTTGCAAGTTGCCAAAGACAACTTGAAGAAGGTGTCAGCCCAGCAGCAGCAGCAGCCTACCTTACTTGCCCGGGATAGCATAGTAGCACAACCACCGTCCGAGCCCAACACTCCACTATTGCAGCTACTACTTCTTCCTCCACTAGCTCCTCTCTCGCCAATAGAGCATAGCGAGACAAGGGCACTATACCCCTTTCTCCTTTTTATTAGATTTCTATCATGTACCTCCATCTAAGAAGAAATCAATGAAGAAAGCTTTCACTTACATCTTGTCCACTTCTGATACTCTAGATTTTATCCCTCTTGAAAACTCTTCAAGTCTACAAAATAATGATGACTTTAGTTTCGATCATTCCACCTTTGATTTAGAAATGGATTTTCCATTCCTGAATCATTCAGGTTTACCCATTGAAATTGATTTGGAGTCATCTGACTCTGATGATTCCATAGGAGAAGTCATAGGTACACCTGATGAGAAGGTAGAACTTCCTACAAATTCATCATTCCAAGAGGTCACTAAAGTTAACCTTCACAGTGGCAAAGTTCTACCTCCTAGGGTGGCACCTGAGGGATAAGGTAAAAATCATTGGTTCTAAAGAATGATAGCATCTCCACAAGATGCTCCACCCATGGATATGCTTGTGGAGGATCAAGCCAAGGTTGACTACAATGTCTAGCACATCTTAGAAAGGCTGCTAAGTTAAGTATATATGACACCTCATCTTATCCAAAGAGATGAGGGAATCTCTAATCAAGGCTCTCCTTGATCCGAAGATATGCTTAGCCCAGCTGATCGCTACTGAAGAGGAGGCTTGCAGTTCAGAGGACACTCTAGGAGTTACATTCAGTGATGAAGACTTGCTTCTAGGAACGACCAAGCACAACCACCCTCTTTACATTACAATGGATGTTGGAAGATACAGGATATCCAGAGTTCTTGTTGACCAGGGTGCATCGGTGAATATTATGAGTCTAAAAACCCTCGCTTACTTAAAGATTGACATCTCCAAACTTTCAAAAGAGAGGATGATGTAGAGAGGATTCAATGAACAAGGCATGAGGGCTTTAGGCTCTATAGTGTTGCCATTAGAAGTGGATGATTGGAAGACTACAAGTTTCATATTATAGACTGAGATACATCTTTCAATGCTTTACTTGGGAGACCATGGATACATGAGAATAATGTGGTTCCATCCTCTCTACATCGCATGAAGTTCATGAGAGGTGGGATTGAATCTCAAAGGAGATCTTAAGCCATTCAGTTCATGAGGTCGAGAATATAAGATGCGACCTACTATCTCCCTCAAAATCAACAAGTCTATTCTTGTGAACTTGGTGAAAGTTCAAAAAAATAAAAGAAAAGAAAAGGAAAAAAAGAAAAAAAAAAGAAAAGAAAAAAGAAAAGAAAAGAAAAGAAAAAGGAAATGAGAAAGAAAATAAAAGGGAGAAATAGACTTGGAGGAGAAAGTAGAGCCTAACATTATATTCCACCCACAGTTCGTTACTCCATTCAAACATATGGGTAGGATGACTCAACCTCCACCAGGAAGAGGAAGAGGCAGATCCAGAGACATGCCTAGAGATGGAAGACCTCCTTATTGGCCATCCAATAGGAGTTATGTCCCTACTACCGATACACCTACTATCTCATATAGACTTAGAATCTAGTTCGAGGATGATGAGTCATATATGATTAGTAGTACACTTTAGCACTTCAGCATATCCCCATGCAGGTGATGTTGAGCCGACGGTGATGAGGCTCCTAAGCAAAGCATAAGTGTATCTGAGTCTATAAGTGAAACAATGAAGCATCAATTGGGAACTTTATCTCTAACCCCACTTTCCTCACAGAAAGTTGAGGGTTTGGTAGTTAAGGAAGCCCCTAAGTCTTCCACAAATGTAAAGGTGCAGAAGTTCTTTCTTGGAGCATC
Source organism: Cymbidium sinense (assembly GCA_021442155.1). Taxonomy (NCBI): domain Eukaryota; kingdom Viridiplantae; phylum Streptophyta; class Magnoliopsida; order Asparagales; family Orchidaceae; genus Cymbidium; species Cymbidium sinense. The sequence goes on from CM038216.1 coordinate 97,357,524, forward strand.
ATCCTCAAGTCAAGGCGATGTAGAACTTGAGGATGATTCATATAAAGATTTAATAGAATTACCTTTTGATTGGTATTCATATGTGTTCTTAATTTAGCAAAGAAAGGATTAATTCCACATGCTTGGTCTAAACACAGGTTGGATTACTTTGAAAGGTTATGGGATAACAAATGCAGACATTCACAATCAAGACTAGGACTAGGATTCAGTACAGTGGGTCTAGTTGATGATGATGATTATTGCTTAGTCATCACCAATCATTTGGAATCTGATAGGTTCTTTTCAAATCATGCTAACTCATGAAGAGGTGTGCTTAGAAACTTCAGATGATCCAAATGACTTTGAAGTCAAAGATGCACCGCCAGAGTTTGAAGAGGAGATCAGATCAACTATCGATGAGCTCAAAGAAATCAACCTAGGAACTGAAGAAGATCCATGACCAACATATATCAGTTCTCTATTGAATGAAAAAGAAACCAATGATTTAGTGAAGCTATTGATTGAGTTTAAGGATTTCTTTGCATGGAGTTATGAAGAGATGCCCGGTTTATCTCCTGACATAGCAGTCCATAAACTAGCAATAGAACCTAATGCTAACCCTATCAAACAGGCTCCTAGACGCATGCGATTAGACATTGAACAACAAGTCACTTTTGAAATTAAGAAACGATGCTGGCTTTATTAGGGAAGAAAAATATCCTACCTGGTTGGCCAGTGTCATCCCAGTTAAGAAAAAGAATGGCCAAATTTGCATATGCGTTGATTTTAGGGATTAAAATAAGGCATGTCCTAAGGATGAATTCCCACTTCCTATACCAGAATTAATGGTGGACATTGCTTCATCTCATGTAGTATTCTCCTTTATGGATGGGTCATCTGGCTACAACCAAATTAAGATGGCCCTAGAGGATGAAAGAAACACTGCCTTTCGAACCCCCATCAGAATATATTTTTATAAGGTCATGCCTTTCGGCCTTATAAATGCCGGTGCCACATACCAGCAAGCTATGATTCGAATCAATGATGAACTCATTCATCATCAAGTTGAATGCTATATCAATGATCCCGTTGTCAAAAGCAAAGAAAAGGAAGACCATCTCTTTGACTTGAGAGTAATTTTTGAACGGTTAAGATAATAGAACCTCAAAATGAACTCCCTGAAGTGTGCATTTGGAGTAGCTTCAGGAAAATTTTTTTGGGTTTGTTGTCTGACACCGGGGAATTGAAATCGATCCGAAAAAGATCAAAGCAATATTAGAAATGCCACCCCCTAAAATCTTAACACAACTCAGGTCATTCCAAGGGAGGTTGGCGTATCTAAGATGCTTCATTTCCAACTTATCAGGAAGATGCCAACCATTCTCTGCACTTATCAAAAAGGATGCCAAGTTCAAATGGGATAACAAGTGTCAGCATGCTTTTGAAGACATCAAGCAATATCTGATGGCACCTCTAGTCCTAGCAGCCCCTATCCCGGGCAGGTCGCTCATATTATATACTACTGCATTAGATGACTCCCTTGGTGCTTTGTTGGCTCAAACCAACGATGAAGGGAAGGAGAACTCTCTCTATTATCTCGCATCTAATCCCTGGAGGCAAACTATCCACTATTGAAAAACCTAGCTTTAATCTTGCTTTGCTATGGCTACATGCTTTCTCATAAGGTGAACTTGATCTCTAGAGTCAATCCACTACAATTTCTCATGACACGGCCGACCTTATCTGGACGGTTGGCACATTGGTCCATGATTTTATCTCAGTTTGATATAACATTCGTACCCCTCCGTGCCGTAAAAGGATAAGCACTTGTGGATTTCTTAACAGCAAACCCACTCCCTGCTAATTCTCTGCTTAACGATGATCTCCCCAATGAACAAATCATGAACTTAGGGGATACTAGTGTTCACCATTGGGAGATATACTTTGATGGTGCAACTTCCTCTCAAAGAGGAGGAGAACCACACCTTACTATCCCAGGGAAGGCAAGGGTAGGAATAGTTCTCCTAACTCTAGACCGCGATGTGATGAGATTCTCATATCATTTGTCCAATCCATGCACCAATAATGAAGCCGAATATGAGGCTCTGATTGTCGGTCTGGAGTTAGTAATTACACTATGCATCCAGAGTATCAACATCTTTGGAGATTTTTAGTTAGTCATCAACCAAATCGCTGGGTCCTACAAAGTTCTAAAGCCTACGCTCCATCATTACCACAAGTACACTATGGAGTTGTTGGCCCAAATCGAGGTTACCATCTACAAGATTCCTCGAGGAGAACACAATAGCGTGCATTAGCCAAGCTTGCCAAAGAGTTGGCATGTCGGAAGATGAGTCCATTCCAATAAGGGTCCAAAATAGATAAGTTATCCCTTATTGATGTTGAACATCGAGATTCTCTTGAAGGGGAGGTTGCCATTACCAGGGATGAGGAGCGATTGAGGCAACCATTCATAGATTATTTAAATATAGGCAAACTACCTCAAGAGAAATCACTGGCACACCAGGTGAAGTAGAGAACCCTTTCCTATACTCTTGTAGGCGGCACCTTGTACCATAAGTCTTTCAATCATATGTGGTTACGTTGTCTGGACAAACATGAAGCCCGTAGAGTCATGACCGAGGTACACTCAGGGTTATGTGGGGCACATCAATCCGGTCTGAAGATGAAAGCTAAGATCAAGAGACTAGGATACTACTGGCCTTCGATGATCCGCATGGATGGATAGCTAGATACCATCAATGTCGGTACGGTGTGGTCCTATATCAACCTTCTAACATTCTACATCCTACATTGGCCTCATGGCCATTCGAGTGTTGGGGTACTGACATTGTGGGTCTGATCGATCCTCCTTCTTCCAAGGGTCATCGATTCATTCTAGCTGGTACTGACTACTTTTCCAAATGGGCGGCAATCCACTTAGAGGTCACGCTTAACATGTGCTCCAATTTTAGAACCATATCGATATAGGTTTGATTTATATCCGATAATGGTATGCGCATTCAAGAGCACTAAAATCAATAGCTTTTCTCAAAGACACAACATAGATTGGAGATATTCTACCATCTACTATCCAAGAGAAAATGGGTTACCAGAAGCCTTCAACAAAACCCTCATTCAAATACTAAAGAAAGCACTATATGACAACAAACGATATTGGCATGAACAGTTGGTTGAAGCTTTGTGGGCCTACCGTACCACATATAGAACTCCAACACAATCTACCCCTTTCTCCTTCGTGTATGGGTCCGAAGCTGTTCTACCATTGGAAGTCCAACTCCCATCACTAAGGATAGCCATGGGTAGCAAAATCACAATAGAACAGAATGCCAAGTTACGGTTGGAAGAGCTTAAAGATTTGGAGGAGAGACGCCTACGAGCGTGCCAAAACCTCGAGTTATACAAAGCCAAGATTCTTCAAGCTCATAACAAGTTGGTCCGTTCTAGAGCTTTTCAAGTAGGAGAGCTTGTTTTAGTTCTAAGGAGACCAATTATTGCTCGTCGAAAGATAGGAGGAAAGTTTGAACCCACTTGGGAAGGCTATTATGCCATAGAAAAGGCCTACCAAGGAGAGTCTTACCAACTCATAAATTGTAAAGGAGAGCACCCGATGCTTCCAATCAATGGGCTCTACTTAAAGAAATATTATCCATAAACCTTGTTTGAAAATAATTATCAATAAAATCTCTATTCATCTCAAATTTTATTTCTTCTATGTTAGAAATATCTTTGCTTGTGAATTCACCATGATATATTTAGGGTCCCCCAGTGGCATCCTATCCCTTTATATCAAACAAAAAACACACATATCTTTGTCTCAGGCTATTTTGATGTGGAAGCAAGCCCCATGTGGCACTCACTCATTAGCTACTCTAGGTCGGGTTTGATTTGTTGCCCAAAGCAACTGATCACCCCAGTGGTCATTTGTTGGAGGATGTGAGTTCCCGCACTTTTTTCCTAATTTGACCATTACAAACTGACGAGCGCCTTATCAGTTTGGTAGTCTTCACTGCCCTGTTAGTGAACTACCTTATGTTGGCTTTGTTTAATAAGATGTGAGTCCCAACGCTTTCTTATTGAACTAGCCACCATACTCTGACTAGGTCAAGTTTCCCTGAGGTTTAGGTGTAAGTGTCTCCAGTGGCATCCTATTCCTTCATATCAAACACAAACAAACATATGTCTTTTTTTTCTCGGGCTATTTTGATGTGGGAGCAAGCCCCCTGTGGCACTCACTCATTAACTGCTCTAGGTCGGGTTCAATTTGTTGTCCAAAGCAACTGATCACCCCAGTGGTCATTTGTTGGAGGATGTGAGTCCCTGTGCTTTCTTCCTAATTTGACCATTGCAAAACCACCTTGTTGGTTCATAGTCTTCACTAGCCAATAAGCTACCTCATGGTTGATCCTATTTGAGAAGATGTAAGTCCCTGTGCTTTCTTCTTGAACTAATCATCATGACCTAACTAGGTCGAATATATTTGAGGTTTAGGGTAAGTCCCCAGAGGCTTCTTTCCTCTTGACTATGTTTGAGTCGATATAAGCCCGAGTGCATTCACTTAGTAATTCTCTAGCGGTGCTTTGTCGGGCGAAGATAGACTATCCCAACGTCGGTTTAGAGAGATGTAAGACTACACGCTTTCTTTCTAGACTAATTATTGCAAACTGATGGGCACCATAGGTTGGTTGATGTTCGCTATGTTGTGACTCACCGGTACACCACTCTTGGAAGATGTAAGTCCGTGCTTTCTCCATGAGTTGACCTGTGATATATGATTAGCCATGTCTTTTTCTACAAGGTGTTGGATTGAAGCCCCATTGCAGCCCCTTCCCCTGCAGGCATTCTATTTGGATCACATCCTTTGAGACCCCATTTAGACACTACCCAGGTTACTTTTGGATTGGGCGGTCCCCTTTCACGGTAGCCACCCGTGGTTGGAGAATTTGTTCATGGATGCGATTCTCCCCTTGATCATAGAATCGTCTATATAAGCTCCTTCTCGGTTTGATCCTCAAACGAGGGTCCACGATAAAACAAATTAAATAAACAAACAAAATATTTGCTAGTGGATTAGGAATTCAAGCCCCCAGTGGCCCCTTTTCCAAGCAGGCATCCTATATTTAGGGCAGTGTCAGCAAAACTCCCTATAGGAATTGCCTGACTACCTGAGTTGAGATAAATCCCTGGGTCGATACTCACTCCATAGTCACCCTTAGGTCGGGTTCAACTTATTGTGCCACCAACGAGTTACCCCGACGGTCATCTTTGCTTTGAAAGATATAAGTCTATTACGCATTCTTTCCAGCACGATAGTTGCAAACCGACGGGCCAGCCTAGGTCGGGCCTGATTTGTTGCGCAAGTGACCGATCACCCCAGTGGATTCTTGTTTAGGAAGATGTGAGTCCCCATGCTTTCTTCCTAACTTGACCATTACAAATTGAAATGCACCCCTTAGGTTGGTTAGTTCTAATTAACGGCTGGTAGACTATCCCTTTGGATTTGTAAACCTAAGATAGGCCTAGGCTGATATTAGGTCCTTCTTAGTAGATTCCTCGCAAACCAATAGGGTCCATCTAAAATTAAAGTAATTTTGACTATTCTTGAGTCGATATGAGTCCACAGCAAAATTTGCTCAAATAGTCACCCTAGGTCGGGATTGATCTATTGTTCCATCAATAGATCACCCCAACGGTTGATCCCTACTTTGGAAGATGTAAGTCTGCTATGTTTTCTTCCTAAATGCGGTCATTGCACGAAGGCAACCAAAAGTGGATAGTCCTACCTTGTGGTTGGTAGACTACCCTTTTGGACTTGTAAATTTGAGATAGGTCAAGGCTGACATAGCTCCTTCTCAGTGGGTCCATCGCACGCCAATAGGGTCCACAATATAACACACAAAATGAAATTAAATCAAATCAAATCAAATTAATCATCAGGACTACTCTTGAGTTGAGGTAAGACCCTCAGCGGCGCTCACTCAGTAGTCGCTTTAGGTAGGGTTCGATGTGTTGCTCGTCCAATAAATCACCCCAACGGCTTTTCCTTGCTTTGGAAGATGTAAGTCTACTATGCTTTCTTCCTAACATAGTTGTTGCACACCAAAAGGCAACCCCTTAGGTTGGATAGTCCTACCTTATGGCAAGTAGACTACCCCTTTAGACTTATAAATCTAAGACAGGCCAAGGCCCCTGTGGCTCCTTCTTAGTAGTCCATCACACCAACAGGGTCCATAACAAAATAAATTCAAAACCAACCTCCCCATTGGAGTCAAATTAAACATCTCAAATAAACCAAATTTCTCCCCAGCGAGTCGCAAATCAAATTAGCCTCTCTAGCAGAGTTTATATCTAAATCAAAAAAATTCAATCGAGTGTATATCCCCAGCGGATATGCCCTCAATCTAGAACCCTTCTCCCTAGTGGAGCCATAACAAATTAAATCGACCTCCCTAGTGGAGTCTGATCAAATAAATTAAATAAATCCAATTAAATTCTTATCCCTAGTGGATACACACCCAAATAAATCATATTCATAATCAAACTTAGATCCATATCCCCAGGGGATAACTCAAACCTGTTTCCCTAGAGGAAGGTTCATGTACTCAATCCCTAGTGGATCCCTTCTTGCTATCTAATGCCCTCGGCATAAAGAGAGCTACATTACACTAAGATCGTGATTCTATCTACCTTTCGGGTCTAGGTATAGATCACTTTCATTGTTTGTTGCAATCTTCTGGATGTTGTTGATCATTTCAATCAACGCCAATACGTGCGACGTGCCTTGTCAGTTACACCACACTTGTGGGGTCCTTTTGTTGACCTCACTTTTGGAGTGAGCTCTTAACATCCTCTTAGACTTAGGAATCTTTTAGACACTAAGATTTCCTTAGCCATAAGACACATCTAGTGATTAGGAGAACACCTAACCTAAGCCTAGAGACTTAGAAGTGTTAATCATAAGATTAGGCTATGCCTTAGGGTTTAAGGAAATTACCTATCCTATAGCCTAAACCTAATCTAGAAACACTTTTTCAAATCAAACCTAGACTCAATTCTGAAATCAAATCTTAAATTCAAATTCAAATTCCAAATCTAGTTTCAAAATTTCACTCCAAATGATTGAAACCCAAAATCAAATCCAAACCCTAATATTGCTTTTTAAGCCATATGAACCATATTCATAAGCTTAGCCAAAACTTTCCTTAAATCAAATCAAACTCAATTGATCTCTTTATAAATCAATTATTCCATTATTTACATTCACAAATATAAATGAAATCCAAATTCAAATTACCAAAACTATATCAAAAATCAAATCCAAACTCAATCTAAACCCTTTAAGCCAATTCTTTGGACTTAGCCAAATTCTATCCAGATCAAGTCAAAACTAATGAATTTTCTCTTGAATCAATCATTTATTCAATTATCTACCCAAATATAAATAAAACCTATAACCATCAAATCAAATCGAAACTAACCCAAGTTAAACACAAGTTAGCCCTTTTGACTTGAAAATTTCAAATGAGATCCTTAAACTCCAAATTGATTACCGTTGAACTTATATTTCAATCTAGGGATCATATATAAGTTCAACTAAATTGAATCAAACCAAAACCAAACTAATTGACTCACTTAGGTGCTTGACCTAAAGTGACCTAAAGAAATTTGAGCCAACTTCTAATCCAATCCAAATTTGATTGAACCAAGCTCACCAAAATTTTTCACCATGATTGTTGATCATCATAGGATGATCAATTGCAATCAATTGGGCCAAACCAAGCCCAATTAGCCATTTGATCCAAATTGACCTAAATTGGCCTAAAGAACCAAATCGGGTCAAATCATGATCTAACCCAAATTGATTGCAACTAATGGCTCAAGTTAATTCTAAATTGATTACTGAATTTAACCAAAGCCATAATTAAATCCAATTTGATCAATCGAGCCTAATTGGGTCAACTTGACTCAACTTAGCCCAAATTGGCCTAAATCAAAATTAAATCCAAATCAATTCAAACCAAAGACCACGTTCATCTTAAATTAGTCAATTGAACATGAATCAACCATAACCCAAGCTAATTTGGCCAATTTTGGTCAAATGGGTCAATTTGGCCCAAAATGACTCAAATTGGGCCAAATCCCTTGAAAGCAAGCCAAAACCCATTAGGGGCTGGTCAAATCCGACCCAAACCATTTGGGATCAGCCCAAAACAAACCCAACCCATTTTAAATCCCTCACGAATCCTCCCCCACATAGGATTCCACCTAACCTCATTTAATTCCCCCATCACATGCACTTAACCCCCCATCACATGGCCCTAATATTTCAATAAAATAAATCTGCTCATATGCCAGCAAGACAGGACTTTGGAGGAAAAATCCAAAGTCCTCAATCAATCTAGATCTAGCCCTAACCACCCCAACAAGATGGCATTCAATTTGGAGCCAAAATAATTCAAAAAAATTTGTATTTTCATCCATTATAAAAAGAGGGGGATATGAGGCTTGAGCTCTCTTCCTCTCACCACTATTCAGCTCCTAAAAACTCCCCAAAGCAAAAGGGAACCCATCCCCCACTTTGTTTAGCCACTTTGAGCACAAATAATACAAGAATTTGCTCTTCTGGCGAGGCGACGATAAACATCGAAAAAGGAGGCATTACGAAGAGAAGCAAGGGCTAAAGACTACTCTGAAGCTTCCTCACACACATAGGATCTCCCTCAGATCTTCACCGCTGCCGAAAATTATCCCCGGTGAGTAACTTTCATCAAACCGTAGCCGACCTTAGGATTTTGCATATTTTGTATAAAATTTCTTGCGATTCTAGGAATTTCCTTTAGAAAATCCAGCACTTTTATTTTAAATCATCTCAAACAGGAAATAAAATTTTTTTTTTGAATCGGAAAACGGTCCATTTGGACAAGTTTTGGCTTAGAAACTTTCATTTTTCCAAAATACCCATGAAAACACTTCACCACCGGAGGATCACGACCCGTCGATCCGGTTGCGGGATTGGGCGGCTTCGATCATGCGTGATCGTGTGATCCGGCCCGTCGCGCTGGATATGTCCGTCGCGGTTCGCGGATCGGGGCGATCGCGTGCTCCGAGCTTTAGAGTGAGCGATCCGAGCTTCATATCGCCGGAAATGATCTGAACCGTTCGATCGCGTGGTTTGCATAATCGACGGCTCATATCGCACGCCGATCGCGTGATCCTCGCCTCTAGATCACGTGATCTGATCTAGACCGTCCGATCAATGATCGGACGATCTAGAGAAAGGCGCCGGTCGTTGTCTTTCTCGCCCAAACCGCACGTATATATATATTTAATAAAAAAAAAATAATAATAATAATTCAAATCATCTGAAAATTCTAAAATTCATAGAAAATAAAATACCTAACCAAAAATTGCAAAAAGGGCTCGTTGGATTCGTCTATCCGAGAGGAATACAAAGAAAGTAAAATACTCAAAATTTATTGAGTATTGTGCGTAATTTAGGTTTTAGTGAAAACTATATTCCATTAATTAAGCCAAAAATATAAGTCAGATTAAGTTGAGATTTTCAGATATTGAAATTAATGTTAAAATACACCTACAATAAAAATTTCAAGTTAAAAGAACTTCTGGATTGGGAAAAATTAAATTTGTAAATTCAAATTATCAATTTTATAAAAATAAATTAAATAAAAATTCAGAAATTTACAAAAATCTTCAAGATGACCTAAATCACTTCAATTGACATCCAGGACTCTTAAGAAAAAATGATTTGATCTCTAAATCTTAAGAAACCCAAATAAACACTTAAGATTAGAGTTTAAATAATTAAAAAGTTAATTAAAATATAATCTAAAAATAACTCAAATATTAAATCAAAAATGAGAAATTGAATAGCATTCATTAAGTCATTAATCAACTAAATCAGAAAAATATCATCTTTAAAGGAGATTAAATTAAATATGATTAAATCTATTTAAGTTAATAAAACTCAATTAAATGATTAAATCTTAAATCAAACTCAAAATTCAACAAACTTAGAAAACTTTAATAATTTGATACTAATCGAATGAAACTAAATAAAATTAAAGCAAAATTAATTAATCTATGATTAAATCATATCCATTTGGAATGAGATAATTAAATAACCATTGAATATTTCAACCTAATAACTAAATTGAACATGTTAATGAAATCAAACAAACATAATAAATAAATCAAATCAAGTAAAACCCTAATCATAAATAATCAAACTCAATTAGTCAAACATTTAATTAATGAAAATTTAATAAATTAATCCATCATCTTAATTAATCAAATTAATTTAAATAAGTTACATTAAAGCTAACTCTAAAAATTAAGCTTAAATCAAAAACCAATTAAATTTAATAATCACACCCTTAAATAAATTAATTAAGTTAATTAAATTAATCATATGAAACTAAACTTAATCATAAGATGCAAAACACTAATCAAAACTTAAATTAAACCTAAATCATTAAGTCATTAATCTCTAATCAAACAAACCTTTGATTAATCTAATAATTTTAATTGACCCTTAATCAAACTTAATTAATTAAACATCTAATTAATGCAAACTTAATAAATTAATCCATTATCTTAGAAACCAAATTTAACTTTATAAATCAGTTAAAGTTAATTCAAATCAAACACTTAATTAATATACTAATTAATTTAATCACATCATTAAATAAACTAAATAAGTTAATTAAATTAATCATAATAAACTAAGCTTAATAAATATAAATTCAACTAAATAATAATTAAACCCTAATTTAAACTTAAATCATTAACTCATTAATTACATCATTAACCTAAATAAATATGAAATTAAATTTAAAATTAAATAAATCTTTATTTAATTTAATAATTAATCACACCTCTTAAATAAACTAATTGAGTTAATTAATCAAACATAATTAAGATGCAACTAAACATTAATCAAAATCTAAATTAAACCTAAACCATTAAGTCATTAATTACATCATTTGTCTAAACAAATATGAAACTAAATTAAAAAAATTAAAAAAACCTTTATAATTAAAATAAATACACTTATTAATTAAACGAATCACATAATCACATTGAACCTAAGCAAACCCATAGACCAATAAAGCTAATTAAATAAAATTGAATCAAATTAAGTTAAATCAAGAAAGATTCACATCAATTTAATATAGAATCAAATCAAATCTCATTCAACCTACTTAAATAAATTAAACTAATTAACTATCCAATATATGAAATCAAAATGCAAACCAAACTTTGATGAACATGACAAATGGATGTGATTAAAAATAAAATCCCAATTACAAAGAATCAAACCCAATTAGAATCAAAATTAAAATCTTAAATAATCTAATTTGATCAAATTACAAATAAATGAACCACAATCGAATTAAATAAACATAAAGTTAAATCACATAACCATGATCAAAGAAAAGAATTAAATATTTAAAAGGATATTGGATTATCAAGATTCAATTAAATCAAAGCACCTAATATAAAATTAATCAACCAAAAACACATGAATTTAAACAAACTTAAACTCCATTAGACATTAAGGATATTGAATTATCAAGATGTAATTAAACTAAAACATCTAATTCAAAAAATCAATTAATCAAATACTTAAATAAACTCAAATTCTAAATTCTAAATCAAATCAAATAAATCGAATCTAATGAATTATACAAGTTCAAATGGGCTAATCAAGATACTTAAGGACTTTAGTTAGATTCCTTAGGAATTAGGATGTAGAATAGGGTGAGTCATGTCTACAGATGGAATTCATCCTACTCTTCATTCTTGAGAACCTAAATATCATTTTCCAAATAAAAGCGAAATAAAAATGAAAATCAAATCATTAAATCATTTAGATTGAAATCACCCAAAGGTAAAATTTAAATTCAAACTTCAAATTGGAACTTAAACTAAAAGAAGTCTTTACATAAGCCTTAATCACACACATTAGAATACTAAGTCACTACTTCTAGTGCTAAGTTAGGGCGTATGTATGATGTTGTGTTTTGTTTGTGATGTAATGTTTTAGACTGGATGTTAGGGTGTATGATTCATAGACTGGATGTTAGGCCGTTATTAGTCTAATCATATTTTCTGCAGGGGTTGTGCTTAAAGGGGCCACTATAATAAAAAAAGTATAAATGCTTTTGCTGTGCAGGTTGCTTAGCCCCTACGTGTAACCCATATTAGGATAGGTGGGCTTGGTTATCCATGTATGGGTGCTAAGTCCAAATTATTCATATAACTGCTTCGGTTGTATAGTGTGTTTAGCTAATATTTCTTTTGCAGGTGTAGCTAGATTTACTTTTCCTAGTTTTGATGTAATTTTGCATTAGGAACTAGGATTAGTGCTATGGGGGATTAGGATGAGTGGCCGAGCTTAGTCCACAGGGTGCCTTGTGATGCCTTTGGAACAAATCAAATCAAAAGAAAGAGAATGAAGAAATGAAGAAAAGAAGACCCCCCATAGCATATATATTATTTTTGTAATCTGGGTTGTATAATGGTAGTTCTTGACTACCCATCTTTTCTTTCCTCTTTTCGGGGTGTACAGTGGAACCCGACCACACTGGCCTTTTATTCTTTTATGATAGTCTATAAAATTGTTTGATGTGGTGTTTAGGTTGCGCATTAGAACAACATGCTTTTCATAGTTTATTTATGATTGATGTTTGAATGTGTGGCCTGGATGCGGTAGGCTCTTAGGATAAAATTAATTTTTCTACCCTAATTAACAACTCATAACTAAAATTATAAAACAATTCATAACCTCACATAAAAGGCTAGGAATTAAATCTAGATAATAAAATTTTTAGTAACCCCTTAGATGGATGGATGAATGAATAATATCATGCATGTCATATTCTTTCACTCTTGTTAAGTGGGGGCTTTCATTCTTGCCAGAGAATCAAGGCTTAACCTATGAGAGCCTTTGGTGGAAGACACCCCTTTCTCTCTTGATTTGGCCCATAATCAAATTCTCATGCATTTAGGCATACAAAATCCCATAACTGTCAAAACAAAGTCTAAAGAATCAAATAAATTTGATAAAATTTGCATTAGATTAAGTCATGGATTCATACCACTCATGCTCTAGTCTCTTCTAAGGACTTAGTTTTATTTCTAAATGAACAACGGCCTAGCCATCTTGCAAATCATAAGACTTGCCTACATGGATTTAAAGCGTAGGAGGAGTTTGCTGGCTGCCACTCCAGGCAGTAATAAGTCCAGCAGTCGGGTGGTTTATTCTCTCTTGTGGAGGTAAACCATATACCCATTTTCACCTTAGATTTAGGTTGTGCCTTCGTTTTGTACCAAGGCTCCTTAGTTTAGGAATCTAAGGTAGCTATTTCCTTTGGGCTACAAGCATACATCCTCACCTCTTAGGCATTTCCACAATCTTATGTTGTGGAATTATAAGCCCTAGCAATCTAATAAAATGTCAACTCAAATAATCAACTCTCTTCAATTTCAAAAATATAAAGCCCAACTATGTAGATTGGAATGCTCATTAGAATACTTTCAAAAAAGTCTTCTCCTTGATCTATCGATTTTCTAAAATAGCCTTTGATAGCCTTGAAATCTTTGGAGACCCTAATTGTCTTTAATCAAGAGTATTCTTAAGAAATTCTCATTTCTTAGATGTAACTATGGGGCTTGCCTCCATAAGAACAAACCCATCTTAAAATGAACCCTTTACTTTTCCATGTAAAGTAATCTCATATTAGACTTGCCATAGGAGTCCTTATTAGGTGATTAGGTCCATTATAGGGTGGTGATTTCTATCTTTCGAGATAGTACATCATTCCTTAATGTCATACCCGATCACTTCAATAAGTACCCCCTAAGATCTACATGGTGTCCCACACCCAAAAAATAAACACCACAATGACAAACGAGAAAGTACATTCAACGGACGAGAAAGCGCGTCTGCCACCACCACGTTGGTGCTGAGTCGGATAAGTTTTAAGTAGCCAATGCTGCGGTGCCACGTAGAAAGCATGACGCGTTAGCATGCCATGTGGCGCCAATAGGATTAGGCTTTAATTAGGCTTAATTAATCATTTTTAGTGGCTAAAACTTCTAAAATTCATAAAACATCATAGAGAAATAAAAAAATGGAAATAAATACTCATTTTAAAGGTATTTCAGAGGAGAATTAATTTAAAAAGATCTTAACTAATTTTGAACACTAATTAATGTTTAATTACAAAATTAATTAACTTAATTACTCTTTAATTACTTGAGCAATTAATCCTAAGTTTTGTGGGTTAATGTAATGGGATGACTTATGTCTCCCATAATTTTCTTGAGATTTATTGCTCACTTAATTTGGAAAATTGACTAATTAATCCTTAATTACCCTTTAAAGTTAATTAATGATTAACTAATCCCTTGAACTGTAACAAATTGGTTAATTAAGTTTATTAATCATTGTTCAACAGAAAGTGAACTAAGGAATAAGGTTGGGACCCCTTTCGCTAAGTTCATTTCACCCATTTTTAAAATGAAATTAATTAAGATTTAATTTATTAATTAAATCACCTAATCAAATTGAAATCATAATCACATCAGACCTTAATCAATTAAATCATGGGGTAGATTTTTAGGTGTTTAATAACCTAAAAGAGTTTAATGAAATTATGGTTAATCCACATATGTGGTAAAACCATAAGAGTAATTAATTAAGTCCCTTAATCAAATTAACTATTAATCATGAGCCAATTGCATTAAGCCACTTTTGTTTCCTAGGATCATTGCAAGCTTATTTTCCATGCATATCATGTTGGCTCATAATTATTTAGTTAATTACTTTATGGTGACATAGGTAAGGGTAATTAATTCATCTAATTAAGGGTTCAACCTAATTACCCCATAAAATCAACTTAATTACATTTCCTTAAATTAAATCAAATCACTAATGTGGGAATGGGTTTAAAACAACAAGTGATGATTTCTCTTCTCCTCTTTAAATCAAATCAATTCCAAAACTTAATTAACAAAGAAGATTCTGTTTGCTTTAAATAATCTTATTTGATTTGATTGTCCTTAAGAACTAGTTCAGTTGAATGAATCATATGCTCATATTTGATTGTCCTGTTTCCAATCATGTTAAATTTGGTATGTCATTAGATTTCATGCATCCATCTTTTCAAAATCAAGTAAAATAAAATGGATTTACATTATGTAAGCTTGCATGTGTTGATTTGATTTAATATATGTGTGGCTATTATCACTATTAAATCCAAATATTTTTTTCCAAAAGCTTATAAATGAATAATAATATGTGTTATGATGCTAGTTATAAATACATAAGAAATGCATATGCCTATAGCTTAAGTGTATGAATGTTGAGTTCTCTTTCCTCTATTCATGTGTTGATTTATATAAGATTGAATGCTAATGGGTATATAGTTTGGACATCCCAGGAACATGAGGCTTTAGCTAGCCCCAAGGAGGTCATTTGAGAACCTCACTTCCTTGGTTTGTTACTTGGTTGATGAAATCAAAAAAAAGAAATGTTGAATTTGAATTTGTTCTCTCTTAAAAAAAAATTCCTAAACCCTAAACTAAAACCTAAACTCTAAACCCTAAACCTAAAACTTAAACCATAAACCCTACACCATAAACCTAAAAACCATAAACCCTAAACCCTAAACTCTAAACCCTAAAAACCTAAACCTAAACTAAATAAAAACTAAAAATAAAATAAATAAAAAACATAAATTTAAATAAAATAAAAAAATAAAATAAAATAGAAACCTAAAATAAAACCTAAACCTAAACCTAAACTTAAAAATAATAAAAAATAAAAAATAAAAACTAACCTAAAATAAAATAAGTAAAAACCTAAACTAAACTAAAAAAATAAATATTAATAAAAACCTAAATAAAATACTAAATGTAAAATAAAAAATAAAATAAACCTAAAATAAAATAATATAAAGTTAAATAAAACCTAAACCAAAAATATAAAGATAAAATAAAGCCTAAAAAAAAAAACATAAGCTAAAAACAAAATAAAACTAAAATAAAATAAAGATAAAATAAACATACACCTAAAGAAAATAAACTATACTAAAATAAATAAAACCTAAATGTAAACTTAAAATAAACTAAAACTAAACCCTAAACTAATTATAATAAAATAAACTAAAAATAAACCTAAACCTAAACTAAAAAAACCCTAAAAATAAACCTAAAATAAAAACCTAAAACCTAAACATAAAAGAATAAAATAAAAACCTAAACCTAAACCTAAAAATAAAAAAGAAAACCTAAATCTAAAAATAAAATAAAAATAAAATAAACTAAAAATTAAAATAAACCTAAACCTAAACAAAAATAATAAACTAAAAAAAAACTAAACTAAATAAATAATCTTAAAATAAACTAAACTAAACTAAATAAAAAAATAAACCTAAATAAAATAAAATATAAAATAAACTAAAATAATTAAAATTAAACTAAATAAACCAAAACCTCTGGGGTTTGCTTTGTTTAAAAAAATAGTAGCCCTAAAACTATACTGCCCAAAACCTAAATCCTAAGCCTACTATGTAAACCACAAACAAACCCTAAACCCTAAACCTACAACCTTAAACCCTAAACCATAAAAAACTCTAAACCCAAAACAAAAAACCTAAAACCCTAAACTCTAAACCCTAAACTAACCTTAAACCCTAAACCCTAAACCCTAAAAAACATTAAACCCTAAACCTTAAACCCTAACCCTAAACCCTAAACCTTAAACCCTAACCCTAAACCCTAAACCCAAAAAGCATAAACCCTAAATCCTTAACCCTAAACCATTAAACCTAAACCCTAAGCCTCAAACCCTAAACTTAAACCTAAAGTAACTAAATAAATTAAAAAAATAAACCAAAACCACAGAATTGGTGACCTTGACGGCAGGGAACATCATCAAGCTGGGATCTAGATCTAGCGGTGGAGGTGGAGGTGGCGGTTATGATAGTGATGGTCGGGGATATGGAGGTGTTGATTGATATGGAGGTGGTGGTCAGAGCAGTGGTGATTATGGAGGTGAGAGGAGTGATGGAGGTTACAGTCATCATGGTGGCGGAAGGATTTATCGGGGAGATGATGGTGGATCTGGCTACTAGAGAGGCCGGGGTGGTGTTGATGGGAACTAGAGAATCTGAAGAATGACTAATCCAATTTGCTCCTTATGGAACTATGCCTTTATAGTATAGATGGTTCTAATTATCTAGGGATTTTTATTTTCTATATGCATGTTAATTTTTCATCTATGTCATCACTTCTATCTTAGAAAAGTTGGCGTGTTACTTGGTTCATAAAATTGAAAAGAAGAAATTGTGAATCTAAATTTATTCTCCATTAAAAAAATCCAAAAACCCTAAACCCTTAAATAAAACTTGAACCCTAATCCTAAAACCTAAACCCTAAACCATAAATCCCAAACCCTAAAAACCCTAAACCCTAAACTCAAAAACTCTAAACCCTAAACTCTAAACCCTAAACCCTAAATTATAAACCTTAAACCCCAAACCCTAAACCCTAAACTAACCCTAAACCTAAACGTAAACCTAGCCCTAAACTAAATAAAATAAAATAAACCTAAACCTAAACTAAAATTAAAACCTAAAAATAAACCTAAAAAAAAATATAAACCTAATCCTAAAATTAAAAAATAAAACCTAAACCTAAAAATAAAATAAAAATAAAACTCAACTAAAAATAAACTTAAACCTAAACCTAAAAAATAAAATAAAAATAAAACTCAACTAAAAAATAAACTTAAACCTTAACCTAAAATATAAAATAAAATAAAAAACCTAAACTAAAATGAATAAACTAAACTAAAAAAAATAAAAATGATAAATGAAAAAAAATAAAATAAACTAAATAAACTAACCTCTTGGTTTATTTAATTTAAAATAAAACCAAACCAAACTAACCCTAAACCCTAAAGTCTAAACATTAAACTCAACCCTAAACCCAACACACCCTAAACCCTAAAACCCTAAACCCCAACCACACTAAACCCTAAACCCAAAACACAAAACTAAACCTAAAATAAATAAAAAAAAATAAAATAAAATAAAAATAACATAAACCTAAATAATAAATAAATAAATAAAATAAAACCTAAACTAAAACCTAAATCTAAACTTAAAATAAAATTAAATTAATAAAAAAATGCCAAAATAAAATAAACGAAAACCAATACTGAACTAAAAAAATAAAATAAACCTAAAAATAAAAAACCTAAATAAAATAAAAACTAAACCTAAAATAAAAATTAAATAAACCTAAATAAAATAAAATAAAAATTAAATAAAAACTTAAACCTAAAAATAAAATCTAAAATTATTAAAAAATAAAACCTAAACCATCAACTAAAAAAAACCTAAACCTAAAGTAAAAATAAATACATAAATAAAATAAACCTAAGCCTAAACTAAAATAAACTAAACTAAAATAAATAAAATCTAAACCTAAACATAAAATAAACTAAACCTAAACCTAAAATTAAACTAAATAAAATAAAATAAACTAAAAATAAATCTAAACCTAAACAAAAAAATAAAACCTAAAAATAAACCTAAAATAAAAACTTAAAACCTCAACCTAAAAAAAATAAAATAAAACCCTAACCTAAACCTTAAAGTAAAAAATTAAACCTACACCTAAAAAATAAAATAAAAATAAAACTCAACTATGAAATAAACCTAAACCTGAAAAATAAATTAAACTAAAAAACCTAGACTAAAATTAATAAACCTAAAATAAATAAACTAAACTAAAATAAAAAATAAAATAAACTAAAATAAAAAAATTAAATAAACTAAATAAACCTAAACATACTAGTTTACTTATTTTTAAAAACAAGAAAGACTAAACCTTAAACCCTAAACCCTAAACCCTAAAACTAACGCTTAACCCTAAACCCTAAACCCTGAAAACCCTAAGACCAAAACCCTAAACCCTTAACACTAAACCCAAAACCCTAAACCTTAAACCCTAAAAAACCCTAAACCAAAAACCCTAACCCAAACCCTAAACCCTAAAAGCATAAACCCTAAAACACTAAACCCTAAACCCTAAACCCTAAACTGTAAACCCTAAACCTTAAACCCTAAATCTAAACCTAAAGTAAATAACTAAATTAAAAAATAAAACTAAACCCTAAAACATAATATACCTAAACCTTAACCCTAAGAATAGGCATAACCTTGACGAGAAGAACATCACCGTCCATTTCGGCCTAAACTGACTATGGAGGTGGAGGTGGCGCTATCACTTGGGTGGATTTGATTTGGAGGTGCCGTGGATATAGTGGGAAGGAGCGATAAAGGTTATAGTCAAGCTGGTGGCGGAAGGAGTGATCGGGGATATGATGGTGGATCTCACTACTTGAGAGGCCAGGGTGGTTCTGATGGGAATTGGAGAAACTGAAGAACGATCGATCTGATTTGCTTCTTATGGAACTGTGTTTTTATAGTAGAGATGGTTCTAGTTATCTAGGGCATTTAATTTGCTCTATGCATGCTCATTTTTTATCTATGTCATCACTTGTGTCTTAGAAAAGTTGGTGTGCTACTTGGTTGATGAAATCAAAAAGAAGAAATGTTGAATCTGAATTTGTTCTTAATTTAAAAACAAAATAAAAACCCTAAACACTAAACCAAAAACCCAAAACCCTAAAAAGCCTAAACCTTAAAACCTAAAACCCTGCCCGTAAACCCTAAACTCTAAACCCAAAACCCTAAACTAACCCTAAACCCTAAACCTATACATAAAGTAAACTAAACCTAAACCTAAACCAAAACTAAATAAAATAAAATAAAATAAAAATTAACCTAAACCAAAACTAAAAAATAAGCCTAAAAATAAACCTAAAATAAAAACTTAAAACTTAAACCTAAAAAACAAAAAAATAAAAGCATAAACCTAAACCTAAAAATAAAAAATAAAACCTCAACATAAAAAAAAACTCAACTAAAAAATAAACCTAAACTTAAACATAAAAGATAAAATAAAATAAAAAACCTAAACTAAAATGAATAAACTAAACTAAATAAAAATAAAAAATAAACATGAATGAAAAATAAAATAAAATAAACTAAATAAACCTAAACCTACCAGTTTATTTAATTAAAAAAAATCTTAAACCTTAAGCTAACCCTAAACCCTAAAGTCTAAACATTAAACTCTAAACCCTAATCCTGTACCTTAAACCTTAAACCCTAAAACTGTAAACCCTAAAACCCTAAACCCTAAAAACCTAAAAATCTAAACATAAACTAAATAAAAAAAATATATATATATATATAAAAAAACCTAAACCTAAATAAAAAATAAAATAAATACCTAAATTAAAACTTAAATCTAAACTTAAAAATAAAATAAATTAAACCAAAAAAACCAAAATAAAATAAATAAAAACCTAAACTAAACTAAAAAAATAAACCTAAGGATAAAAAACCTAAATAAAATAAAAACTAAATGTAAAGTAAAAATAAAATAAACCTAAAATAAAATAAAATAATAACTAAATAAAAACATAAACCTAAAATTAAAACCTAAAAATAAATAAAGAATAAAACCTAAACCCTAAACTAAAAAAAAAACCTAAACCTAAAATAAATAAAATAAACCTAAAGCTAAACTAAAATAAAATAAACTAAAATAAATAAAACCTAAACCTAAACATAAAATAAGCAAAACCTAAACCTAAACCTAAACTAAATAAAATAAAATAAACTAAAAATTAACCTAAACCTAAACTAAAAAATAAAACCTAAAAAATAATCCTAAAATAAAAACCTTAAACCTAAACCTAAAAAAATTAAATAAAAAATTAAACCTTAGCCTAAAAGTAAAAAATAATACCTACACCTAAAAAATAAAATAAAAATAAAACCAGACTAAAAAGTTAACCTAAACCTAAAATATAAACTAAAATAAATAAACTTAAAATAAATAAACTTAACAAAATAAAAAATTAAACCTAAATAAAAATAAAAAATATAATAAACTAAAATAAAAAAATAAATTAAATAAACCTAAACCACTAGTTTACTTAATTAAAAAAAAGAACAATAAACCCTAAACCCTAAACCCTAAACCTCCAACCCTAAACACTAAACCCTAAATCCTAAAAAACCCTAAACCCTAAACCCTATCCTTAAACCCTACACCCTAAACACTGACCTTAAACCCTAAACCCTAAACCCTAAAAGCATAAATCCTATAACCTAAAACCCAAAACCCTAAACCCAAAACCCTAAACTTTAAACCCTAAACCCTAGACACTGAAAGCATAAATCGTAAAACCTTAAATACTAAACCCTAAACTATAAACCCTAACCCTAAACCCTAAACCCTAAACCCTAAACTAACCCTTAACCCTAAACCCATACCTAAAATAAACTAAACCTAAACCTAAACCTAAACTAAATAAAATAAAATAAATTAAAAATAAATCTAAACAAAAACTAAAAAATAAAACCTAAAAATAAACCTAAAATAAAAACCTAAAACTTAAACCTAAAAAATTAAAAAATAAAAACATAAACCTAAACCTAAAACTAAAAAATAAAACCTAAACATAAAAAAAATAAAATAAAAAACCTAAACTATAATGAATAAACGAAATTAAATAAAAATAAAAAACAAACATAAATGAAAATAAAAAATAAAATAAACTAAATAAACTAAATAAACTAAATAAACCTAAACCTGCCAATTTATTTAAATGTCTTTAAAAAAACCCTAAACCTTAAGCTAACCCTAAACCCTAATGTCTAAACATTAAATTCTAAACCCAAATCTCTTACCTTAAACCCTAAACCCTAAAATCGTAATCCCTAAAACCCTAAATCCTAAGCCCTTAACCCTAAAAACCTAAAAACCTAAACCTAAACTTAATAAAAAATAAATATAAAAAATATAAAAAAATTTAAACCTAAATAATAAATAAATAAATAAAATAAATACCTAAACTAAAACCTAAATCTAAATTTAAAATTAAAATAAAATAAATTAAAAAAATAAACCAAAATAAAATAAATAAAAACCTAAACTTAACTAAAATAAATAAACCTAAGAATAAAAAACCTAAATAAAATAAAAACTAAATGTAAAATAAAAACAAAATAAACCTAAAATAAAATAAAATAAAAACTAAATAAAAACCTAAACCTAAAATAAAGACCTAAAAATAAATAAAAAATAAAACCTAAACCCTAAGCTAAAAAAAACATAAACCTAAATTACATAAAATAAACCTAAACCTAAACTATAATAAAATAAACTAAAGTATATAAAACCTAAACCTAAACATAAAATAAACTAAACTTAAACCTAAACCTAAACTAAATAAAATAAAATAAATTAAAAATAAGCCTAAACCTAAACTAAAAAAGAAGACCTAAAAATAAACCTAAAATAAAAACCTAAAACATAAACCTAAAAAATTAAAATAAAAACCTAAACCTAAGCTTAAAAGTAAAAAATTAAAACCTACACCTAAAAAATAAAATAAAAATAAAACCGAACTAAAAAATTAACCTAAACCTAACTAATAAACTAAAATAAAAAACCTAAACTAAAATAAATAAACTTAAAATAAATAAAGTAAACAAAATAAAAATAAAAAATAGACCTAAATAAAAATAAAAAAATTAAAATAAACTAAAATGAATAAAAAAATAAACTAAATAAACCTAAACCAACTGGTTTACTTAATTAAAAAAAGAACCCTAAACCCTAAACCTACAACCCTAAACACTAAACGCTAATTCATAAAAAACCCTAAACCCTAAACTCTAAACTCTAAACCCTAAACCCTAACCCTAAGCCTTAGACCCTAAAAGCATAAATTGTAAAACCCTAAACCCTAAACCCTAAACCCTAAACCCTAACTCTAAAACCTAAACCCTAAACCTAAACCTAAAGTAACTAAATAAATTAAAAAATAAACCTAAACACTAAAACCTAATAAACTTATACCTAAACCCTAAGAATGGGTAGAACCTTGACTACAAGAACATCACCGTCAACTAGGCTCTATCTAGATCTAGCGGTGGAGGCAGAGGTGGCGATTATTGTGGTGGTGGTGGGCGATTTGGAGGTGTTGGTGGATATGGAGGTGGTGGTTGGAGCAGTGGTGGTTATGGAAGCAGGAAGAGCTATAAAGGTTACAACCATGGTGGTGACGAAGGGAGAGATGGGATGGTGGGATCTCATGGAGAGGTGTGGTGTTTCTGGAAAGAGAAATCAAGCCAATCCGATCTGCCGCTATGGAACGTGTCTACGACACACGATTCTAGTTATCTAGGGTTTTTGACTTGCTCTATGCATGCTCATTTTTTTATCTATGTCATAACTTGTGTCTTAGTAAACTTGGTGCGTTACTTAGTTCATGAAATTGAAAAGAAGAAATGTTGAATATATATTTGTTCTCCATTAAAAAAAACCAAAAACCAAAAACCCTAAACTCTAAACCATAAAAACCCTAAACCCTAAACCCTAAAACCCTAAACTCTAAGCCCTAAACCCTAAACTCCAAACCCTTAACCCTCAATCTTAAACCCTAAACTAACTTTAAACCCTAAATCTAAACCTAAAATAAATTAAACCTAAACCTAAACCTAAACAAAATAAAATATAATAAACTAAAATTAAACATAAACCTAAACTAAAATTAAAACCTTAAAATAAACCTAAAATAAGAACCTAAAACCTAAACCTAAAAATAAAATAAAAGAATAAATGCAAACTTAAAAATAAAAAATAAAACCCTAACTGAAAAAAAATAAGAATAAAACTCAACTAAAAAGTAAACCTAAACCTAAACCTAAACCAAAAAAATAAAATAAAATGAAATAATTTAAACTAAAATAAAAAAACTAAACTAAATAAAAATAAAAAATAAGCATAAATAAGAATAAAAAAAATCAACTAACTAAACTAAATAAACCTAAACCTACCGGTTTACTTAGTTTAGAAAAAACCCATAAACCGAAAAGCCTAAACACTAAACTCTAAACCCTAAACCCTAAACCCTAAAAACCTAAAAACCTAAACCTAAACTAAAAAATACCTAAAAATAAAATATATAAAAAACCTGAAGATAAATACAATAAAAACCTAAACTAAAACCAAAATCTAAACCTAAAAATAAAATAAAATAAACTAATAAAAATAAATAAAAATAAAGCAAATAACAACATAAAATAAACTAAATAAAATTAAATAAACCTAAGAATAAAAAACTTGAATAAAATAAAACTAAACGTAGAATAAAAATAAAATAAACCTTAAATAAAATAAAATAAAAACTAAATAAAAATCAAAACCTAAAAAATAAACTTAAAAATAAAACCTAAAAATAAATACATAATAAAACCTAAAATCTAAACCTAAAGTAGAAATAAAATAAACAAAATAAAGTAAACCTAAACCTAAACTAAAATAAATAAAACTTAAACCAAATCATAAAATAAACTAAACCTAAACCTAAACTAAATAAAATAAACTAGAAATAAACCTAAACCTAAACTAAAAATTAAAACCTAAATATAAAACATACACCCAAAAAATAAAATAAAAATCAAATTCATCTAAAAAGTAAACATAAACCTTAACCTAAACTAAATAAAAAACTAAAATAAAAAACATAAACTAAAGTAAATAAACCCAAACTAAATAAACTAAACTAAATAAAAAAAATAAACCTACATAAAAATAAAAAAATTAAAAAAACTAAAATAAATAAAAAATAAACTAAATAAACCTAAACCTATGTGTTTACTTAATTTTTAAAAAAACCATAAACCCTAAATCTTAAACCCTAAACCCTAAACCCTAAACACTAAACCCTAAACCTATAACCCTAAACTTTAAACCCTAAGCCCTAAACCCTAAAAAACTCTAAACCCTAATCCCTAAACCCTAACCCTAAATCATAAACCTTAAAAGCATAAATTCTAAAAGCCAAAACCTTAAACCCTAAACCTAACCCCTAACCCTAAAACCTAAACCCCAAACCAAAACCCCCAACCTTAAACCTAAACCTAAAGTAACTAAATAAATTAAAAAATAAACCTAAACCCTAAAATCTAATAAAGCTAAACTTAAACCTAAACCCTAAGAATGGGAAGATCCTTGACGGCAGGAACATCACCATCAAGCAGGCTTAGTATAGATCTTGCAGAGGAGGCGGAGGCGGAAGTTATCATAGTGGTGGTGGGGGATCAGGAGGTGCTGGTGGATATGGAGGTGGTGGTCGTAGTAGTGGTGGTTATGGAGGCTGGAGGAGCGATGGAGGTTACAGCCGTAGTGGTGGTAGAGGTAAAGATCTGGGATATGATGGTGGACACCAAGAGGTGGGTGATTGATGG
Organism: Cymbidium sinense; assembly: GCA_021442155.1. Classification (NCBI taxonomy): domain Eukaryota; kingdom Viridiplantae; phylum Streptophyta; class Magnoliopsida; order Asparagales; family Orchidaceae; genus Cymbidium; species Cymbidium sinense. Next base: position 97,382,954 of record CM038216.1, read on the forward strand.
GAACCGAGAAACTAAAGAACGATGACTGATTGCTCAACAATGTCTTTACAGTAGAGATGGTTTTAGTTATCCAGGGTTTTTGATTTGCTCTATGCATGCTCATTTTTTATTTATGTCGTGGCTTTCGTCATAGAAAACTTGGTATGTTACTTGGTTGATGAAATCCAAAAGAAGAAATGTTGAATATGAATTTGTTCTCTATTAAAAAAAAACCAAAAACCCTAAGCACTAAACTAAAATTTGAACCCTAAACCTAAAACTTAAAACTAAACCCTAAACCCTAAAACCCTAAACTCCAAACCCTAAACCCTAAACCCTAAAACCCTAAACTCTAAATCCTAAACCCTAAACCTAAAAACCTAAACCCTAAACCCAAATAAAAATCCTTAAACACAAAAACCCTAAATCCTAAACCCTAAACCCCAAACCCTAAACCCTAAATTGCTAAAAAACATAAACTTAAACTAAATAAAACATAAAAATAAAATAAATAAAAAAACCTAAACCAAAATAAAATAAAAAAATAAAGTAAGATAAAAACATAAAATAAAACCTAAACCTAAACCAAAAATGAAAATAAATTAAAAAAAAAATGAAAATTTAACTAAAATTAAATAAATAAAAACCTAGAGTAACCTAAAAAAATAAAAAAACTAAAAATAGAAAACCTAAATAAAATAAAACCTAAACATAAAATAAAATAAAATAAAACTAAATAAAAACCTAAACCTAAATAATAAACCTAAAAATAAAACCTAAAAATAAATAAAAAATTTAAATCTAAGCCCTAAACTAAAAAAAAACCTAAACCAAAAAAATAAAAATAAACATAAACCTAAACTAAAATAAACTAAACTAAAATAAACAAAACCAAAAGGTAAACCTAAAATAAACTAAACCTAAACCAAAACCTAAACTAAATAGAATAAAATTAAACTTAAAAAATCTAAACCTAAACTAAAAAATTAAACCTAAAATAAAAACCTAAACTTAAACCTAAAAATAAAAAATAAAACATAAACCTAAAAACTAAAATAAAAAAAGAACTAAACTAAAAAATAAACAATAACCTAAACCTAAGCCTAAAAATAAACTAAAATAAAAAACCTAAAATAAAATAAATAAACATAAAATAAATAAACAAAAATATAAAAAATAAAAAATAAACCTAAATAAAAATATAAAGTAAACTAAATGAACCTACACCTACCTGTTTACCTAATTTTGTTTTTTAAAAGAACTTAAACCCTACGCCCTAAACACTAAACACTAAATCCTAAACTCTAAACCCTAAACCCCAAACACTAAAACTAACCCTAAACCCTAAACCCTAAAGTCTAAACCCTAAACCCTAAACCCTAAACTAACCCTAAACCCTAAAACCCTAAACGATAAACTGTAAACCCTAAACCCTCAATCTGAAACCCTAAACCCTAACACTAACTCTAAACCCTAACCCCTAAACCCTAAAAGCTTAAAGCTTAAATCCTAAACTAACCATAAACCCTAAACCCTAATTTAACCATAAACCCTAAGCTAACCCTAAACCTTAAACCCTACAAACCCTAAACCCCAAAGTCTAAACACTGAAACCTAAAACATAAACCCTTAATAATAAACCTAAACCCTAAAATCCTAAACCCTAAAACCCTAAACCATAAACCTTAAACCCTAAAACTAACCCAAAACTTTAAACCTTAAATCTTGAACCCTAAACAGACAACCCTAAACCCTAAACCCTTAACCTTTAAACCCTAAACCCTAAACCCTAAACTATAAACCTTAAACCCTAAACCCTAAGCTCTAAACCTTAAAATCTTCAACCATTGAACCTAAACAATAAACCCTAAACCCTAAACCCTAAACACTAAACCATAAATCGTAAACTCAAAGCCCTAAAGCTTAAACTAAATCAAACCTAAAAGGAAAAAAAAACTTAACCTAAATATAATAAAAACTTGAACTAAAACCTAAACCTAAAAATAAAATAAAATAAAAATAAAAACTAAACCAAAATAAACTAAATGAAAACCTACACTAAACTAAAAAATAAAATAAATTTCAAAATAAAAAACCTAAATAAAATAAAAACTAAATGTAAAATAAAAATAAAAGAAACAAAAAAAATAATATAAAATAAATATAAACCTAAACCTAAAAAATAAATCTAAAAATAAAACCTAAAAATAAAAAATAAAACCTAAACATAAAGTAAACAAAATAAAATAAGCATAAACCTAAACTAAAATAAATAAAACCTAAACCCTAAACACTAAACTCGAAGCCCTAAACCCTAAAAACCTAAAAACCTAAACCTAAACAAAATTATCCCAAAAAATAAAATAAATAAAAAAACCTAAAAGAAAAGAAAATAAAATAAAATATAATATAATAAAAACCTGAACTAAAACCTAAGCCAAAACCTAAACCTAAACCTAAACCTAAACTTAAACCTAAAAATAAAAAAACAAAAAAACAAAAACCAAACTAAAATAAAATAAATGAAAACCTAAACTAAACAAAAAAATAAAATGAACCTAAAAATAAAAACCTAAATAAAATAATAACTAAATGTAAAGTAAAAATAAAATAAACCTAAAATAAAATAAAATTTAAACTAAATAAAAACCAAAACCTAAAAAGTAAACCTATAAATAAAACTTAAAAATAAAAATTAAAACGTGAACCCTAAACTGAAAAAAAAAAATGTAAACCAAAAATAAAAATTATAAAATAAACATAAACCTAAACAAAAATAAACTAAACTCAAATAAATAAAACCTAAACCCTAAACCCTAAACCCTAAACCCTAAACCCTAAGCCCCAAAACCCTAAACCTAAACCCTAAAAACTTAAAAACCTAAACCTAAACAAAATAAAATCTAAAAAATAAAATATATAAAAAAACCTAAGCATAAATAAAATTCGAAAAATAAAACAAAATAAAAACCAAAACTAAAACCAAAACCTAAACCTAAACATAAACCTAAACCTAAAGATAAAAATAAAATAAAATAAAAATTTAAAAATAAAATAAAATAAAATAAATAAAACCTAAACAAAACTAAAAATAAATTACACCTAAAAAAATAAAAACCTAAAATAAAATAAAACTAAACGAATAAAAAAAAAATAAACCTAAAATAAAAACTAAATAAAAACCTAAACCTAAAAAATAAACCTAGAAATAAAACCTAAAAAGAAATTAAAAAAAAAACCTAAACCCTAAACAAAACAAAAATACCTAAACCTAAAATGAACAATATAAAATAAACAAAACTAAAATAAATAAAACATAAATCCTAACCCCTAAACTATAAAACCTAAACCCTAAAATCCTAAACGCTAAACCCTAAACGCTAAACACTAAACCCTAAAACTCGCAACCCTAAACCCTAGATCCTAAACCATAAACCCTAGAACCTAATAAGCTAAAAACCTAAACCAAAACTAAATAAAACCTAAAAATAAAATAAACAAAAAAACTAAGCATAAAAGAATAAAAAAATAAAAAAATAAAAACCTAAACTAAAACCAAAACCAAAACCTAATCCTAAACCTAAATCTAAAAATAAAAATAAAATAAAATAAATAATAAATAATAAACTAAAATAAAATAAATAAAAACCTAAACTAAATTAAAAGATAAAATAAACCTAAAACTATAAATCATAAATAAAATAAACCTAAACCTAAAATAAAAATAAAATAAACCTAAAATAAAATAAAATAAAAACTAAATAAAAACAAAAACCTAAACAATAAACCTAAAAAGAAAACCTACAATAAATAAAAAATAAAGCCTAATCCCTAAAGTAAAAAAAAAAAAATTAAACCTAACATAAAAAATAAAATAAACCTAAACCTAAACTAAAATAAACAAAACTTAAATAAATAAAATCTAAACCTAAACCTAAAATAAACTAAACCTAAACATAAAATTAAACTAAATAAAATAAAATATACTAAAAGCAATCCTAAGCCTATACTAAAAAATAAAACCTAAAAATAAACCTAACATAAAAACCTAAATCCTAAACCTAAAACAAAATAATAAATACCTAAACCTAAATTGAAAAATAAAATTAAAACCTAAACCTAAAAACTAAAGTAAAAATAATACTAAACTAAAAAATAAACGTAAACCTAAACCTAAAAAATAAACTAAAATAAATAAACATAAATAAATAAGTTAATTAAACTAAATAAAAAGTAGGAAATAAACCTAAATAAAAATATAAAATAAACTGAATAAACCTAAACCTACCGGTTTACTTGATTTTAAAAAAAACCTTAAGCCCTAAACCGTAAACCCTAAACACTAAATTCTAAACCCTAAATCCTAAAGCCTAAACTCTAAACCCTCAAACTAATCCTAAACCCTAAACCCTAAACCCTAAACGTACAACCCTCAACCCTAAACCCTAAACCCTAAAAAACCCTAAACCCTAAACCATAAATTAACCCTAAACCCTAAACCCTAAACCATAAACCTATAACCCAAAAACCTAAACAAAAATTGAAACCTAAAATAAAAAACCAAAACCAAAACCTAAAATTGAATAAACTAAAAACCTAAACTGAAATAAACTAAAATCAAAACCTAATCCTAAAATTAAATAAACCTAGATAAATAAACTAAAAAATAAACCCAAATAAACCTAAATAAACTAAATAAAGAAACCTAAACCTAAACCTAAACTAAATAAATCTAAACCTAAAATAAAAATAAAAACCTAACCCTAAACCTAAACCTAAACCTAAACTAAATTAAACAAATAAAAATATAAATAAAAACCTAAACCTAAACCTAAACCTAAATAAATAAACTAAATAAAATAAAACCTAAACCTAAACTAAACTAAATAAACCTAAACCTAAAACCTACATCTAAACCTAAACCTAAACCTAAACTTTAGCCTAAACCTACAAACCCAAACCTAAACTTAAAATAAACCTAAACCTAAATCTAAACTAAACTAAAAATCTAAAAACTAAAAAACCTAAACCTAAACTAAAAAAATAAATAAAAAAATAAAAAATAAAAAATAAATCTAAACCTAAACCTTAACCTAAACATAAATAAACCTTCATCTAAACCTAAAAACCTAAACGTAAAACCTAAACCTAAACCTAAATTAAAAAAATTAAATAAACCTAACCCTAACAAAATAAAAACCTAAACTAAAGTAAATTAAACTAAAAACATAATCCTAAAAAATTGAAATAAAACCTAAACCTAAACCTAAACCTAAACCTAAACCTAAACTAAAACCTAAATGAATAAACCTAAACCTAAACTAAAATAAAAAAAATAAAAAAAACCTAAACCTAATAAAATGAAAACCTAAACTAAAGTAAATTAAACTAAAAACCTAATCCTAAAAAATTAAAATAAAACCTAAATCTAAACTAAAAACTAAATAAATTAACCTAAACATAAACCTAAACTGATATAAATAAATAATCTTAAAAAATAAAAATAAAATTAAAAACTAAAATAAATAAATAAAAAACCTAAACCTAAACCTAAACCTAAACCTAAAAACCTAAACCTAAACTAAAATAAATTAAACTAAATAAAAAAAAAACCTAAACTGAAACCTAAATAAATAAAACTAAAAACTAAACCTAAACCTATACCTAAACCTAAACCTAAATAATAAAACCTAAACCTAAACTAAATAAAATAAAAAATAAATAAAATAAACTGAAACTAAATAAAACCTAACCCTAAACCCTAAACCTAAACTAAAAAATATATATAAACCTAAACTAAACCTAAAAACCTAATCCTAAACCAAAACCTAAATGAAAACCTACACCTAAACCTAAAACAAAACCTGAAGCTAAACCTAAACCTAAACCTAAATTAACCTAAACCTAAAGCTAAACCTAAAATAAATAAATAAATATAAAACCTAAACTAAATAAAATAAAAGTAAACCTAAAACCAAAAACCCTTAGCCTAAGCTAAAATTAAACCTAAAATCCTAAAACTAAAAGCCTAAATCCAAACCTAAATCTAAACCTAAACATAAAACTTAAACCTAAAAATAAACTAAATAAATAAAAATAAAGCTAAACTAAACTAAAAACCTAAATGAAAAATATAAAATAAACTAAAACCTAAACCCAAACCTAAACCTAAACTAAAATAAACTAAAATATACTAAACTTAAAATAAAACTTAAAATATAATAAAACCTAAACCTAAAACTAAATAAAAAATAAATAAAAACCTAAATCTAAACTAAATAAACTAAATAGAATTAACCTAAAGCTAAAATAAAAAACCTAAAACCTAAACCTAAATAAAAATAAAATTAAGTAATCTAAAACATAAAACCTAAACCTAAACCTAAGCCTAAATAAAAAAAAAACCTAAACTAAAATAAAATAAATAAATAAACCTAAACATAAATAAACTAAAAGTAAATGAACCTAAACCTAAACTTAAACTTAAAAATAAAAACCTAAACGTAAACTAAAAATAAAACCTAAACCTAAATAAACTAAATAAATAAACTGAAAAAAAAACATTTTTCCTCTAATTGGTGGATTGGTGGTAGCTCCTTGGTTTTTGCTAATTTTCTATTTTCTCCTTCGTGGTGACTGCTTGATCTATGGGGTTAGAGGGGACTTTGCCTGCCTTTTTTCTCTCCTTCCTCATTTAATGTTGTTGGTTGGGTGGTCCTCCTTGATTTTTTCTCCCTTGGTTGTTTGTCTGGCTGGGTGACTACCATTTATATTTTTTGGTTTTTTTGATGATCTCTAGGAGGGTTTTGGCAATGCCTGTTGTTGTTTTTTTCCACCTATTTTGGGCTCAATTTTGGGTTAGCCTTTTATTTTGGCTGGCCGCCCCCTTCTGATATTGGATCCTCTGATGCTATGGTTTATTGTTGAGTGGTAGTTGTTGGTCTCTTCAGGATTTGAATAGCTTTGGTCTTTTCAATACCTTTTGGTTATTTCTCTTGGTTTATGTTAGGGATTCCTGTTGGTTAGCTATTTACTCTTTTGATTAGCATGAGGATAGCTGCTTCATAGTTTTTTCCTTCCAAACCTGGTTATGGATGATTTTAATGGTAGATGATACCTGGTGGCTTTTTGTCTCTAACTGTTGGATTGATGGCATCCTTTTATCTGCCTGGATTGGTATGGTGTCTATTAATGGCTGGTTGTGGCTCTCCCTTGCTTTGAGCTTTGATGTCTATTTGAATGATGTTTATTGTTATTTTTGATTTTGTTTTAGTCTCTTTCTGGGCTATTGTATTATCTGTTGCTTTACTTATGAATTGGCTTGTCCCTTTGAATTCTCCCGTGCTAGCAGTGGCTATGTCACAGACCTTACTGTATCTTCTAGGTGGCTAGCTATTTGTAAACCGCTTTGGTTTTGTTGTTTGTTGGTCACTCTATTTCTTTTGCTATTGCTGTTTTGGAATCTTTTGGGCTGCTTGCATTCGATGTTGGCTTGTATCAGGTATGCTGGCTATGATGACCCTGATGTTAACCATATCTTCTCTTTGGTTAGTAGCATTGCATATGAATGTAACCCTTCTTAGGAAGTTTGGTTGCTCATATGGGTTATTGCCTCTTGAGATGATCTTAACTGAGCTTGAGCCTTTTCCTTCTCAGCTCTATCTAATTGATTTATTTATGCTTATTCTTGTTAGATATGAATATTACCTTTGTAGTGTTTTGCAGATTTCTTTTATAGGTTGGAACTTTTCAGATGGAATGATCATTACTCACCAACTCAAGAGTCATGATGGATCTTGCTATCTTGCCCCCCAAAATGGATCATGTGCCACAATTGACTAGTCTTCTGACTATTTTTTTATTATATTGTATTAGTCTTAATCTGTGTCTTTTCCTCTTTTGCATTTTTAGCTGTTCCTTTTTCTCATTATTTTTCCATTGTACTTAGATGGGGGTTTAACTCTTTAGGTTCCTTGTAGCTCTGAGAGCAGTAGATCTTTGAGCTTTACCCTAATTAAAGATATTGTATACTTTTCTTTTACGATAATAAAATTCTAACCAATCCATAAAAGAGATATAATAAAAAAACCCTAAACCTCAAACCCTAACCCCAACCCTAAACCCAAAACCCTAAATCATAAACCCTAAAACACTAAACATTAAACCCTAAACTAACCATAAATCCTGAACCCTTAACCCAAAAAATCCTAAACCTTAAAGCCTAAACCATAAAACCTAAATCATAAACCCTAATCTAACATTAAACCCTAAGCAAACCCTAAACCCTAAATCCCAAAAACCCAAAACCCTAAAGCTTAAACACTAAACCCAAAACCCTAAACTCTAAACCATAACCCTAAACTCTAAACCCTAAAATCCTAAACCTTAAAACCCTAAACCCTAAACCCTAACCAATTGATGAAATTGAAGAACAACCGATCCGATCTGTTGCTTTTGAAACTGTGTCTTCACATTAGAGACAGTTCTAGCTATCTAAAGTTTTTTATTTTCTCTATGCATGCTCATTTTTTATATATGTCATCACTTGTGTCTTTGAAAACTTGGAGTCTTACTTAGTTGATGAAATCAATAAGAAGAAATGTTGAACCTAAATTTGTACTATGTTAAAATAAATAAATAAAAAACCCTAAACCCTAAACTAAAACCTGAACCCTAAACCTAAAAGCTAAACCTGACAATTTGCTACAACCTTTCGTTATGCTTGCTGAACCTTTATCGATCCTTTTGGATTGGAATTTTTTGTTTCTAGTGGTTGGTGGATGCCTTTGGCACCCTTTTGTGTGGTTATTTTATCTTCTAGTTATTTGCACTGGCTATAGTTTATGTTTCTTTTAGTTTCTGGCTTCATTTCTGAGATGTTCAGCCATTTGTGGTTGCTCACCCTAGTTTGGCTTAGTGGCTGCTTATTGTTGGGACTTTGGCTTGAGGGCTCCTATCTTGGTTTTATTGGTTGTTTCTCTATTAATTTCCATTGGTCTAGTGCTTGCTGATGGCTAATTTCATTTTCCCTGGTTTGGAGCTTGGATGGGTATTTGGTTAATAGTTGTTGTTAGTGTTCTGACTTTATTCTAGCCTCTCTCTAGTTATTGTGATTAGTCTATTGGGGTTTTTGTTTAGTGGTTTTGTTGCTAGTTGGTTGCTAGCTGGTTGCTGGCTGGTTGCTGGCTGGTTGCTCTTTATTTAATGGTGCTGGATCTAGAACTCTATGGACTGCTGGCCTTGGATGTTTGCTTTTATAATGTATGATGGCTATAATGGCTTTGATGTTACACACCTCTTCTCTCTAGTTGGTAGCATTACATATGATTATAACCCTTCTTTATGAAGTTTGGATGCTCATATCCCTTTAGATGATCCTAACTAAGCCTAAGGCTTCTCTTTCTCAGCTCTCTCCTTTTCCTCTCTTTATCATTATCCATTTTAGCTATGACTTTAGCCTTTGTAGTGTTTTGTAGATTTCTTTTACAGGTTGGAACTTTATAGAAAGAATGGTCATTGCTTAGTCAACCCAAGTGTTGTTTTTGTGGATCTTGCTTATCTTGCTTTCTCAAAGGAATCATGAACTACCACTGACTCATCCTTTTACTATTTTCAAGATTTGTTTTAGTCTTACTCTATGTCTTTTTCTCTTATGCTTTTTAGGCATTGTATTTGCTCTTTTGTTTTCTTTTCATTTTCTAATGTACTTAGATGGGAATTTAGCTCTGTAGGTTTTTGGTAGCTCTAAGAGCAGTAGAATTTCAGAGCTTTACCCCTTCTAAAGACATTGTATCTTTTACTTTTATTGTAATAAAATTCTAACATTCCCCAAAAAAACCTAAACCCTAAAACTCTAAACCCTAAATCCTAAACTAACCTTAAACCCTAAAGCCTAAACACTAAACCATAAACCTTAAACCTTAACCTTAATCCTTAAACCCTAAAAGCATAAAACCTAAAATCCTAAACCTTAACCCTAAACTCTAAACCCTAAACCTAAACCTAAAGTAACTAAATAAATTAAAAATAAACCTAAACCCTAAGAATTGGCAGAACCTTGACGGTAGGAACATCACCATTAATCAGGCTCATTCTAGATCTAGCTGTGGAGGTGAAGGCGGAGGCAGCGGTTATTGCAGTGGTGGTGGGAGATGTGGAGGTGCTGGTGGATATGGAGGTGGTGGTCGGAGCAGTGGAGGTTATGGAGGCGGGAGGAGTGATGAGAGTTATAGCCGTGGTGGTGGTGGAGTGAGAGTTCGGGGATATGATGGTGGATCCCTCTACTCGAGAGGCCAGGGAGGTTTTGATTGGAACTAGAGAAACTGAAAAATGGTCGATCCGATCTGCTGCTTATGTAACTGTGTCTTTAAAGTAGAGACGGTTCTAGTTATTTATAATTTTTAATTTTCTTTGTGTGCTAATTTTTTATCTATGATGTTGCTTATCTCTTAGAAAACTTGGTGTGTTACTTGGTTGATGAATTTGAAAAGAAGAAATATTGAATCTGAATATGTTCTCTATCAAAAGAAATACCAAACCATAAAATAAACTAAAACATAAACCCTAAACCTAAAACCTAAAAAAAATAAACCATAAACCATAAAAACCTAAACCCTAAACCCTAAACCTAAAACCTAAACCTTAAACCCTAACGTAAACACTAAACCCTAAATGCTAAATCCAAAAATAAAAATACCCTAAACCCTAAACCCAACCACACCTAAACCATAGAAAATTAAAACCAAAACCTAATAATAAAATAAATAAATAACCTAAACTAAAATAAAATAAGAAGAATAAAATAAATTAAAACATAAACTAAAACCTAAACCTAAACCTAAACCTAAAAGAAAATAAAATGAAAATAAAACTAAAATAATAAAATAAATAAAACCTAAAAAAACTAAAAAATAAAAAATCTAAATTAAATAAAAACTAAACTGAAAATAAAAATAAAATTACCCAAAAATAAAGTAAAATAAAAGCTAAATAAAAACCTAAACATAAAAAATAAACCTAAAAATAAATAAAAAATAAAACCTAAATCCTAAACTAAAAAATAAACCTAAATTTAAAATAAAGATAAATAATCCTAAACCTAAACTGAAATAAACTAAACTAAAATAAATAAAACCTAAACTGAATAAAATAAAATTATCTAAAATAAACCTAAACTTAAACTAAAAAAATAAAACCTAAAACCTAAACCTAAGAAAATAAAATATAAACCTAAACCTAAACCTAAAAATAAAAAATAAAACCTAAACTTAAAAAATAAAATGAAAATAAAACTAAACTAAAAAATAAACCTAAACCTAAACTTAAACCTAAAATTAAACTAAAATAAAACCTAAACTAAAATAAATAAAATAAAATAAACTTATATAAAATTTAAGTTTAAAATTAAACTAAAATAAAATAAATAAACTAGATAAACCTAAACCATTTTACCTGGTTTAAAAATTTAAAAAATTAAAATATAAAAATATAAAAATCCTAACCAAACCACCTACCCTACACTGACCCTAAAATCACCCAACCTAAAACCCTAACACTACTCTATTAAAACATTATACCCTCAACTATGTTATAAAACTTAAACCTTAATCCACCTAAACTAAACCTAACTGACCCCACCAACCCTACCACAACCCTAAACCCAGGACACTAAACTCCAAACCCTAAACCCAAAACCCTCCATAAACCCTGACCTAAACCTAAACCCTGATCCACCACCCCAGGCCACCTAACATAAATGGAACATAAAATAATATAATAAAACATCAATTGACCTAAACCTAAAAAAATAAATAAAATTGAAATAAAACTGAACTAAAGTAAAATAAATTAAACATAAACTAAAATAAAAAAAAAATAAAATAAACCTAAAATAAAACCTAAATAAAATAAAACTAAACCTAAATAAAATAAAACTAAAAAATAAAACCTTAAAATAAATAAAATAACACCTAAACAAACTAAAAAAAAACATAAAACTAAATTAAAATAAAATAAATAAAATAAAATAAACCTAATACTAAAACTAAACTAAATAAATAAAACCTAAACCTAAACCTAATTAAACTAAACCTAAACATAAACCTAATCTAAATAAAATAAAATAAACTAAAAATAAACTAAGCCTAAAATAAAAAATAAAACCAAAATAACAACCTAAAACCTAAACCTAAAATTAAAATGAAAACCTAAACCTAAACATAATAATAAAAATAAAACCTAAACTTAAAAAAATAAAATAAAATAAAACTAAACAAAATAGACCTAAACTAAACCTAAACCTAAAAATAAAAAAATTTTAAAAAAACCTAAACTAAAATAAAAAAAACCTACTATAATTAAACTAAACTAAATAAAAAAAAAGAAACCTGGGAAAATAAAAGAAATAAACTAAAATAAATAAAAAATTAACTAAATAAACTAAATAAACTCAACTCTTGGTTTACTTTTATTTTTAAAACTAAGCCATATACTAAAAAATAAAACCCAAAAATAAACCTAAAACATAAACCTAAAAAACTAAAATAAAAACCTAAACCTAAACCTACAAAATAAAAAAATAAAACTAAAACCTAAAAATCAAATAAAAATAAAACTAAAGTAATAAAATAAACCTAAACCTAAACCTAAACATAAAAAATATCCTAAAATAAAAACTATAAATAAATAAATTAAACTTAATAAAACTAAAAAAATAAAATAAACTAAAATAAATTAAAATAAACTAAATAACCTAAACCTAATAGTTTACTTAATTCAAAAAAAATTTAAAAAATAAAATAAAATAAAAAAATCTTAACCCTAAGCCATAAACCTTAAAACTAACCCTAAACCCTAAACCTTAAACCCTAAACCCTAAATCCTAAACCCTAATCCCTAAAACCCTAAACCCTAAACCCTAAAGCCTAAATCCTAAACCCTAAACCCTAAACCCAAAACCCTAAACTCTCCCAAAAAATAAACCGTAAACCCTAAACCCTAAATTAAAACCTAAACCCTAAACTTAAACTGATCCTAACCCAACACTAACCCCAGACTACTAAACCCTAAACCTAAACCTCAAAACCATAAACCCTAAACCATAAACCTAAACCTAAATGAAAATAAAGATAAAAATAAAATAAAACCTATACCTGCCTAAACATAAAACTAAACTAAAACTAAACCTAAACCTAAACCTAAACCTAAAAATAAAATACAATACAAAATAAAAACTAAAATAAAATAAAATAATTAGAAACCTAAACTAAACAAAAAAAGAAATAAAAAAACCTAAAATTAAAAAACCTAATTAAAATAAAAACTAAATCTAAAATAAAAATAAAATAAGCCTATGATAAAATAAAATAAATATCAAATAAAAACCTAAACCTAAATATAAATAAATAAAAACACCTACACCCTAAATTAAAATAAAAAACCTTAACCTATAATAAAAATAAAATAAACCTAATCCCAAAACTAAAATAAATGAAACCAAAATAAATAAAACCTAAACCTAAACCTAAACTAAATAAATTAAAATAAAGTAAAAATAAACCTAAGCCTAAACTAACAAAATAAAACTGGAAATAAACCTTAAATAACAACATAAAACCTAAATAAAAAAAATCTTGACCTAAACCTAATAATAAAAAATAAAACTTAAACCTAAAAAATAAAATAATAATAAAACTAAATTACAAAATAAACCTAAACCTAAACCTAAACCTAAACCTAAACCTAAAAAAAAACTAAAAAAAAACTAAATTAAAATAGATAAACCTAATATAAATAAACTAAAGTAAATAAAAAAGGAAATAAAATAAAATAAAAAAAACTAAATAAACCTAAACCTACCAGTTTACTTAATTTTTTTTAAAAACCCTAAACTAAAAAATAAAACTTAAAAATAAACCTAAAATAAAAACCAAAAACCTAAACCTAAAAAAATAAACTAAAAACCTAAACCTTAACTTAAAAATAAAACATAAAACCTAAACTAAAAAAATAAAATAAAAATAAAATGAAACTACAAAATAAAGCTAAACCTAATCCTAAACCAAAACCTAAAAAATATGCTAAAATAAAAAACCTAAACTAAAATAAATAAACTAAAATAAATATAAATAAAACTAAACCAAAATAAAATAAGAAACTAAAATAAAAAATAAACTAAATAAACCTAAACCTCGGGTTTGCTTAATTTAAAATATATACATAAGAAAACCTAAAACTAACCCCACCTACAACTCCCACCTAAAACCCTCACTAAACCCTACCACCTAAACCCTGGGCCCTAGACTGCTTAAACCCAGCCACCTATTAAACCCTACACACATGAAACACTACCTAACCATAAACCCTAAAACTAAACCACAAACCCTAAACCTAACCTAAAAAAAAAAAAAATAAAATAAAATAATTAACTAAAACCTAAATGATCTAAGCTAAACCTAAACCTAACCTAAACTTAAACCTAAACTTAAAAATAAAATAAAAGAAAATAAAATTGAAATAGAATAAATAAAACCTTAACTAAAAAAAAATTAAATAAACTTAAAAACTAAATAAAATAAAACTAAACCTAAAATAAAAATAAAGATAAAAAATAAAACTAAAAAAAACCTAAACCTAAAATAAACATAAAATAAACCTAAATAAATAAAAAAATATACAAAATAAAAATGTAAACCTAAAACAAAAATAAAATAAAGAAAATAAAAAAAACCTAAGCCTAAACTAAAAAAAATATAACCTAAATCTGAACCTAAAATAAACTAAACTTAAACCTAAACCTAAACTAAAAAAATAAATAAACTAAAAATTCACCTAAGCCTAAATTAAAAAATAAAACCTAAAAATAAAACAAAAATAACAACCTAAAACCTAAACCTAAAAAAATAAAATAAAAACCTTAACCTAAACCTAATAATAAAATATAAAACCTAAACCTAAAAAAAAAACTAAACTAAAAAATAAACCTAAACCTAAAAAATAAACTCAAATGATAAAACCAAAATATAATAAATCTAATATAAATAAACTAAACAAAATAAAGGGAAACATAAACCTAATTAAAAATAAAATAAAATAAAATAAAATAAACTAAATAACATAAACCTAT
Organism: Cymbidium sinense; assembly: GCA_021442155.1. Lineage (NCBI taxonomy): Eukaryota > Viridiplantae > Streptophyta > Magnoliopsida > Asparagales > Orchidaceae > Cymbidium > Cymbidium sinense. The sequence goes on from CM038216.1 coordinate 97,398,057, forward strand.
GTCTTTGTTTTTAAAAAAACCCTAATCCTAAATAATCTGAGCTAACCCAAACCTAAACCTACTGAGCCCTACCTAAACCTGACTTAAGGCTAAACCTGGGCCCTCTGAGCTAAACTGGGCTGAATCATGAGCCAGAGACCCAAACCTCCTGACTAGGCCCTCCAAAGTCTAAACCAATCTTGACCTGGGCCCTGATCCTAGGCCCTGAGCCTCTGAGCTAACTTAACTGGGACAGGCCCTGGGCCCTACTGATCTAAATCCCTGAGCTGAAACCCAGGCCTGAGCCTGAGCTGAGCTAAATTTAATGGATCCTGGCCCTGAGGCCCTGGGCCACAGGCCCTGGCCACATCCTGAGCCTGACTGGGCCCAGACTACTGGGCCCAGGCTTACTGGGCCCCCATCCTCTTACTGAGCCTCTAAACTTGATAAAACTCCCACTAAACCTAAACCTAAACTCTAAACTCCTAAACCTCTCTAAACTACCTAACCACCTAAATCTCTTAAACTTCTCCTAAACCTAAATCCACAAAACTAAGCATAAACCTAAACTAAATTAAACTAAATAAAACTAAACTAAACCTAAACCCTAAATTGAAACCCAAAAACCTAAAAACATTGCTGCATGAGCCCTCATTCTTGTGCTCTTATGATTTCCCTTTCCCCCTCCCATTTTCAGCTTTCTAGTTGTTGCTTGTCGACTATTTTGTGCAGTTCTCACTGGATTCCTTCTTGAATCGACTGTTGGTGGCCTATTTCATGTCTTCATTAGAGTGACACTACAACTTGGCATCTTCCTCAATGATTCCTTGGGGAAAATTGAAGGATTCTATGAATCCTGTTAGGGCATCAACTAACTTGACTTGATTGCTTTGAAATCATTCAAGATGTTCCAATTTAGATTTCACTCCTCAATATGCAAATTCATATCATTAACCATCAATTCCTTTTTATTGTGGGTGCTTTATTTGGTCAGCCATTACAAATTGATCAGGCAATGGCTATGAAATCTCATCCTTCAATGGCTATAATATTTATTGAATTGGATGTTACCAAGAAACACCCTAAAGAAATCTAGTTGGGATCTAAAAATTATAGGTATATGCAAAGATTTGAATTTGAAAATCTCTCCGTCTTTTATTCTCACTGTAAAATCCACGGGCATGATAATTCTGAATGTTTCATTCTTCATCCTCACCTAACAAGAAAATTCCAATCAAAGAAACTTCTATTCCTAACCATAGGCTGATCACTGTTAAATATCAAAAAGCTACTTAAAAAAATAGAATTTTAAGATTTTCCTAATAAGGTTGTTTTACCTCTTACTTCTTCTGTACACTTGAAGGCTTCTGATGTGAACAATAATAATTTTTCTAAACTTTTAGATGATGATTTTATTTCCTCCAATTCAGTCCCTACATCCTTCTTTACTTTGATTGATGAAAATGAAGCTTTGATTGAGAATATAAATGAAGATATTAATGTTATGCATCATTCAAATAATGAAGAATATGGCTTTAATACCTCATGATAATTAGTTTGAAAAAATTGATTCTATTTTTCAGATTCAGGATGATTTAAATTCTCATAAAGATTTGGCTTTGTTTAATAATTTGGGTCATGAAGAGGAAGGGCTTGGTGTTCACACTTGCCTCTTAATAAATCTATTTCTACTCCCTCTCTTATTATTCCCTATGCTCATTTGGCTTTAATAAATTCTAATGTCTTGGAAGAAGGAGAACTCATTTCTAATCAAGAGATTTCTCCTAAATCTATGACTAATGTTGCTAAATCCTTCTCAGATGATGATTATATGGCAAAAGAAAATGGTTTTCAAACTTATCACGTTAAAAAAAGAAAAAATGTTAAAAGTTTCCCTCCCAAATTGCCAAGAAACACTAGATCAACTATGACCTCCGTCTCCTCTTTTAATTAACATTTTCCTAACCCCTTTTTATTTCATTATGTTTAGTTTTACTATTTGGAATGTTAGAGGGATTAGTACCCTCTCTATTCATAACTGTATTTGAAATCTTTATCATATACCTAATATTTCTTTACTTATTTTTTTGGAGCCTCATATTCATGCTAACAAAATTAACCATGTTGCTAGAATGATCAGTTCTAATAAATTTTTCTCTAATGTCAGTAATAAGATTTGGTGTTATTGGAATAACTTTATAGAGGTTTCTATTCTTGATGATTTTTAACAAGTTATTAATGGGTGATTATTGTGTTTTGGGCTTAGATTTGCTCGAAATCTTCTATGGGATAATTTGAGGAATTTTGCTACCTCTGTCAAAAAACCTTGGCTTATTAGTGGTGATTTCAACACTATTTTATTCACTTCTGAACAAAAGGGTGGTTTCTCTCCTAATATTTATTCCATGGAAGAATTTTCTTAATATGATATTTGATTGTAATTTGGTTGATATTGGTTTTAAAGGTTCTATTTATACTTGGCAAAACTCTAGACTTTGACCAAGGTTGGATCAGATTCTTTTTAATACTCATTGGATTACTCAATGGCATATTACTTATGTCGATCATTCCAGTAGAACCTTGCCTGATCATGCTCCTCTTTTGGTTTCTATTAAAGATAATTCTAATAGACTAAAAAATTTCTATCCTTTTAGATTTCACATGTGGATTTAGCATATTGATTTTTTTTAATGTTGTGGCTAACAACTGGAAAGCTCCTATACATCTTGATAATTTTCTTATGGGGATGAATAGACTTTGGTTTAAGCTTAAAAGACTTAAGCAAAATCTGGTTTGGTAGAATAAGCATTATTTTAAAACCTTTTGCTAATATCAAAGATATGGAAAAATGGTTTGTGATCTTGAGTCTCTATTATACTAAAATAAATGATAAACTTGAAAATATGAAAGAGACTTATATCATCAAAAGCTACTAGTAATATATACTAGGTTTCCTATTAAAAGAGAGCTTTAAATAATATTCAAAAAAATTATGACAATGGAGAATAATGATATTAAGGATTTAGTTATTTATTTAGAAATATGCTTAATAAGAGTTACTCTTCTGAAGCTATTTCTAAATCACACTTTATTCCTTTTATTATTACCAATGATGATAATGATTTGCTTATTATTATTCCTAATGAAGATGAAATTTTTAAAGTTCTTAATAGCATGAACATAGATTTTGTTGCTGGTCTAGAGGGTTTCACTACTTAATTTTTTTTCAAATTATTTGGTTATTATTAAAAATGATTTGATTGAGTTTGTGGTTAATTTTTTAATGGAAATCCTTTTCCTAGATATTTTTCTAGCACTTCTATTGTTCTCATACTTAAGAAAGATAATCCAGACTATTGGAGTGACTTTAGAACTATTAGTCTTTGCACCTTCTTCAATAAGCTAATTTCCAAAATTCTTGCCAACAAGCTTACTCCTATACTTCATAAGATTATCTCACTCAACCAAGCTAGTTTTGTTAGGTAGATCTATTTTTGATAACAATTTTTCTTTCCTAAGAGCTAATTCATGACTTTGATGCTAAGACTATAGGTGGAAACATTCTTTTCAAATTAAATATTACCAAAGCTTTGAATAAAATCTCTTATGATTTCCTTTTCCATATTTTGAATTTTGTTGGCTTTTCTGATAAATTTACTTTTCTTATTAAATATTATATTAATAATGCCTAGTTATCAATTTTGCTTAATGGGGAAGTGTTGGGCTTCTTTTCTTCTTCCCATTTCTTAAGACAAGGAGATCCTTTATCTCTTATTTTATTTATTATTGCTGTTGAGTACTTATCTAAAAGCATCAATGAGTTATTTTTAAATAATCCTAGTATGTACTACAAAACTCTTGGTGGTCTTCCTATTTCTTACTAAGGCTTTATAGATGATTTCATTATTTTTTGCAATGCTTCTATTCAACATATCTTGAACCTCAAGATTTTTTTAAATAAATTTGGTAGAAAGTGGTCTTTCTATCAATGTTAACAAAAGCTATTTTATTATTTCTTTAAGTATTTCTAATAATAAAAATCAATCAAATATGGCATATCACTAATTTTAAACATCAACACTTACCTCTTAAGTACTTGGGTGCTCCTCTATTTAGAGGTCCAAAATGATCCCATATTTTTGATGAGTTAATTCAAGAAATTTTAAATAAAATTTTTGTTTAGGAATTCCTTTTACATTCATTTGGTTGCATTCTCACTATTCTTAAAAGCATTCTCAATTCTATTCCTTTTTATTTGATTCAAACTATTATTCCCATTAATTCTACTCTTATTAGAATTGATCGCATGCTTAATAAATTTTTTTGGGGATCCAATAATTCTATTAAATGAATGCATTGGACATCTTGGCATAAATGTTGTGGTCCTTTGGGTGAAGGTGGTCTTGGTTGCAAACCTATTCGTGAAGCTATGATTGCCTTCTCTCATATGCTCTGGCAAAACATTAGAAAGAATGATAGCCTTTGGGCTAATTTTATGATGGAAAAATTTTTCCAAGGTAAACACCCTCTTATCTGTGCTTATAAAGTTGGTGACTCTCTAGTTTGGAAAATTCTTTGCTCCATTATATGGGTTGTTGAATCCTTAATATCTTGGGCTATTCATTTGGTCTCTTCTTTCTTTTGGTAAGACAATTGGATTGTCAATGGCACTATTGACTCCCTTTTATCAACACACTCTACTGCTGCTATCAAAGTTAACTCTTTTTGACTTAATAATGATTGGAATGAAAACAAACTTGAGAACTACATTCCTATTTCTATTTTTGACAAGTTTTGCAACATCGCTATCTATTATAATAAACCTTATCAAATTCTTTTCAAGTTCTCTTACAATGGAGATATCATTCTTAAAGAGGTTCAAAATTTTATTAGAAATAAACAAAACAACTATAATGTTTTCAATAAACTTTGGAACAATATCATTCCCATTTATTATTCTTTTTTAGCTTGGAAGATTTTGAATAACTTCATTCATGTATATTCTTGCTCTAGCTTAAAGGGTTTTATTTACCTTCAAGTGTTATTGTTGCTTTTATTGAAAATGTTAATCATGTTTTTTGTCAATGGTGGTATTACTTTAAAATTTGGATATGGCATGATGATTTATTTAACACTAACTATTTTCATGGATCTCTTTCGTTATATCAACTTCTTGAAGTTTGTTTCCATAAAACTGTGAATGGTCATATGAAAGTTTTAATTGCTATTACTCTTATTTGGTTCATTTGGATGGATAGAAATGATGCTAAATATTTTGAGGCATCCCTATGAACCATAAAGGATCCTTGCTAGAACTAAAGAAAAAAATTCATGCTTTGTTTAATGCAAATTTAATTAGTAATTTTTATTTTAGAGGTTATAAATTTGTGGCTAAAAAATTGGTTATCACTTTGCATGATGACCCTTCCTACAAGAGTATTAGGATTATACATTGGATTAAGCCTAAAGAAAATTTTATTAAGATCAATCTTGATGGTTCCATTTCCCCAAACAGATATGGTTATGGTGGAATTCTTGGGGATTCTAAAGCTACCATCATTTGTGCTTTTGCCTACCCCACAAAGCTTGTTATGTTATTTATGTAGAGCTCATGGTTGTTAATAAAGCCATTGATATTTGTTTAGGAAAATGCCTCTTTAATATTTGGATTGAAGTTGATGCTCTTCTTTTACTTGATCACACTAAAAAGCTTCTTTCTCAAGTTTGCTAAAATTTCTCACATTCATGAAGGTAATGCTTGTGCTGATTTCCTGGCTAATTTGAGAGCTAAATTAAATGAGTTCACTTTATTTGATAATCATAGTTTCCTTAAGCATTTGCATGGTCTGGTCAATCTAGATAACACTGGACTACCTTACCTCAGATTTTAACTTTTGGCTATTTTGTTGATCATATTGATATGGTGATTTTATTTAGTCTATTTTTTGGTTGATTTTTTTTTGTGCTTCCCTCACCAGGAAGTGGTTTTCACTATTTTTTTAGGGTCCTGGTCAATCTCACTATATATGAAAGCTACCTTATTTGTTTAGTTAATTTCTAAACTTAAACCACCTTCCTCTTTACCCCATTGTATACTTGATTGACCCTTATTTGGGTCGTAGTGGTGCTATTTTTAATTAGTTTTCCTATCCTCTAAGACTGGTGGTTTTCTTTCTGTGGCTCATGCTATGCTTCTTTTGTTACACAGCTAGTAATGTTTTGGAGGTCTCTTGTTGGGTTGTGGCTATGCACGATTTTGGCCTACCTTACTAATTGATGTTGGGTTTGCCTCATGTTTTGGCTATTACCTTATTTGAATTGGATTTTTTTTTGCTATGGTTGGTTCTGGATCTTTTTTTGGTTCTTCCATCTGCCTGACTATTTTGGGTGGTCATTTTTTCATGGTTGTTGTTGGTCTCTTCTGGTTTGGCCTAATTTTTTGCTTTTTGGTCGTTGTTGTTCTCCTTTCCTAGTTTTTCTTGGGGGCTTCTGTTGGTTGGTTTTTCCCTCTGCCTTGTGGATTGGACAGGTTTTTTCTAGTTGTTTCCCTCATATTTTCTCATTTGTGATGACTGTCTGCTCTATAGGGTTTGGAAGGGGCTTTGTTTGCCTCTGTCCTTGTTCCTTTCCTCACTAATTTGCTGCTTATGGTTGGGCGGTTCTCTTTGGCATTTTATAATTTGGTTTTTTTCTGGCTGAGTGACTAACAATTTTGTTTCTTGGTTTTTTTGGAGATCTCGGGTGGGTTATGCTCTGTGTTCTTTCCCTCTTTTGGGCTCTGTATTGGGTTAACCTCTTATTTTGGCTAGCTCACCTTTTACTTGGAACTTCTTCTTTGTGGTTGGTTTTGGGTGGCTATTGGTCTCTTCAAGATTTCCTTAGCTTTGTTTTTCAATTCTTTTTGGTTGTTTTGTTGGTTTGGGTTGGTGTTTTCTTTTTGTTGGTTGTTTTCTCTATTGATTGGTATAAAGATAGCTGCTTTGTGGTTCTTTTTTCTTCCAGACCTAGGTTTCTATTTACTGGAAGAGATTGTTGTGGCTATTTTTTTGTCTATGCTTACTAGTTTCTTTGGCTCTCCTCGGATTGGCTGGTGTTCTTTGAGTGGTTGTGGCTCTCTCTAGCTTGGTGACTTGGGATTGGATGTTGTCTTACCTTGGATGCTTGTGCCCTGGCTTGGTGTCTTGGGATGTAGGTTGGCTGTTGGTATTGAATCACTCTGGTTTATTTTGCTCACCTTGTTTCACGATATTTGCCTTTTAGTGGTGCTAGATTTGTTATTTTTCTACTTGCCTTGGGGTGGTTTTGATGGTAATTCTGGATGCCCTCTTGGTCTCTCTATCTTTCCTCTCTCTAGTCTTTGCTTATCTTCTACTATTTTGTTATTTGGGTGGAGGTTTTGCCCTTGGATTTGGATTGCTAGTGCTTTGGAGATGTGGGTTGTTGTTATGCCTTTGGGACTTTTTTGTGGGTTTGTTGTTACCTATTCATGAGCTTCATTTTGTGTTTCTCCTCCTTTTGGTGGTGGCTTTGGTGGAGTTCTTGCTTGGTTTTTTAGCAGCCCGATCACTATAAGTTTGGGTTTATTGGTTTATGTGATTGGTGTTGTGGGTTTTGGTTGGTGGGTTGGCTCTTGGTACTTCTCTGTTGTTTGGTGCGAGGACGGATCATTATGGACTATTTTGCCTTAGATGGTTTTCTTATATTAGGTATGCTGGCTATGATGGCCTTGATGTTTCCTCATATCTTTTCTCTAGTTGGTAGCATTACATATGGCTGTAACCCTTCTCGGGAAGTTTGGATGCTCATATGCATTGTTGCCGCTTGAGATGATCTTAATTAATCCCAAGCCTTCTCTTTCTCAGCTCTCTTTAAATTGTTTACTTTATCCTTTTCCCTTGAGCTATGATTATTGCCTTTATAGTGTTTTGCTGAATTCTTTTGTAGGTTGAAACTTTATAGATGGAATGAGCTTTACTCAATCAAATCAACTAGTATTGTTGTGGATCTTGTTTATCATGCTTTCTCAAAAGGGTCAAGAGATGTTGCTGACTAGCCCTTTTACTTCCTTTCATGAGTTGTATTAGTCTTATTCCCTCTTTTTCTCATATGCTTTTTAGCTATTGTAATTGTTGTATATTTTTCTTTTGTTTTCTTTTCCTTTTCTATTGTACTTAGATGGGGGTTTAGCTCTTTAGGTTTCTTGTAGCTCTAAGAGCAGTAGAACTTTGAGCTTTACCCCTATTAAGGGCATAGTATATTTTCCTTTTATGGTAATAAAATTCTAACTTCTCTCAAAAAAAAACCCTAAACCCTAAAACCTACAACCCTAAACCCTAAACACTAAAGCCGATATCCTAAACCTTAAACAAGACCCTAAATCATAAACACTAAATCGTAAATCCTAAACCCTAAAAATCTAAAAACCTAAACCTAAACCTAAAATAAAAATAAAATAAAATTAAAAAAAAAACTAAACTGAAATAACATAAATAAAAACCTAAACAAAACTAAAAAAGAAAAAAAAGTTGAAAATAAAAAGCCTTTATAAAATAAAAACTAAACCTAAAATAAAAATAAAATTAACCTAAAATAAAATAAAATAAAAATTAAATAAAAACCTAAACCAAAAAATAATCCTAAAAATAAAACCTAAACCTTAAAGTTAAAAAAAATAAAATAAACCTAAACTAAAAAGAAAAAACTAAACTAAAATAAATAAAACGTTACCCTAAACAGAAAATAAACTAAACCTAAACCTAAACTAAATAAAATAAAATAAACTAAACAGTAAACCTAAACCTAAATTAAAAAATAAAACTTAAAAATAAACTTAAAATAAAAACCTTAAACCTAAACCTAAAAAAATAAAATTGAAACCTAAACCTAAACATAAAAATAAAAAATAAAACTTAAACCTAAAAAATAAAATAAAAATAAAATTCAATTAAAAAAATAAACCAAAACCTAAACCTAAACCTAAATCGAAAAAATAAACTAAAATAAAAAACCTAAAATAAATAAACTAAACTAAATAAAAATAAAAATAAACCTAAATAAAAATAATAAATAAAATAAACTAAAATTAATAAAAAATAAACTAAATTAACTAAATGAACCAAAACCTACCGATTTACTTAATTTAGCTAAAAAAAAAAAATACAAAATTAAATAAAAAAAACATTAAACCCTAAACCCAAAACCCTAAACACCCTAAACCCTAAATCCTAAACCCTAAACCCTAAACCCTAACCCTAAACCTTAAATCGTAAACCCTAAACCCTAAACCCTAAACCCTAAACAAGCCTAAACCATAAAACCCTAAACCCTAAACCCTAAACCCAAATCCCAAACCCTAAATGCTAAACACTTACCCTAAACCCTAAACCCTAAATACCCTAAACCCTAAAGCCTAAACACTAAACTCTAAACCCTAAACCCTTAACCCTAATCGTAAACCCTAAACCTTAAAACCCTAAACCCAAAAACCCTAAACCCAAAAAACCTAAACCTAAACCTAAACAAAACCTAAACCTAAAGAAAAAATAAAAATAAAACTAAACAAAAAATGAACCTAAACCTAAATCTAAATTAAAGAAGTAAACTAAAATAAAAAACTAAAACAAAAATAAATAAACTAAACTAAACTAAATAAAAATAAAGATAAATAAAAATAAAAAATAAAATAAACTAAAATGAATAAAAAATAAAATAAATAAACTTAAACTTACTAGTTAATTTAATTTAAATAAAATAATTAAATAATTAAATAATTAAATAAAAAAACCATCAACACTAAACCCTAAACCCTAAACACCCTAAACCCTAAATCCTAAACCCTAAACCCTAAACACTAAGCCTAAATTGTAAACACCCTAACTCTAAAATCCTAAACCCTAAACCCTAAACCCTAAACCCTTACCGTAAACCCTAAACACTAAACCCTAAACCTTAAACATTAAATCCTAAAACCTAAACTCCAAACCCTAAACAACCCTAAACCCTCTACCATAAACCCTAAACACTAAACCCTAAATCCTAAACCCTTACCCTGAACCCTAAAATCCTAAACCATAAATTAACCATAAACCCTAAGCTAACCCTAAACCCTAAACCCTACAAACCTAAACCTTGGTAAACACTAAAGACTAACCTAAACTAAAACCTAAACCTAAACCCTAAACCAAACTAAAACCTTAAAGTTTAAACTTAAACTCCTAACCCCTAAACTTAAACCTAAACTCCTAAAACTTAAACCCTAAACTATAAACCCTAACCCTAAACCCTAAACCTAAACCTCCTAAACCCTAAACCTAAACCCTAAACCCCAAAACCTTAAATCCAAATACTAAACCTTAAAACCATACCTAAACCCTAAAACCTAAGATAAACCTAAACTAAACTTAAAATCTAAACTAAACCAATCATAACCTAAAAAAACCTAAACCTAAACTAAATAAATAAAATAAAATAAATAAATAAATAAAAAAAAATCTAAACCTAAACCTAAACCTAAAACTAAACCTAAACTTAAAAATAAAATAAAATAAAAAATTAAAACTAAACTAAAATAAAATAAATAAAAACCTAAAGTAAACAAAATAAAATAAACCTAAAAATAAAAAAACTAAATAAAATAAAAAAGAAAACCTAAAATAAACATTAATTAAAACTAAAATAAAATAAAATAAAAATTGAATAAAAACATAAACCTAAAAAATAAACCTAAAAATAAATAAAAAATAAAAGCTAAACCCTAAACTAAAAAGAACCTAAACCTAAAATACAAATAAAATAAACGAAATAAAATAAACATAAACTAAAATAAATAGAACCTAAACCTAAACCTAAAATAAACTAAACCTAAACCTAAACCTAAACTAAATAATATAAAATAAACTAAAAACAAATCTAATCCTAAACTAAAGAATAAAACCTAAAAATAAACTTAAAATAAAAAGCTAAAACCTAAACCTACAAAAATAAAATAAAAACCTAAACCTAAACTTAAAAATAAAAAATAAAACCTAAACATAAAAAATAAAACAAAAATAAAATTAAACTAAAAAGTAAACCTAAGCCTTAAAAATAAACTAAAATAAAACACCTAAACTAAAATAAAGAAACCTTAAATAAATAAACTAAACCATATAAAAATATAAATGAATATAAATAAAATTTATAAATAAAATAAACTAAAATAAATAAATAAATAAATAAATAAAACTAAGAAAAACTAAACCTACTAATTTACTTAATTTTAAAAATAATAAATAAATAAATAAATAAAATTCTAAAACACTAAATTATGAACCCTAAACCCTAAACCCTAAACCCTAAAAACCCTAAACCCTAAATCCTAAACCCTAAACCCTAAACCCTAAACCCTAAACCTTAAACCCAAAACCCAAAACCCTAAACCCTAAACAACCCTAAAACTTAAAATGCTAAACCTTAAATTGTAAACCGTAAACCCTAAACCCTAAACCCAAACCCTAAACCCTAAACCCTAAACCCTAAATCCTAAAAACTAAACCCTAACCCTAAACACCTAAAACTTAAACCCTAAATTAACCCTAAAGCCTAAGCTATCCCTAAACCCTAATGGCTAAATACTAAACCCTGAACCTTAAAACTAAAACCCTAAACCCTAAACCTTAACCCTAAATCCTAACCCTAACCCTAGTAGTATGGTGGTGGCTATGGAGGTGGTGGTTATGGAGGTAGGATTTGGATGTGGGGGATCTAGAGGTGTTGATGGATCTGGAGGTGCTGTATATGGAGGTGGTGGTTATGGAGGCAGGAGGAGTGATAGAGGTTACATCCGTGGTGGTGGCTGAGGGAGAGATCGGGGATATGTTGGTGGATCCTACTACTTAAGAGGTCGGGGTGGTTGTGATGGGAACTAGAGAAATTGAAGATCGGTTGATCCAATCTGCTGCTTATGGAACTCTCTTTACAATAAAGGTGGTTCTACTTATCTAAAGATTTTTATTTATTCATTGCATGCTCATTTTTTATCTATGTCATCACTTGTGTCTTAGAAAACTTAGTGTGTTACTTGGCCGATGAAATTGAAAAGAATAAATGTTGAATCACTAAAAAAAAAAACCTAAAAACCCTAAACCCTAAACTAAAACCTGAACCTTAAACCTAAAACCTAAACCCTAAACCATAAACCCTAAACCCTAAATACCCTAAACCCTAAACCCTAAAATCCTAAACCCTAAACCCTAAACCCTAAAACCTAAACCCTAAACCCAAAACCTAAAACCCAAAAACCAAAACCCAAAACCCTAAACCTTAAACCCCAAACCCTAAACCCAAAACCCTAAAAAGCTAAAAACCTAAAGCTAAACTGAATAAAACCTATAAAAAAATAAATAAAAAAACTTAAATCAAAATAAAATAAAAACATAAATTAAAACCTAAACCTAATCCTAATCGTAAAAAGAAAATAAAAAGAAAATTAAAACTAAAATAAAATAAAATAAATAAAAACATGAACTAAATTAAATAATAGAAAAGCTAAATAAAATACAAAGAAAAGCTAAGATAAAAATAAAATAATCATAAAATAAAATAAAATACAAACTAAATAAAAACCTTAACCTAAAAAATAAACCAAAAAATAAAACTTAAAAATAAATAAAAATTAAACCTTAACCTAAAAAAAATATTTAAACATAAAATAAAAATAAAATAAACCTTAACCTAAACTAAAATAAATAAAACCCAACCCTAGACCTAAAATAAACTTAACCTAAACCTAATACTAAACTAAATAAAATAAAATAAACTAAAAATAAACCTAAATATAAACTAAAAAATAAAACCTAAAAATAACCCTAAAATAAAAATCTAAAACTTAAACCTAAAAAAAATAAAATAAAAACCTAAACCTAAACTTAAAAATAAAAAAATAAAACCTAAACCTGAAAGATAAAATATAAATAAAACTAAACTAAAAAACAAGCCTAAACCTAAAATAAAATAAAAACCTTAACTAAAATAAATAAACTAAAATAAATATAAATATAAATAAACTTAAAAAATAAAAAATAAAATAAACTTAAATAAATAATAAATAAACTAAATAAATTAAATAAACTTAAAACTACTAGTTTACTTAATTTAAAAAAATAAATAAAATAAAAAAATAAAAAAAAACCCTGACCGTAAACCGTAAACCCTAAACCCTAACCTACAACCCTAAACCCTAAACCTTAAACCTTAAAACCCTAAACCCTTAACCTTAAACCTTAAAACCCTAAACCCTCAACCCTAAATCCTACAACCCTAAACTTTAAACAATAAACTCCAAACCCTAAACCCTAAACCTGAAATCCTAAACCCTAAACCTTAAAAATCTAAAAATCTAAAAACCTTAAAACCTAAACCAAAACTAAATAAAATAAATCAAAAAACCTAACCCTAAATAAAGTAAAAAATAAAATAAAATAAATACCTAAACTTAACTACAAAAAGAAAATAAACCTAAAAATAAAAAAATTAAATAAAATAAGAACTAATCTTAAAATAAATAAAAATATACCTAAAATAAAATAAAATAAAAACCAAAACCTGAAAAATAAACCTAAAAATAAATAAAAAATAAAACCTAAACCCTAAACTAAAAAAAAAACCTAAACTTAAAATAAATGAAATAAAATAGTCATAAACTTAAAATAAAATAAACTAAACTAAAATAAATAAAACCTAAACCTAAACCTAAAATATACTAAACCTACACCCTAAACTGAATAAATATAATAAACTAAAAAATAAACCTAAACATAAACCAAAAATAAAAAACTAAACCTAAGAAAATAAAATAATAGTTAAAACCTAAACCTAAAAATAAAAAATAAAACCTAAACCTTAAAAATAAAATAAAAATAAAACTAAACAATTTAATAAATTAAAATAAATTGAAAATAAACTAAATAAACCTAAACCTACCAGTTTACTTAATTTAAAATAAAAACCCTAAACCTTAAACTAACCTTAAACCCTAAACCATAAACCCTAAACCCTAAACTCTAACTCTAACCTTAAACCTTAAACCCTAAACCCTAAACTATAAACCTTAAAAGCCTAAACCCTAAACTCTAAACTAACCCTAAACCCTAAACCCTAAAGCTTTTAAAACCTAAACTTGCTTAACCTTACTGAACCAAAAACCCTAAACCTAAAACCCTAAAAGCCCTAAACCTAAAGCCTAAACATCAACCATAAACCTAATCCCTAAACCTAAAACCTTAAACCCTAAACATTAATCCCTAACCCTAAAATAAAAACTAAAGCTTAAACCCTAAAACTAACCCTAAATCCTAAGAGCTAAACCCTAAACCCTAAACCTAAAAACTAAACCTAAAAACCCTAAACCCTAAACCCTAAACCCTACAACCCTAAACCCTAAACCCTAAACCCCAAACCCTAAACCTTAAACCCTAAAAACTTAAAAATCTAAACCTAAACTAAATAAAATCTCAAAATAAAATAAATAAAATATCTTAAACCTAAATTAAATTAAAAAAACCTGAACTAAAACCTAAACCAAAACATAAACATAAACCTAAACCTAAAAATAAAGTAAAATAATAAAATAAAAATAAACTAAAATAAAATAAATAAAAACCTAAACTAAACCAAAAAAATAAAATAAACCTAAAAATAAAAAACCTAAATAAAATAAATACTAAACATAAAATAAAAATAAAATAAAATAATAAATAAATAAAAACCTAAACCTAAAAAATATACCTAAAAATAAAGGAAAAAAACCTATACCCTAAACTAAAAAAAATACCTAAATGAAAAATAAACAAAACAAAATAAACCTAAACCTAAACTAAAATAAATAAAACCTAAACCTAAACCTAAAATATATTAAACCTAAACCCTAAACTAATTAAAATAATATAAACTAAAATTAAACCTAAACCTAAACTAAAAAATGAAACCTAAAAATCATCCTAAAATAAAAATGTAAAACAAAAACCTAAAAAAATAAAATAAAAATCTAAACCTAAACCTAAATATAAAAAAGAAAAACTAAACTAAAAAATAAAATAAAATTAAAATTAAACTAAAAAATAAACAAAAAATTAAACCTAAAACTAAAAAATAAACTAAAATAAAAATCCTAAACTATATTAAATAAAACTAAAATAAATAAACTAAACTAAATAAAAATAAAAAATAAATCTAAATTAGGAAAATTAACTAAAATAAGTACAAATAAACTAAATAAACTAAATAAGCCTAAACCTACCGATTTACTTAATTTTTTTTAAAAAAAAGCTAAGCCCTAAATCCTAAACCCTAAACCCTAAACCCTAAACCCTAAACCTATATAAATAAAATTAAATTAAATTAAAAAAAACACTAACCCTAAAGCCTAAAGCCTAAACCCTAAACCCTAAACCCTAAACTTTCAACATAAACCTAAACCTAAAACTTAAACTTAAATCCTGAGCCTAAACCTAAACTAAACTAAATAAAATAAAACCTTAACCTAAACCTAAACTAAAAAATAAATAAATAAAATAAATAAACATAAACTATATAAAATAAAAATAAAAATAAAAATAAATAAACTAAATAAAATAAACTAAACTAAGTAAACCTAAACTTAAACTAAACTAAAATAACTAAACTAATCTAAACTAAACCTAAACCTAAACCTAAACCTAAACCTAAACTAAATAAACAAAAGTAAATTTAATAAATAAACTAAAATAAACTAAATGAAGCTAAATAAACTAAACCTAAAAATAAACTAAAGAAATAAATCCTAAACTAAATAAATAAATATAAACTAAAAATAAACTAAATAAATGAACTAAACTAAACTAGATGAAACTAAATTAAAATAAACCTAAACTTAAACCTAAAACCTAAACTAAATAAACCTAAGCCTAAATAAATAAAATAAAGTAAAATAAAATAAACTAAACCTAAACTAAATAAACCTAAAATAAAACTTAAACCTAAACCTAAACCTAAACTAAAAATAAATAAACTAAACTAAATAAATAAACCTAAATTAAATAAAAAATAAAATAAAAATAAACCTAAACCTAAACCTAAACTTAAACTAAACTAAATAAATAAACCTAATCTAAAAATAATCCTAAACTAAGTAAAATTAAACTAAATTAAACCTAAACCTAAATAAACCTAAACTAAATAAACCTTAAACTAAACCTAAACCTAAACTAAATTAATAAATAAAATAAACCTAAACCTAAATAAACTAGACTAAACTAAACTAAATAAACAAATAAACTAAACTAAATAAACTAAAACTAAACCTAAAAATAAACTAAACTAAAATAAACTAATCCTAAACCTAAACCTAAACCAAAACTAAATAAACTAAAATAAACTAAATAAATAAACTAAAATAAAATAAACTAAACTAAATAAACTAAACCTAAAAATAAACTAAATAAAATAAATAAATAAACCTAAACTAAAAATAAACTAAATAAATAAACTAGACTAAACTAAACAAAATAAAACTAAAATAAACCTAAACTTAAACCTAAAAGCTAAACTAAATAAACCTAAGCCTAAATAAATAAAATAAAGTAAAATAAAATAAACTAAACCTAAACTAAATAAACCTAAACCTAAACCCAAACCTAAACTAAAAATAAATAAACTAAACTAAAAAAATAATTAAATAAAGATTAACCTAAACCTAAACTAAACAAAATAAATAAACCTAAACTAAAATAAAAATAAACCTAAATAAAAACCTAAACCTAAACCTAAAATTAAAACCTAAATAAAAATAAACCTAAGCCTAAACCTAAATAAATCTAATAAACCTAAACTAAAATAAACATAAACTAAAACTAAATATAATAAAATGAAATAAAATAAAATAAATAAACCTAATCTAAATAAACCTAAACCTAAAGAAAACCTAAACCTAAACTTAAACTTTAATAAATAAACCTAAACTAAAATAAAACCTAAACCTAAACCTCAACTAAATAAACCTAAAACTAAATTAAAAATAAACCTAAACTAAATAAAATGAAACTAAATAAAACCTAAACCTGAATAAACCTAAACTAAATAAACCTTAACCTAAACTTAAACATAAACTAAATAAAATAAATAAATAAATAAAATAAACCTAAATAAACTAGACTAAGCTAAGCTATATAAATATGATAAATAAAACTTAAAATCTAAACTAAAATAAATAAATAAACTAAACTAAATAAACTAAACCTAAACCTAAAAAAAACTAAACTAAACTAGATTAAAATAAATAAAACCTAAACCTAAACCTAAACTAGACTAAATAAACTAAACTAATAAAACCAAGATAAACCTAAACCTAAAATGAACTAAACTAAATAAAAATAAAATAAACTAAAGTAAAATTAAACTAAATAAACAAAACTAAATAAATAAACCTAAACCTAAACTAAACTCAAAATAAACTAAAATAAAATGAAACTAAATAAATAAATAAACTTAAACTAAGCTAAATTAAATAAACCAAAACTAAAATAAACTAAACTCAATAAACCTAAACCTAAACCTAAACCTAAACTAAATAAAATAAACTAAATAAATAAACCAAAACATAGACCTAAACTTAAAATAAATAAATAAATAATATAATATAATATAATATAAACTAAAAAACTTAAACCTGAACTAAATAAATAAATTAAATAAAATTAGCAAAAATATACATAAACTAAATAAACTAATCTAAATAAACCTAAACTAAACTAAATAAACCTAAAAATAAAACCTAATCCTAAACTAAACTAAACTAAATTAAAATAAATAAAATAAACCTAAACCTAAACTAAATAAAATAAACATAAACTAAACTAAACTAAATTAAATAAAACCTAAAATAAACCTAAACCTAAACCTAAACCCAAAACCTAAACTAAAATAAACCTAAATCAGAACCTAAATAAACTAAAACCTAAACCTAAACCTAAAATAAATAAATAAACCTAAACCTAAACCTAAGCCTAAACTAAATAAACCTAAACCTGAAATAAACCTAAACCTAAAAAAGAAACTTAAACCTAAACTAGATAAACATAAACTTGAAATAAACTTAAACCAAAACCTAAACCTAAACTAAACTAAATAGACCTAAACTTAAATGAACTAAAACTAAATAATCCTAAACCTAAATAAACTAAATAAACTAAACTAAATAAATATAACCCTAAACCTAAATAAATAAACCTAAAATAAAAATAAACCTAAACCTAAACTTAAATTGAAATAAATAAACTAAAATAAATAAACTATACTAAATAAACTAAATAAATAATCCTAAACCTAAACCTAAAAACTAAATAAATAAACTAAAATAAAACTAAAATAAAAATAAACCTAAACCTAAACCTAAAGAAACCTAATAAACCTAAACTAAAATAAACATAAACTAAAACTAAATAAAATAAAATAGAATCAACTAAAATAATTAAACCTAAACCTAAACTAAATAAAGCTAAATAAAATAAACCTAAACCTAAACTAAATAAATAAACCTAAACTAAAATAAACATAAAACCTAAACTAAACCTAAACATAAACATCAACTAAATAAACCTAAACCTAAATGAAAAATAAACCTAAACTAAATGAAACCTAAACATAAAAAACCTAAACAAAATAATCTGAAACTAAACAAACTTAATCCTAAACGTAAACCTAAACCTATATTAAATAAAAAAATAAACTAAATAAATAAATAAAATAAACCTAAACATAAATAAACTAGACTAAACTAAACTAAATAAATAAAATAAAACTAAAGTATATAAATATACTAAATAAAACTTAAAACCTAAACTAAAAGAAATTAATAAAATAAACTAAATAAACTAAACCTAAAAATAAACTAAACTAAACTAAATTAAATTAAATAAAACCTAAACCTAAACTAAACAACTAAACAACTAAATAAATAAACCTAAACCTAAAAGAATAAACCTAAATCAAAATAAAACAAAACATAAACCTAAACCTAAACCTAAACTAAGCTAAAATCTAATCCTAAACCTAAAGCTAAACTAAATAAACCTAAACCTAAACCTAAACCAAATCCTAAACCTAAACATAATCTAAACTATGTAAACTAAACTAATAAAAGCTAAATAAACTTGATCATAAACCTAAACTAAACTAACTAAAAATAAAATAAACTAAACTAAAAATAAACTAAATAAATAAAACTAAACTTAAACTAAACTAAAAATAAACTAAAATAAAACTAAACTAAATAAACCTAAACTAAAATAAATAAACTAAATAAACCAAAACCAAAACCTAAACCTAAACAAAATAAAATAAACTAATAAATATATAAACTAGATAAAATAAACCTATACCTAAATTTAAACTAAATAAATAAAATAAAATAAAATAAACTAAAAAACCTAAACTTAAGCTAAATAAATAAACTAAATAAACTAAATAAAATAAACTAAAATAAACCTATATTAAATAAACTAATAAATAAACCTAAACTAAACCAAATACACTTAAAACCTAAACTTAAACTTAAACCTAAACTAAACTAAACTAAATTAAAATAAATAAAATAACACTAAACCTAACCTAAATAAATAAAAAACAAACCTAACCTAAACTAAACTAAACTAAACTAAATAAAACCTAAAATAAACCTAAACCTAAATAAATAAACTAAACTAAACTAAAATAAACCTAAACCTAAACCTAAAATAAATAAATAAATAAACCTAAACCTAAACCAAAACCTAAATAAATAAGCTTAAATAAATAAACTAAATAAATAAACCTAAACTTAAACCTAGACCTAAATAAATTAAACAAAATAAAACCTAAAATAAACCTAAACCTAAAACCTAAATAAATATAAACCTAAACCTAAACCTAAATAAACCTAATAAACTGAAACTAAAATAAACATAAACTAAAACTAAATAAAATAAAATAAAATTAACTCACATAAATAAACCTAAGCCTAAATAAAATAAACCTAAACTAAATAAACCTAAACCTAAATAAAACCAAAACCTAACCTAAACCTAAACCTAAACTTAAATAAATAAACCTACACAAAAATAAAACCTAAACCTAAACCTAAACCTAAACCTCAACTAAATAAACCTAAACCTAAACTAAAAATAAACCTAAACTTAATAAAACTAAACTAAATAAAACCTAAACCAAAAAAAAAAACCTAAACTAAATAAACTGAAACCTAAACCTAAATATACTAGACTAAACTAAACTAAATAAAAAAATAAAACTAAACTAAATAAATAAACTAAATAAAACTAAAAATCTAAACAAAAATAAACTAAACAAACCTAAACTAAAATAAACTAAACTAAATAAACCAAAACCTAAACATAAACTTAATCTAAATAAAATAAACTAATAAAATAGATAAACTAAATAAAAAAACCAAAACCTAAACCTAAACCTAAACTAAATAAATAAAATAAAATAAAATAAACTAAATAAACCTAAACCTAAATTAAATAAATGAACTAAATAAAATAAACTTAAAATGAACAAACTAAACTAAATAAACATAAAACCTAAACTTAAACCCAAACCTAAAATAAACTAAGCTAAATTAAAATAAATGATATAAACTTGAACATAAACTAAATAAAATAAACCTAAACTAAACTAAGCTAAACTAAATAAAACCCAAAATAAACCTAAGCCTAAACCTAAACCTAAAACCTAAACAAAAATAACCTAAACCTAAACCTAAATAAACTAAAACCTAATCCTAAACCTAAACCTAAACCTAAACCTAAATAAATAAACTAAACTAAACTAAAATAAACCTAAAGCTAAACCTAAAATAATTAAATAAATGAACGTAAACCTAAATTAAATAAACCTAAACCTAAAAAAGAAACCTAAACCTAAACCTAAACCTAAAGTAAACTAAATAGACCTAAGCCTAAATAAACCTTAAACTAAATAAACTAAACTAAATAAGAATAAACCTAAACCTAAATAAACCTAAAAGTAAAAGAAACCAAAACCTAAACCTAAACGTAAATAAATAAGCTAAAATAAATAAACTAAACTAAATAAATAAACCTAAACCTAAACGTAAATAAACCTAAACTATATAAATAAAATAAATAAACCTAAACCTAAGCTAAAAATACCTAAACCTAATAAACTAAACTTGCCTAAACTAAACCTAAATCTAAACTAAACTAAACTATAAAACATAAACCAAAACCTAAATAAACTCAAAAGCCTAAACTAAACTAAACCTAAAGCTAAACCTAAAATAAATAAACTAAACTAAACTAAATACATAAACCTTAACTAAACTAAACCTATATTGAAATAAACCTAAACCTAACACTAAACTAAACTAAACTAAACTAAACTAACCTAAATAAAACCTAAACCTAAACTTCAACCTAAATCTGAACTAAATAAATAAAAATAAACGTAAACCTAAACCTAAACTAATTAAATAAATAAATAAAACCAAAATCTAAATAAAATAAACCTAAACTAAACAAAAAATAAATAAACCTAAACATAAATCTAAACCTAAAATAAACCTAAACCTAAACTAAACTAAAAAAAAAAACCTAAACCTAAACCTAAACCTGAACTAAAATAAAATATAACCTAAACCTAAACTAAACTAAACTAAACTAAAAAAATAAAATAAATAAAGTAAAACCTAAAATAAACTTAAACATAAACCTAAATAAATGAAACTAAATAAATAAACCAAAATAAAACAAAACAAAACTAAACTAAACTAAATAAACCTAAACTTAAAATAAACTAAATAAACTAAATAAAAATGAACCTAAACCTAAACCTAAACCTAAACTAAAATAAACTGAACTAATAAACTAAAAAAACTAAAACTAAACTAAAAGAAACTAAAAAATAAACTAAATAACATAAACCTAAATCGATACCTAAATCTAAACCAAAAATAAATAAACTAAAATAAATAAACCAAAATTAAGAAATAAATAAAATAAACTAAATAAAATCTAAATAAAACCTAAACTAAATAAACTAAAATAAACCTAAACCTAAACCTAAACCTAAACTAAACCTAAACCTAAACCTAAACTAAATAAAAATAAACTAAACTAAATAAAAATAAACATAAACCTAAACCAAATAAACCTAAACTAAACCTAAATAAATAAACCTAAAATAAAAAATAAACTAAACTAAATAATAAAATGTAGATTAAACCTAAACCTAATCCAAAATATTAAAAAATAAAAATAAACCTAAACCTAAACCTAAATCCTAAATAAATAAAAATTAAACTAAATATATAAATTAACTAAATAAACCT
Source organism: Cymbidium sinense (assembly GCA_021442155.1). Classification (NCBI taxonomy): domain Eukaryota; kingdom Viridiplantae; phylum Streptophyta; class Magnoliopsida; order Asparagales; family Orchidaceae; genus Cymbidium; species Cymbidium sinense. The sequence goes on from CM038216.1 coordinate 97,420,396, forward strand.
AAACCTAAATAAAACTAAACTATAATAAATAAATTCGAATAAAGAGAAAAATAAACTAAATAAACTAAACTATAAACCTTAACTAAAATAAACTAAATAAAAGCTAAACCTTAATAAATAAAATAAACTAAACTAAATAAATAAACCTAAACTAAATAAACTAAACTAAACTAAAATAAACCTAAATCTAAACCTAAACTAAAATTAAACAAACCTAAACCGTAAACCTAAACTTAAAGCTAAATAAAACTAATTAAAACCTAAACCAAAAAAAAAATAAATCCTAAACTAAATAAATAAACTAAATAAACCTAAATAAATAAAATAAAATAAACTAAACTAAATAATAAAATAAAATAAAAACCTAAACCTAAACCTAAACATAAACTAAAAATAAAAAATAAAAATAACCTAAAATAAATAAAATACCAAAATAAAAAAAATTAATTAAATATAAATAAATAAAAAATATACTAATTAAAAAAATAAATAGAAATAAATAAACAGAAATAAACCTAAACTAAACCTAAACTAAATAAACCTAAACCAAAACCCTAAACCCAAAATAAAATAAAGCTAAATAAACTAAACTAAATAAAACCTAAATAAAAACCTAATTAAATAAACTAGATAAATTAATTAATTAAATAAATAAACCTAAACCTAAACCTAAATAAATAAATAAACTAAATAAATAAACCTAAACCTAAACTAAACTAAATGAACTAAAACCTAAATAAATAAATAAAAATAAACCTAAACCTAAACCTAAACTAAATAAAACTAAGAACTAAATAAACCTAAAAAAAAAAAACTAAACTAAACTAATATAAATAAACCTAAACAAAAACTAAAAATAAACCTAAAAAATAAACCTAAATAAACCTAAATAAATAAACTTAATAAACTAAACTAATAAAATAAATATAAAAACTAAAATAAAAATAAATAAACCTAAATCTAAAAATAAAAAACCTAACTAAATAAAATAAACCTAAACTAAACAAAAAATAAATAAACCTAAACATAAACCTAAACATAAACCTAAACCAAAAATAAACCTAAACCTACACTAAACTAAAAAAAAAAACTTAACCCTAAACCTAAACCTGAACTAAACTAAAATAAAACCTAAACCTAAACCTAAACTAAACTAAAAAATAAAATAAATAAACTAAAACCTAAAATAAATTTAAACCTAAACCTAAATAAACGAAACTAAATAAATAAACCAAAACTAAACTAAACTAAACAAAACTAAATAAACCTAAACTAAAATAAACTAAATAAAAATGAACCTAAACCTAAACTAAACATAAACCTAAACCTAAACTTAAATAAACTAAACTAATAAACTAAATAAATTGAAACTAAACTAAAATAAACTAAATAAATAAGCTAAATAACATAAACCTAAACCTAAACCTAAACCTAAACCTAAACCTAAAATAAATGAACTAAAATAAATAAACCTAACTAAAAAGTAAATAAAATAAACTAAATAAAATCTAAATAAAACCTAAACCTAAACTAAATAAACTTAAATAAACCTAAACCTAAACATAAACCTAAATAAACCTAAACTAAATAAATAAACTAAAATAAATAAAAATAAACTTAAACTTAAAGTAAATAAACCTAAACTAAACCTAAATAAATAAACCTAAAATAAAAATAAACTAAACTAAATAAACCTAGATTAAACCTAAAGCTAATCCAAAATCTAAAAAAATAAACCTAAACCTAAACCTTAAATAAATAATAATTAAACTAAATAAACCTAAACATAAATAAACCTAAACTATAATAAATAAATTTGAATAAAAAGAAAAATAAACTAAATAAACCTGAGCTAAACTAAATAAACTAAACTAAAAACCTTAACTAAAATAAACTAAATAAAACCTAAACCTAAATAAATAAAATAAAATCAACTAAACAAATAAACCTAAACTAAATAAAATAAACTAAACTAAAATAAACCTAAACCTAACCTAAACTAAAACTAAATAAACCTAAACCTAAACCTAAACTTAAAGCTAAATAAAACTAATTAAAACCTAAACCTAAAATAAAATAAACTCTAAACTAAATAAATAAACTAAATAATAATAAATATATAAAATAAACTAAACTAAACTAAATGAGAAAATAAAATAAAATAAATTAAAAACATAAACCTAAACCTAAACCTAAACCTAAACAAAAAATAAAAATAAAAATAACCTAAAATAAATAAAACAATAAAGTAAAAAAATTAATTAAATAAAAATAAATAAATAATATACTAAATAAAAAATAAACACAAATAAATAAATAGAAATAATCCTAAATTGAACCTAAACTAAATAAACCTAAACCTAAACCCTAAACCCAAAATAAAATAAACTAAATAAACTAAACTAAATAAAACCTAAACAAAAACCTAAATAAATAAACTAGATAAATAAATTAAATAAATAAATAAATTGAAACCTAAACCTAAATAAATAAATAAACTAAATAAATAAACCTAAACCAAAACCTAAACCTAAACCTAAACTAAACTAAATAAACTAAAACCAAAATAAATAAATAAAAATAAACCTAAACCTAAACCTAAACCTAAACTAAATAAAACTAAAAACTAAATTAACCTTAAAAATAAAAATAAACTAAACTAAACTAAAATAAATAAATATAAATTAAAACTAAAAATAAACCTAAAAAATTAACCTAAATATACCTGAATAAATAAACTAAACTAATAAAATAACATAAAAACTAAAATAAAAATAAATAAACCTAAACTTAAAAATAAAAAACCTAAACTAAATAAACCTAAATAAACTTAAACCTAAACCTAAAGTAAAATAAACTAAAAACCTAAACCTTAACTTAAACCTAAACCTAAATAAACTAAACTACAAATAAAAGTAAACCTACACATAAACAAAAATAAAATTAACCTAAACTAAACCTAAATCAAAAATAAAAACTAAATAAAATAAACTAAATAAAACCTAAACCTAAACCTAAACCTAAATAAAAATAAAACCTAAACTAAATAAACTAAACTATATAAACCTTAATAAAAATAAAATAAAAAATAAATAAACCTAAACCCTAACTAAACTAAATAAACCTAAAAATAAATCGAAACCTAAACTAAATAAACTAAAAACACAATAAAAAACTAAAAAGAAATAAACCAAAAAAAATAAATTTAACCTAAACTTAAAATAAACCTAAACGTAGAAACCTAAAACTAAACAAACCTAAACTAAACCAAAATAAAACCTAAACTAAACAAAAATAAAAAATAAACTAAAATAAAAAATAAAACCTAAGCCTAAACTAAAAAAATAAACTAAATAATAAAATAAATCAATATAAACTAATACCTAAACTAAACTAAAAATAAAAATATATAAATTAAAATAAAACCTAAACCTTAAATCCTAAACCCTAAACACTAAAACCCTAAAAACCTAAACCCTAAACTCTAAACTAACCCTAAACCCTAAACCCTAAAAAGCCTAAACCCTAAACCCTAAACTAACCTTTAACCCTAAGCTAACCATAAACCAAACCCTAAACCCTAAAGCCTAATCACTAAACCCTAACCCTAAACCCTAAACCCTAAACACTAAGAAACCTTAAACCCTAAACCCTAATCACTAACCCTAAATCCTAAACCCTAAAAGCATTAACCCTAAAACCCTATACCCTATACCCTAAGCCTAAACCTTAAACCCTAATCCTAAACCCTAATCCTAAACCCTAAACCCTAAACTTAAAAACCTAAATCCTAAACCCTAAACCCTAAACCCTAAACACAAAACCCAAAACCTTTAACCTAAACCCCAAACCCTAAATCCCAAACCCGAAACCCTAAACCCTAAACCCTAAACCCTAAAAACCTAAAAGCCTAAACTCAAACTAAATAAAACCTAAAAATAAAATAAATAAAAGAACCTAAACATAAATAAAATAAAATAAATAGCTAAACTAAAATCTAAATTTAAACCAATACATAAACCTATGCCTAAAAAAAACAAAAAAAACAAAACTGAAATAAAATAAATAAAAACCTTAAATAAACTAAAAAAATAAAAAAACCTAAAACAAAAAAGCTAAATAAAATAAAAACTAAATGTAAAATAAAAATAAAATAAATAAAAAATAAAATTAAATAAAAATTAAATAAAAACCTAAACCTAAAAATAAATGAAAAAATAAAAACTAAACCCTAAACTAAAAAAAACTTAAACATCAAATAAATAAAATGAAATAAACCTAAACCTAAACTAAAATAAAAAAACTAAACCTAAACCTAAAATAAACTAAACCTAAACCAAAACTAAAAAATAAAACCTAAAAATAAACCTAAAATAGAAACCTAAAACCTAAGCCTAAGCCTAAAAATAAAAAATAAAAACTAAACCTAAAAAATAAAATAAAAATAAAACAAAACTAAAAAATAAACATAAAACAAAAATTAAGTAAATCCTGAAAATAAAATAAATAAATAAACCTAAACCTAAATAAAATAAAAAAATAAAATAAAACAAAAACCTAAACGAAAACCTAAACCTTAACATAAAAATAAAATAAAAAATAAAAATAAACAAAAATAAAATGAATAAAATCATAAATTAAGCTAAACAAATATATGAAACTCATAATTAAAAACCAAAATAAAATAAAAACTAAGCGTAAAATAAAAATAAAATAAACCTAAAAAAATAAAATAAAAACTAATTAAAAATCTAAACTTAATAAATAAAATTAAAAATAAAACTAAAAATAAATAAAAAATAAAAAAACTCTAAACTAAAAAAAAATAAACCTAAAATAAAAATAAAATACCTAAACTTAAACTAAAATAAAATAAACTAAAATAAATAAAACCTAAACCTAAACGTAAAATAAACAAAACCTAAACCTAAACCTAAACTAAATAAGATAAAATAAATAAAAATAAACTTAAACTTAAACTAAAAAAATAAAACCTAAAAATAAACCAAACATAAGAACCTAAAACCTAAACCTAAAAAAATAAAATAAAAACCTAAACGTAAACCTAAAAATAAAAAATAAACCCTAAACCTAAAAAATAAAATAAAAATAAACCTAAAAAAGAAATTAGAAAATAAAACCTAAAAAAAAACCTAAACCTAAAAAAGAACTAAACCTAAAAAATAAAATAAAAATAAAAATCAACTAAAAAATTAACCTAAACATGAACCTAAATTGAAAAAATAATCTAAAATAAAAAAGCTAAATTAAAATAGATAAAATTAAAATAAATAAAATTAATTAAATAAAAAACATACCTAAATAAAAATAAAAAAAATTAAATTAACTAAAATTAATAAAAAATAAACTAAAAAAACTAACTCTAAACCCTAATCCCTAAACCTACAACACTAAACCTACAACCCTTAACCCTAAACCCTAAACCCTAAAAAACTCTAAACACTAAACCCTAAACTCTAAACCCTAAACCCTAAACCCTAAACCATAGCCCTAACCCTAAACCCTAAACCCTAAAAGCATAAATCCTAAAACCCTAAACCCTTAACCTTAAACCCTAAATCCTAAATGCTAAACCCGAAAACCTAAACCCTAACCCTAAACCCAAATCCTTAAACCTAAACCTAAAGTAACTAAATAAATAAAAAATAAACATACCCTAAAACCCAAAAAACTTAAACCTAAACCTAAATCCTAAGAATGGGCAGAACCTTGACAGAAGGAACATCACTGTCAACCAGGCATAGTCTAGATCTGGCAGTGGAGGCGAAGGCAGAAGCAGAGATTATCGCAGTGGTGGTGAGAGATCTGAAGGTGCTAGTGGATATGGTGTTGGTTGTCAGAACAGTCGTGGTTATGGAGGTAGGAGAAGCGATGGAGGTTACATCCATGGTGGTGGTGGAGGGAGAGATCGAAGATATGATGGTGGATCCTACTTCTCGAGAGCCCGTGGTGGATTTGATGAGAATAGGAGAAACTAAAGAACGGTCGATATGATCTGCTACTTATGGAACTGTGTCTTTTCAGTAAAGATGGTTCTAGTTATCTAGGGTTTTTGATTTAGTCTATGCGTGTTTTTTTTTTATTTATGTCATCGCTTATGTCTTTGAGAACTTGGTGTGTTACCTGGTTGATGGAATCAAAAAAAATAAATGTTGAATCTGAATTTTATCTTTGTTAAAAAAACCATAAACCATAAACCATAAACTAAAACCTGAACCCTAAATCTAAAACCTAAACCCTAAATGCTAAACCCTAAAAAAAACCCTAACCCTAAATGTTAAACCCTAAAACTAACCTTAAACCCTAAACCCTAAACCTACAACACTAAACATTAAACCTGAAACCCTAAAACCCTATACCCCAAACCTTAAACCTTAAACCATAAACCCTAAACCCTAAAGCCTAAAGCCTAAACCCTAAACCCTAATAAGAAACTAATAAAATACTAAACTAAACTGACTAAAACTAAAATTAATAAAAATTAAACTAAAATTAATAAACAAATAATAAATAAAAATAAATGATAAACTAAAATAAAAACTTATAAAATTAGCTAAACTAAGCTAACTAAATAATAATTAAAAAACTAATAGACTAATAATAACAAAAAAACAAACTAAACTAATAAAAAAACTAATAACTAAATTAAACATAAACAAAATGAACTAACTAAAAATAAACTAAACTAATAAAACTAATAAAAACTAAACTAAACCTAAACTAATAATTAAAACTAAATTAATAAACTAACTAAACTAAACCCTAATAAATAACTAATTAATAATAGCTATTTAACTATTAAACCTAAACCCTAAACATAACTAACCTATTAAAAAACTAACTAATAATTAAACTAAACCAAATAACTAAATTAATAATAACTGAACTTAATAACTAATAAACTAAAATTAATAAACTAACTAAATAACTAATAAATAACTAATAATAATAACTAACAAATAACTAAAACTAATAACTAAACTAAACTAGTAAACTAATAAAAATAACTAAACCTAATAATAAACTAATTAAATAATAATAACTAAAACTAATAATAAAACTAAAAAAACTAATAAACTAAAACTAAATAACTAATAATAATTAGTACTAAACTAATAAACTAATAATAAACTTAACTAAATAAAACTAATAACTAAACTAATAATAATAATAATAATAATAATAATAATAATAATAAACTACACTAATAATAAACTAAACAATAAATGAAACCTAAATAAATAAACTAAACCTAATAATAGTAAACAAACCTAATAAACTAACTAATAATATAATTAAACTAACTAAACTAATAAACTAATAACTAATAATAATAAAAAATAAACTAAACTAAAAACTAATAAAAACTAAAAACAATAAATAATAATAAAACCAAATAACATAAAAACTAACTAAACTAATAATAACAATAATAATAATCTACACTAATAATAAACTAAATAATAAATAAAACCTAAATAAATAAACTAAACCTAATAATAATAAACAAACCTAATAAACTAACTAATAATTATAAACTAATTAAACTAACTAAACTAATAAACTAATAACTAATAATAATAAAAAATAAACTAAACTAAAAACTAATAAAAACTAAAAACACTAAATAATAATAAAACCTATTAACATAAAAACTAACTAAACTAAACTAATAATTATAATAAACTAAATATCAAATAACTAAAACTAAACTAAACTAAACACTAAACTAACTAAACTAATAAATAATAATAAATTAAATAAAAACTAACTAATAAAACTAATAATAACTAAACTAACTAAAACTAATAAATTAATATTAATAACAACTACAATAAATAATAATAACAACAACCACAATAATAATAATAATAATTATTAATAATAATAATAATAATAATAATAATAATAATAATAATAATAATAATAACTAAATAAACTAAACACTAAACCCCTAAACCTAATATAATAAAATTAATAATAATAAAATTAATAATAATAAACTAAACTAAAGTAAAATAACTAATAACTAAACTAATAAAACTAATAATAATAACTAAATAATAACTAAAAAACTAATAAACTAATAATAAAACTAGAGTAAAAGTAACTAATAACTAACTAATAAAACCTAATAGACTAATAAATAATGAACTTGAAGCCTAATAATAACTAATAAAAAACTATAACTAATAAAAAACTAAATAAAACTAATAATAAATAGCTAATAACCTAAAACTAATAACTAATAAACTAATAAATTAATAAACTAACTAACTAAACAAACAAACTAATAAAACTAAACTAATTAATAAATAAACCTAAACCCAAACCCTAATAACTAATAAACACTAAAACTAAACTAATAAACTAATAATAATAACTAATAATAAATAACTAAACAACTATCTAAAACTAAACTGAAAAAACTAACTAATAAATAAACATAATAATAACTAAACCTAATAAACTAACTAATAACTAATAATAAACTTGTAATAAAACACCTAACTAAAAAAATTAATAATAACTAACTAATAATAAATTAACAAACTAATAACTAAATAAAACAAAACTAACTAAATAACTAAACTAAATAACTAAACTAATAAAATTAATAAATAATAATAAATAATAATAATAATAATAATAATAATAATATAATAACTAACTAATAAAACTAATAATAATAATAATAATAATAATAATAATAGTTAATAACTAACTAACTAAACTAATAAACTAATATTAATAAAATTAATAATAAACTAACTAATGAATAACTAAATAACTAAATCCCTAAACCCTAACTAAATAAATAAACTAAATAATAATAATAAAATTAATAATAATAAACATAAACTAATAATAATAATAAAATAAAGAAATAAAACAAAACTAAAACAAAACTAATAATAAACCAACTAACTAAACTAATAATAATAAACTAATAAACTGAAACCCACAAATAAACTAATAAAACTAAGAAACTTAATTTAATAAACTAATAAATAAACTAACAAAACTAAGCTAATAAAACTAAACCACTTCTAAAACTAACTAAAGCTTAAATAATAATAAAACCATAAACTAATAATAATAAATAACTAAACTAAACAAATAACTAACTAATTAATAATAACTAAACTAACTAATAATAACTAATAAATAAACTAACAAACTAAACCCTAATAAATAAACAAACTAATAAATTAATAAACTAAACATAACAGTTCCCCCCTCCCCTAAACTAACCTAAAATAATTATAACTAAAACTAACAAGTAAAACTAAACATAAAACTAATAATAAACTAATAATAACCTAAAACTAATAAAACCTAATAATAATTAATAAACACTAAACCTAAAATTTAAACCCTAATACTAAACTAAACCTTATTATTAGGCAATTTGGGGATCCCTCGCATTCTTGGCAAGTTTTTGAGTGCTTTGTCTCTTGGATTCCCTATTGATTATTGGCCTTGGGGCGATCTCGATTGGTTCTTATCACGACACCATCACTCATGGCGTCAGCTTATTCAAACCCATGGGGTAAATCCCATGTGCCAATGTATCCTGCTAGGGCATCAGATTTTTTGGGGAATCCTACCTCTAAATTACCTGTTGTTACTAAATCTTTCAAAGATGCTTTATCTGGTAAGAATTCCTCCACCAAGCCTCCTTTGAATTTGTTTCATATATCTTTTAAAGGTAATCCGACAATTACGATTTCAGATGAGGATATTGAAAGATTAGCTGAGCCTTTTGCTTTTTGTTTGATTGGAATGTTTTCATTTAAACAGGTAAAGATGGAAGCTATTCATTCTTTTTTTCATAACTTAAATTTATCTGGTTCATTTTCTATTGGGTGGATTGATGCAAGGCATGTTCTCGTTAAACTTTTTAATGACCTTGATTATAGAATAATTTTTTCTAGGCATTCTTACTATGTTTTTAATTATCAAATGTGTATTCTGAAGTGGGCGCCTATGTTTGATGTTAATGAAGTGTCTCCTATTATTCCTATTTGGATTTCTTTACCTAACTTATGGATTCATCTATTTACTCATCAGATTCTTTATGCTATTGGGCTGATTTTTGGTTAGCCTTTGCAAGTTGATCAAGTAACAGCTGCTTCTTCTAGACCATATGTTGCTAGAATTCTTGTAGGGATTGATATTACTAAAAAATACATGAAAGAAATTTGGTTGGGTTCAAAGAAATGTGGTTATTTCTAGAAAGTTATTTTTGAGAACTTTCTCATTTTTTGTGATCATTGTAAGATTCATGGGCATGAAATTACTGAATGCTTCATTCCTCATCCCTCTCTTAGGAAGAAAATCACTAGTAAGAATACAATTGTTGAAAAAACTGATGATTCTCTCAAGTTGGATAAAGGAAATTCTACTTTTCAAAATTTTGATGTTTTGCAAAACAAGATTTCTGAATCTTCTAAAAAAGTTTTACCTATTAATGGTTTGTCTAATGTAGAAGGTAATTTTGATGTTTCTGAAAAAGTTTTTACTAATAATCACGCTCTAAGTTTTTCTTTTGATGATTCTATTAAAGGGAAGATTTTAGAGGTTGTGGTTAATGATTTTAATGGTTTATATGTTGTGCATAAGTCCTTTCATGATGATGGTTCGAATATTATTGATGCTAAAACCATATCTTCCAATCAGTTGGATGTTGTTTCTCTTTCTCCTATGTCTGCTTTAGATCATGGGAAAGAGACTATTTTTTTCCTTCTTTGATTGAGAATGGTGGTGAAAAGAATGTTCTTATTTCTGATACTTTAACTTCTAGTCCTAACAATCTTGTTAATAATGGTGATCCTTCTTTTAAAAAATAAGATTTAGATACCTATGATAATTCTCTCATTATGAATAGTTTTATTTTGGTTCAAAATGATGGTTTTTCTATGGCTACTAATTATGTTCAAAATTTTGGTATTATGCTATTTATTTCTAAGGGATTTGAATCTTATTTTAATCCCTTACATGAAGATTGTACTAACAATCTAGATTCTGCTTCTCTTACTTCTTTTATGAATGAAGACAGGGAGGATACTCTTCAGATTTTGTTGGAAGGTGATAATATTGATAATTATCTTCTTAATAAGCTATTTATGCTCCTTTCACTTCTGATTCTAAAATGCATACTATTTCTATTTTTCCTTTTTCTAATGTTGTGGATGATTCTAAATGCTCTTCTTTGAAATTGATAGCTTTTGCTGATCCCCATGCCTTTTATTACAATACTGATTCATTTTCGGATGGAGATTTTTTGGAGAAAGGGCATGATTATAAAACGATTTTGAAGAAGAAAAATAAAAAAAAGTATTCAGATTTATGCCCCACGTCACTTGCTGAGGGTTACTCGTTCCAAAGCTTCTTGGAAATAATCTCTCTTATCCTTGGGAGGTTTTTTCTTTAGTTGGTTGTTGACCTCATTTTTTGGATGAGCTCTCAACGTCTCCATCTTAGACATAGGATTTCTCTTATGCTTTAAGAGTTTCTTAGTCTTAAGACACATCTAATGATTAGGTGGACACTCAACCTAACCCTAGAGACTTAGAAGTGTTAGCCATAGGAATAGGTCATGCCTTACGGGTGTTAGGAAACTTTGCATACCCAATAGCTTGAACCAACTCCCCACTTCCTTCCATCAAGTCAAATTCCAAATCAAGTCTAAAAAAACTCCAAACTCCAAATCAAATCAACATCAAAACTTAAATCAATTCCAATTTATTTTCGCAAACCATGAATCAATTCCAAATGATTGAAGCTTATGATTGAAATTCCAAGTTTAAAAAAATCTTTCCTAAGTCACTTTGATTCTATCTCATAGACTTAGCCTAAATCAAATCCAAATCAATTCAAATTCAAGAAATTTTCTCATAACCCATTTATATTCTCATTTATATTCACAAATATAAATGAAATATAAATTCAAATATCCAAAAGTCAAATCCAAATTCAACCAAAATTCAATATAAGCCTTTCAAGTCAAATCCTTGAACTTAGCCAAATCAAATTCAAATTAGGCCAAACTCTTGATTTTTCTTCATGATTCAATCAATCCTTCAATCATGAATCCAAATATAAGGATAAACTTCAATCATCAAATCAAAACTAAATCCAAAAATTAAACCCAAGTCAAACTCATGTTCACTCTTTGAACTCGAAATTATCAAATGAATCAAAAACCATTTGACTTCAAATCACTTGCAAATGGATTTATATTTCAATCATAAGTCCATATGTGAGTTCAACTAGACTTGATTCAAGCCTTGATCAAGTCAATTGACCCACTTAGTCTCACTTGACCCAAAGTGACCTAAAGTATCCCTTTTCAGCCAAATTCTAATCCTACCTAAATTAGATTAAACTAAGCCCAACTAAGCCTCACATTATGAGCAACAATCATCATGAGATGATCAATCACTCAAATTGGGTCAAACTAAGTCAAACCTAAGGGTTGACCAAGTCAACACTTAGCCAAAATGAAACCTAAACTAGCTAAAATCCACGATAGGCCAAATTGATTAAAACCATTGATCTAAACTGATTCATGATCAATGTTTGAACTTGACCAAGTCATCATTTGAGCTTAACCTAGCCCAATTGGTCACTTAACCCAAGTTTACACAACTTGACCTAAAAAGTCAAAATGTGTCAAATCTTGATCTAAGCCAAATTGATTGGAACTAATGGGTCATGTTCATTCCAAATCACTTGTTAAACTTGACCAAAACCTTACTTGGCCAACTAAACCCAACCTAGCCCAATTGACCATGATCCCAACTTGACCTAAAAGGTCAAATTGAGCCAAAATCAAACTAAACCAAAATTGATTGGAAATAAAGATACCAATACATTTCAAATGACCAATGAAAGCTAAACCAACCCATGACCTAACCCAAATAGGTCAAATGGGTCAAATTGGTCAACTTGACCCATTTAACCTAAATGAAATCAAATGAACCAAATCCAAATATAAATCAAATTGATTATAAACAAAGATACTAAATCAATTCATATGGTCATATGAACTTGACCCAACCCTTTGTTTGATCCAATTTGACCAATTGGTTAACTTGACCCAAGTTGACCCATTTTTACCTAAATGGGTCAACATGAGCCAAATCACATCAAATCAATTCCAAATTAATTAAAACTTGGTCCAACTCATTTTTCAATTATACCAAACATATTAAAACTAAAATTGAATATAAATGACTATTTTACCCCTAGGGCAAAGGGTAATTCTTGGCCAAATTCACTTGGAATTTGGTCAAATCTTCTAAATGGCCACTTGGCACCCTCTTAGTGGACCAAGTGGATGCTAGTGAGCATGGTGCACACGACCCAATGGGTTTGGGCTAGCCAAACCCACCCCAAGGCCAAAATTGACCACTCTCTACATTTCAAGCACATGGCAATCACTCCTCCACCCAAAATTAGTACATGGCACTTCTCCACTACCCCCTCTGCCAAAAATGAACCATGTGCAACCCTTAACAGCCTAACCAACCCATCGCATGAGGTTAATTTGATCAAAATGGTAAAATGAAGCATGATCATCTGATCAACCTAGGGGGAGATATACTCCCCCTAATTTCACTTGAATCCAAGACACTCACACTTGATTGAAGCTAGGGAACTCATAACAAGCATCCTCAAGCTTCTCAAAGCCTCCTAGAGCACTTTGCATTTCTCCATTTCTTGATTTATCAAAACTAAAAATAGGGAGGTAGCAAGGAGTTCAATCCCACTCAATACTCAATTTCAACTCAAATCCTCTTTCAAGCACCTTAAGGGGACCTAATCGAGTTGATCCAAAGCTTCATCCAAGCTTCAAAGGCAAGGGAGGTGGGAGCTAGACCAAGGTCATGAGTATTTGAAGGTGAGCTTGGTCCATAGGAAGATCTACTCAACCTCAACCCCTTAAACCTTCAACAGGGATTCTTCTCCACTAGACGAAGCTACATCGACGGTTGGGAGCACCGGTGATAGCCTCTAGCAAGGTATTCCTTCAAATCAAGCCTAGAATAGGAAGTGTTTGGTACTTTGTGAATAGAATTTTTACCCCATTGCAAATTGACCATTGGAGGTCTTTCCCTTTGCATGATGATGGTGTAGGTTGACTTTGAGTTCAATCTGAGCTCAATCGAGCTCGGATCTAGCCCTAAAGAGTGGCCAGATGTCCTCTCCTATAGGAAAACTCAATGATGGATCATGGACTATCTATCCATGCATTTTAGATGGACGGTCATGACCAAGCCACATAGGATCCATAGATTTATCCCTTATGAACGGGCTTAATCATGATCAATCTTTGATTGATGATCGAGGAGAAAGCGTAGCAATCACACCGCATGGGGATGTGATAACTTAAACAATGAATTCCATTACGCCATATGGAAAGTGCGCACGCGTCCACGGCCAATGGGGATTAGTCATATAATTAGGGGTTTTAATTAATTTTGTATCACTAAATCTTCAAAATAACATAACTAAATTTAGAAAATTAAAAAAATTCAAAATAAAATACATTGTGAAGATAATTCAGTAAAGAATAATCTAAAATTATTTTTAATGGATTTTGAATAGTGCATTTTCCTTAATTAGAGTTTTAATAAAAACATAATAATCCTAATTACTCTCTAATTACTTCATTAACTTATTTCAAATTTCTCATATACATTTATTGGGATGACTTCTACCTCCCCTAATTTTCTTGGGATTTATTGATGAGTTAATTAGGGAAATCAATTAATGAACCTTTAATCACTCTCCTAATGTAATTAAGCTTAGTTAAACATGTGAATAGTGTTTTAATCCCTTTATTAAGTTAATTAAGCTTTGTATAACTGAACGGGAGGGTATGGAATAATTTTAGGTTATTTTCCTTAAGCCATTGCTTAAACCCCCTTCCTTCCTTAATCTAAACTTAATTATAATCCACCAATCACCTACTTAATTAACTTGATGAAATTTTTAAAACATTCCGAACTTAACCAATTCATCTTGAGGTGCTTAGGTGTTCAATAACCTAAGTAACTTAAGAAAATCAAAATCTAACCAACATGTGTGGGAACGGTTATGAAAGTACTTAAATTAAACCCTTTAGCTTAATTAATCATTAATTATGAGCTAATTGCATTATGCCCTTTCTTTTTTAGGCGCATTGTTGATTTAAATTCCTTGTATTGTTTTATGTCATACATTGGCGCATAATTATTTGATTAAATATGTTAAAGTGGTGTTGATAAGGGGTTATTAACGCACTTAATTCACACCTTAACCTAAACAAAATATAAAAAAATCATCTAATGGTTCTAAAAACAAACTAAATAAACTCACACATGGGGGAAATGGGTTAGGACCAGCAAACTCTTTCACATTTCCTAAATTCAAATCAAACTTAAAACAAAACAAAATTTCCTTAAAACCAAATTTGATTTACTTTAAATAATCTTATTTCATAAGGTTGTCTTTAGAAATTAATTAGGGTGAATGAATTTACGTGCTTTCATCACTTTATTTCTTTCCTAGCATGCTAAATATGTATGTCATATGAAAATCATGCATTCATGCTTTTTGAAAATCAAATTAAAAATGAAATGTTTCCTTTATGTCAAATTGCATGTTTTGGCTAAAGTAAGAATATGAATGGCTATTATCACTTTTAAACCCAAAATTATTTTCAAAAGTTATAAATCAAATATCATAACTGAAAGGTATGCTACTTATGATTATTTATGAGCTTGCATATGAATAGTATAAAATGTGGTATGTGATTCTTAACATATAATTGTATAGGATTTGCAAAGTGCATAGTCCATTTGAAAAGGACATAACACTTGCTTAAATCCATTTCTATACACTCCTATATCATGACTTAAGAATGAATTCCACATCACACATATAAACTAAACAATCAAACAAACATAAACTTTTTGCATGACTCTTTTTCCATGTATTTCTTTTTGTACATGCACATGTATTTAAGAAAAGTGGTATATTAGTCTAGACAACCCTGGGGTTGTGCGAATTTAAGTAACCCTAAGTAGGTCTTGTAACTTATACCCCTGGTGCTAACAATGATGCTGTACTCACTTATGTCTTTAATACTTGTAAATGTGCATATAAAAAAATGGATAAAGAATCACTCTTTTTTACTTAACAAAATCTTGCATCATGGAGCATCCAAATTTTCTTAAGTAACTCTCTTAGCATTCATCATTAAGGTGTGCTAAACATTCCCATTAGCATGTATAGATATGCTTAGGATTCATCCACATGCATGTTATACATGTTGGGAAAGAAATGAAGTGTTGTGTGTTTTGTGATAGTATTTCACTTAATCTTAAAATGCCTTTCTTTTTGAATAGGTTTGTTTAGGGGAAAATATAAACTTAAGATTAAATAAAATACATAATAAAACATTCACTAAATGAAAATCAAATATGAATCTACCTTAGAAATTACTTAAGGAAGGGAGGAAAGAGAAGTTCTCTTCTCTTTTCCTCTCTTTACAACACTTAGTAATTAATTGTAGGATTCATTCAAACCAAATAAAAATACAAAATAAAATCAACCAAAGAAATTAAATCACTTAAATGAAACCACCCTCTAAGTTGAACATTTTCATACTTAGAAAACTCTAACCTTAAAGCCTAGCTAAGTATACCACACAAACCTTAAATAAGGACACACATTAGGCTAAGTCTCCATTTCTAGCTTTAGGTTAAGGCGGTGCATGGTTTGATGTTTTGCTTTTGTTTTGTGATATTATGTTTTTAGTCTGGATGTTAGGGTGTATATGCGTAGACTAAATGGTAGGGTGATCTTTGTCTAACCATTATCTTCTATAGGGGATTGTGCATAAGGGGTACTATAATATAAAAATGTTATTGCTGTGTAGGTGCTTATACCCCTAAGCATAATCCAAAATAGTCCAGATGGACTTGGTTACCCATGTGTGGGGTGCTAAGTAAAATTTATATATATTCATGATTAGGATTGTATGGTTTATGTAGCTAATCTCTATTTTGCAGGTTTTAGTTAGATTTTCTTTTTCTCCATTATCATGTAATTTGCTATTAGGATTTTGGAATTATTGTTATGGGGTATTAGGATGAACATTGGTTATAAGGCTATGTCTTATATACCATGTGAAGCCTTTATAGCAACCACATTCCAACCAACCAAAAGAAGAAAGAAGAAAGAAGAAAAAATAAATGAGGAATGAGGACCCCATAACAATGAATTCCTTCTTGATTGTAATTTATTCATTTATAATCCAAGTTGTATTAGGGTAGAGCTCAACTACCCAATTTATTTTGTGGGCAGTGAGCACCACAAATGACCTTTTATTCCTTTGCGCTAGCTTTATAAATTGATTGATGTTTGTTTAGCTTGTGCATTAAGATGGCATCTTTTCCTAGTTTCTTCCTTGCTTTGATGTACGACCTAGATGATGATTAGGCTCTTAGAAAAATAAATTTTCTATCCAATCAAAATAAGTCAAAACTAAAAATAAAAAAACTCATAACCTCACCTAAAGCCTAAGTTATAATCAGGATAAAAGAATTAGCAACCCCTTAGAAGGATGTTGTACTTTTTTTTTTCACATCATGCATAAAAAGTATATTATTTCACCCTTGATTGGAGGGCTTTCACCTTTTCCAGAGAACTTGGCTTAACCTTTGAGAGCCATGGTGGAAATACACCTCCTTATTTTGCTAATTTTGGCCCATAATCTAATTTCTCATGCATTAGGCATATGAATCATAAAGCCTGTGTCAAATTGATTGTCCAAAATAAAAATAAAATGTAATAAAATTTGCATTTGATTTAAGTCATTAAATCATGCCCTACATGATCTAGTCTCTTAAGGAGTGTGGTTAAGGACTTAGTATTTTTCTAAATAAATAATAGCCTAGCTATCTTCCAAAAGCAATTGACTTGCCTACATGTATTTAATATCATAGGAGGAGTTAGTTGGTGGCCACCCCTAGGCAGTTGTAAGTCCAACATTCGGGTGGTTTATCCTCTCTTATGGAGGTAAGCCAAATGCATATTTTCACCTTAGATTTAGGTCAGGCTTTTGGCACTCACCAAAGCTTCCTAGATTTAGGTTCAAAGGTTGCTACTTCCCTTCGTGGGCCATGAGCATAAATCCTCACCTCTTATGCATTTTGATAGCCTTGTATTATGGAATTGTAAGCCCTAGATTTCAAATAAAAATTCAACTCAAATAAATCAATTCAATTTCAAAAATGTAAAGCATAACCATAGAATAGTTTGGGATGCTTACTAGGCTTCCTAGTATCCTAAGAATCCCCTACTTATCTTCATTTGGCTTCGATAAGATCTCCCTCCTCTTGATCAATCTCACTTGATTTTATAAAAATAAACCATTCGATTGATAGTCCTACCTTTTAAAATAAACTCTAATTTACTTTTCCATGTAAAGTAGGGAAAGAATCTCTAGTACATTCTGAAGACCCATAGACCTTAGAAGTCCATATTAAGGTGATTAGGTCAATTGTAGGGTGGTGACTTCTATCTCTCAAGATAGTACACCTTTCTTCAATGTTGTACATGATCACCCTAATAAGAACATCTGTGGATCTGTGTGGTGTTCCAATAAGGTTATATATTTCTATTTTCATTTATCCTCTTTCCCAAAAGGGGATAGATGAAGGAAAGAATATAAATTTATACCACACTATTTTTTCTCTATTGGTTGAGCTTTTGCTGTGTGTTTTCTTGCTAGCTAGAGTATTATCTTCTTGGCTAATTTTCCTCCTTCTGGCTTATTATTTCTGGCTTACTGTTTGCTGGGGTTTTTTTTGGTGCCCTTTGGATGGTTAGTTTTGTGTTGTTGGCTTTATTCCTATTGGCTTGCCTTTCTTTGGTTGGTGCTTTTTCTCTCTTTGTTGGTGGTAGGTTAGGATTTTTGTCTTTAGCATGTGGTTTGTCCATTGGTTGGCTATTTCTCTAGATATTTATTTTATCTTTTGCTAGCCTTCTTTTTTTCTGTTGGTTGGTTTGGTTCCCTTACACTTTCCTGGGCTATTCTTCTTGGGTGCTCTATTGTGTGGCTACTATGTTAGTTGTTTCCTTTGCTTTTGTTAGTGCCTTAGTGTCTTTGGATTGGTGTTGTTGTGGGTTCAATTTGCTTGGTGCCTTGGTGGCTTTGGATTGGTGTTATTGTGGGCTATGTTGGCTTAGTATTTGAGGGCTCTTCTTTTTATGGGTTGTGAGCTACTTTTCTCCTTCTTTTTAAAGAGGTCTTCATATTTGGTTTTCTTGGAATTGCCTTATGTTAATTCTATATGTTGCTCTCCTCTCTCTTTCTATTTCCTTAGCTTCACTTTTTATTTGGCTAGGGGGCTATTATGATAAGTTTGTATTTTTCTTTGGCTGGGATGGCTATGATGATATGATGGATTTTTTTCTTAATATGTTTATGGATAGTGACTTTTCCTATTTGTAACCCTTCTTTGAAGCTGGATACACTTAGGATTTGATGCCCCTCATTATTGTGATTATCCTTCTTTCCTCATATCTGAGCCTAAGTTTTTTCTCTTTATGTTTTCTAATCTCCTTCTGGCTAAGATTTCTTGCAGGTTGCAGGTTTTCTTTTTTAGTTGGCCTCTTTTTCTTCTTGGAGGGACCTAGAGTCTTACTGATGGTCTCTTTTTTCTTAAATTTGGAGTTATCAATTGCGTGTTCTTTCCTTTTCTTATGGATCTTCATCTCTTTAGAGGTTCTTTTGGGGCTCCGTGGATTCTTCCCCTTCGTTGTTGGCTTTTTTAGTTTTGTATTTAATTTTTTTTTCTTTACTATTCTTTGATGTATTAGTTTAGGGACTAAACTCTTTAGGATTCTCCTGTAGCTCATTTGAGTAGTAGTTTTTTTTTCTTTTTGAGTTTAGTCTCTAATATGGTCTTCTTGTACCTATTTTTTTGAACAATTATGTCCTTTTAGTTAAAAAAAACCCTAAACCTGAAACCCTAAAAACCCTAAAGCCTAAATCCTAAACACTAAACCCTAAACCCTAAACCCTAAACCTTAACCCTAAACCCTAAACCCTAAAACCATAAACCCTATAACCCTAAACCATAAAACCTAAACCTTAAACCCTAAAAACCAAAAAACCTAAACTTAAACTAAATAAAACCTAAAAATGAAATAAATAAAAAACATAAACCTAAATAGAATTAAATAATAATAAAATAAAAACCTAAACTAAAACATAAACCTAAACTTAAAAATAATATTAAATAAAAAATAAAAATAACCTAAAATAAAATAAATAGAAACCTAAACTAATCTAAAAAAATAAAATTAAACTAAAAATAAAAAAGCTAAATAAAATAAAATCTAAACCTAAAATAAAATAAAATAAAAACTAAATAAAAATGTATATCTAAAAAATAAACCTAAAATTAAATTAAAAATAAAACATAAACCCTAAACTAAAAGAAACTAAAACTAAAATAAAAATAAAATAAACAAAATAAAATAAACCTAAACCTAAACTAAAATAAATAAAACCTAAACCTAAACCTAAAATAAACTAAACATAATCCTAAACCTAAACTAAATAAAATAAAATAAACTAAAAATGAACCTAACCCTAAACTAAAAAATAAAACCTAAAAATAAATCTTAAATAAAAACGTAAAGCTAAACCTAATAAAATAAAACCTAAACCTAAAAATAAAAAATTAAACCTACACCCAAAAAATAAAATAAAAATAAAACTCACCTAAACAAAAAAACTAAACCTAAAAAATAAACTAAAATAAAAAGCCTAAACAAAAAATAAATAAACCTAAAATAAATAAACAAAACTAAATAAAAATAAAAAATAAACCTAAATAAAAATAAAAATAATATAAACTAAATAAACCTAAACCTACCGATTTACTTAATTTTTTTTAAAAAAAACCTAAACACTAAATCCTAAATGCTAAGCCCTAAACCTACAACACTAAACCTACAACCCTAAACCCTAAACCCTAAACCCTAAACCTTAAACCCTAAACCCTAAACCCTAACCCTAAAACTTAAACCCTAAAAGCATAAACCCTAAAAACCTAAACCCTAAAAGCATAAACCCTAAAACCCTAAAACCTAACCCCTTAAACCCCTTGAGTTGATTTTTATGAAAGGTGATCTTAAAGAAGTCAGCGAAGAGGTTGTGAAATGTAAAGTTGGTGCTCTTGCCATGTTGTTATTGTTGCACCTATTGATGTTGTGGTTCCTCCAAGAAACACTAGTATGGACCCTTCACATAATTATTTCTTCCAAGTTCTAACATCCCAACTAAGATTAATAAGGGTACTGTTGAAATTATCACCCTAGTTGAGCTGATTAAAAAAATGTTAAAGTGGGATCCTCAGAGGCTGCTCTCCTCGCTAAGTTGGGGATTAGGCCATTCTCTTATGGCCTTGTCATCCAGTCTGCGTGTGATGATGCTTTGGCATTCAGTCCTGAGGTGCTTGATCTCATTAAAGATTATCTCATCGAGAAGTTTTCGACAGGCCTTTCAATGGTCACTTCTCTTTCACTAGCCCTCTTTTATCCCAACCTCACTGTAGCGCCCCACATGTTCATCAACGCTTACAAGAATGTCCTCACTGTCATAATTGGGACTGATTACACATACCCGCAGGACAAGAAGGTTAAGGAGTATTTGAAGGATCCTTGAAATTTTGATGTGGCTACTGCGCCTGATGCTTCTGCTACTCCTGCTGCTGCTAATACTTTGATTACTGTAGTGGAAGAGAAGAAGGAAGAGCATGTTGAAGAATATAATGATGATATGGGTTTCAGCTTGTTCGACTAAGCCTTGTTGGCCTTCTATAAAATAAAATTTTATTGTCTCTAGGAGTTAAATCATTTTGTGAAATACTATATTTTGTGAATTTTGAATTGCATTTTATTTTACCATGTTTATTAGTTGTTAGAGGAAAATATCTTGTTTGATTTGGTAATTTCTTGTTTGTTATGGAATCATTTGAGTTAAAAAAACCCTAAACCCTAAACCCTAAACCTTAAACTCTAAACCCTAAACTCTAAACCCTAACCATAAACCTTAAACCCTAAACTCCAAACTCTAAATCTAAACCCAAAGTAACTAAAAAAATAAAAAAATAATCCTACACCCAAAAACCAAATAAACCTAAACCCTAAGAGTGGGCAGAACCATGATGGCAGGAATGTCATCATCAAACAGGCTCAGTCTAGATTTATCGATGGAGGCGAAGGTGGAGGCGGTGGTTATCGCAGTGGTGGTGGGGGATCCGGAGGTGCTGGTGGATATGGAGGTCATGGTCGGAGCAGTGGTGGTTATGGAGGTGGGAGGAGTGACGGAGGTTAAAGCCATGGTGTGGAGGGAGAGATTAGAATATAATGGTGGATAACTCAGAGGTAGTTGATGGGAACTGGAGAAACTAAAGAACAACCAATCAACATCGCACGAACTCTTTATAGTAGAGATAATTCTAGTTATCTAGGGTTTTGATTTTCTCACATGCCCATTTTGATCTATCATCTATGTCTTAGAAAACTTGGTGTTAATTGGTTGATGAAATCAAAAAAAAAATGAATCTGAATTTGTTCTCTATTAAAAAAAAACTAAAAACCCAAAACCCTAAACTAAAACTTGAACCCTAAACCTAAATCCTAAACCCTAAACCCTAAAAATAAAAAAAAAAAAACCCTAACCCTAAAACTAAACCTAAACCCTAAACCCTAAACATACAACCTTAAACCATAAATCCTATACTTTAAAACCCTAAACCCAAAATGATAATCACTAAACCCTAAACCCTAAACCCTAAACCCTAAACACTTAACACTAAAAACCCTAAACCCTAAAGCCTAAATACTAAACCCTAAACCCTAAAAACCTAAAAACCTGAACCTAGACTAAATAAAAATGAAAAACAAAATAAATTAAAAAAACTTAAACCTAAATAAAATAAAAACCTAAACAAAAATAAACCTAAACCTAAAATAAAATTAAATAAAAAAATTAAAATAAATTAAAATAAAATAAAAAACCTAAACTAATAAAAAAAAAAATAAATAAACCTAAGATAAAAAAAAACCTAAATAACATAAAAAAAACTAAATGTAAAATAAACCTAAAAAATAAAATTAAAACTAAATAAAAACCTAAACCTTAAAAGTAAACCTAAAAATAAATAAAAACTAAAACCTAAACGCTAAACAAAAAAAAACCTAAGCCTAAAATAAAAATAAAATAAACAGAATAAAAGAAACCTAAACTTAAACTAAAATAATCTAAAATAAAATAAATAGAACCTAAAAATAAACCCAAAATAAGAACCTAAAACCTAAACCTAAAAAATAAAATAAAAACCTAAACCTAAACCTAAATAAAGAATAAAACAAACTTAAAAAAAAAAAATAAAATAAAACCCAAATAAAAATAAACCTAAACTTAAAATAAACTAAAATAAATAAACCTAAAATAAAAAACTAAACTAAATAAAATAAAAATAAATAAATAAATAAAAAAAATAAACTAAATAAACCTAAACTTAGTTTACTCATTAAAAAAAATCCTCAACACTAAATCCTAAACCCTAAACCTAAACCATAAACTAACCTAACCCTAAGCTCTAAACCTACAACCCTAAACCCTAAACCCTAAACCCTAAAACCTTAAACCCTAAACCCTAAACCCTAAACCCTAAACTCAACCCTAACCTAAAACTTAAACCCTAAACTAAGCCCTAAAACCTTAAACCTAAACCCTAAACCCTAAAAAACCTAGAACTTTAAACAAATAAACCCTAAACTCTAAACTAACATGAAACCCTAAACCCTAAGAATAGGCAAACCTTGATGGTGGATCACTAGGCTTACTCTAGATATAGTGGAGAGGAAGGAAGAGGTGGTGATTATCACAGGTGGTGGGGCATTTGGTGGTACCGTGTATGGAGGTGGTGGTGAAGTGGTGGTTGAGGTGGGAGGACCGATGGAGGTTACAACCATGGTGGTAGTAGAGGAGAGATCAAGCATATCATGAAGAATCCTGCTACTGAGGGGTTGGTTGATGGGAACTAGAGAAATTGAAGAAAATCAATCTGATTTGTTGCTTATGGAACTATGTCTTTATAGTAAAGATGATTCTACTTATCTAGGGTTATTGATTTGCTCTATGGGTGCTCATTTTTGATCTATACCATTGCTTATGTTAACTTGGGGTGCTACTTGGTTGATGAAATCAAAAAGAAGAAATGTAGATTCTAAATTTTTTCTCTATTAAAAAAAGCCTTAAACTCTAAACCCTAAAGTAAAACTTAAACTTTAAATCTAAAACCTAAACCCTAAAACCTAAACCCTAAAACCTTAAACTTTAAACCCTAAACCCTAAACCTTAAACCCTAAAACCCTAAACTCTAAACCCTAAAACTAAAACCCTAAAACCCTAAACCCTAAAACCTACAACCTTAAACCAAAACCCAAAACCTAAACCCCAAACCTAAACATAAACCCTAAATAAAACTAACCCTAAACCCTAAACCATAAACCTTGAACAAAGATGTCGTTAGGAGTAGATTTAAGGAATTACCTAATCCTAACATAGTTATGGTAGCTAAAGAAAATATCTTCAAGCTACTTTCCCTTGACTTTCAGAGATTTGAATACCCTAAACCCTAACCCTAAATTATATTATAATAAGATATATTATAGTATAATGTAGCATCATATATTTGAGCATGTTGTGATTTTTGGATGTTATAAGATGTTTTGAAATGTTTTAGTATATTATGGTATTGCCTATAGATTAAATTAAAATAAACATAAAAATATTGATTTGATAAATTAGATGATGAAATTTATTAAAATTAAAGTGGGAATTAGGTTGTAGTACCAAACATGTGCTACGCCACTTATAGTCTAAGAAGTATGATTTTATGTTCAAAATTAATATTATATGTTGTAGCATAGTATATCATCATATAATATAATATATTATTCTGCTCATTTTAAATTCTTTTAGTATTTTACAATCATGGAGTCGAGCCTACACTAGCACAATTAATAAAAATTCTGATTTAGACTTTAAAATGGTGGAATTTGGCCAAATTCATAATAGATAGAGCATGACATCATAATATATTATTTTAATTTAAAATATGTAAGTGATATGGCTAAAATATATAGTTTTTTATTGTTTAGACTAATTTTATGATTTTTTATCTTAAGCAATCCCTTGTGATGTGATATGCAACATAGTACAATATAATATGTTATAGTGTATTATAATATAGGATGCTAGAACATATTGTAGCATCATGCATTATAGCATACTATTGTGTAATACTACTTGTTGTTTAATATATTTTAGTTTGTTATAGTATGATATAGTAGAGTTTGTGCTGGTATAATTCATATTTATAGACGGGATGATGGGATTTGGCCAAAGTTAAGGTAAGCTTTAGGGAACATCATTGGGGTTGTGTTATGGTGTGTCATTTAATCAAAAGAATGGAATTTTGCATCCAAAATAAATGTTCATTTTTCAACCAAATTTTATAAATTTTTTGCTTAAAGTGATTCATTTTAAGGTGTAATGTAAGATAATATATTATATGAAAGCATATTAAAATAAAATGTACATAACAATATAACTTCACATACATATGAATGTGGAGGTGTGTTACTAAATGTTATTGTACATTTTAGTATGTTTTACTTTTGTTTAATACATTGGGTCAAAACTCACAAAATGTTAATTTGAAGGTTGAGATGGAAGAATTTTAACATCACACACACTAAGAAGCAACACCAAAATTATGCTTTTGTTATTTCTAATAGAAAATTAACAATTTTACATCCAAAATGAACATTATTTTTACATTTTGAGAAAAATTTGTTATTTATTCTTTCTAAGTGATTCTAATGAGATGTAATGTTACACAATATATTATATTATAACAAATTATAATATAACATCATATATTATAATATAATATAGTGTTAATTCACATTATAATATGTTTAGCATGATATAGTTAGTTTGAGCTTGCACCATCACAAATCATAAAATGTTGATTACAATGTTAAGATGATGTAATTTAAATGAATACATTGTAAGGATTTTGGTTGAAGTGTTAAAGGCATAAGAGAAGAAATAAGAATTGATGGGAATTCCATGTCAAGGACATGGATGGAGATCCACTTAGGGATCTCACATGCATTTGATATGACATGTGAGAGGTCTATGTCGAGGGCATAGAAGAAGAAAATCTAGTGGGGATAAGGTTTGAATTTTATTTGATTATATGATTTGTGGAAAGAAGATCTACTGGTGATAAAAAATCTAATAAGGGATTAAGATCGAATCAACTTTATTTTTTTTAATTGATGTAGAGGCATATCTTCTAGATATATGGGTCAAGTCTATTGATGATTGAGTATATGAACCTTTCACTAGGGAAGCAAGTTCAGGCTATTTATTGGGGATTGAGATTTGAGTTTGATTTCATAGATTTGTTTGGGGATGTATCCATTGGGGATAAGAGTTTGGTTGGATTTCTTTGATTTAGACTCTACTGGGAGAGTTGGTTTAATTTGGCTCCATTAAGGAGGTTGGTTTTGAATTTGATTTGTTTTCTTGACATGTTTATATATGATTTGGGGCTCCACTAGGTATATGGGTGTGATTTA
The DNA here is from genome assembly GCA_021442155.1 of Cymbidium sinense. Classification (NCBI taxonomy): domain Eukaryota; kingdom Viridiplantae; phylum Streptophyta; class Magnoliopsida; order Asparagales; family Orchidaceae; genus Cymbidium; species Cymbidium sinense. The sequence continues at coordinate 97,447,153 of CM038216.1, forward strand.
ACTCCACTAGAAAATCATATTAGGTTTAATTTAACTGAAGTTAATGTTTAAAACCATGTCTGATGGACCCATCGAGAAGGGGCTATATCATCTTGACCTACCTTAAGTTTACAAATCCAAAGAGATAGTCTAAAGGTAGAGCTAGCCAACCTAAGGGGTTGCCTTTCGGTGTACAACAGCTATGCTAAGAAGAAGGTGTAGTAGACTTACATCTTCCAAATCGAGGAACAACCGCTGGGGTGAGCTGTTTGATGCACAACAAATCGAAACTGACTTAGGGCAACTACTTAGTGAATGTCACTGGGGACTTATGTCAACTCAAAAGTAGTCAAGATTAATTTTATCTAAATTTCATATGATTTGATATGGTTTGTCTGGTTTAGTTTGATTTTGAATTACGGGCATATCCACTGGGGCTCTGTCAAATTAGATAGATTTAATTTATGAAACATGTCAGTGTGCGATGAACCCACTAAGAAGAGGCTATATCAAGCTCGTCTTATCTCAGATTTACAAATCTAAAAGGATAGTCTATTGGCCATGGGGTAGAGCTAGCTAACCTAAGGGGTTTCCTTTCGGTGTGCAATGGCTATGCTAGGAAGAAGACGTAGCAGACTTACATCTTCTAAAGTAGGGGACACCCATAGGGGTTACATATTGGTAGTAGAACAAATCAAACCTGAGTTAGGGGTGACTACTGAGTGAATGCCACTAGGGACTTATATCAACTCAATAGTAGTTAGGCAATTCATATATGGAGTTTTGCTGACACTGCCGTAAAGATATGATACTTGCTTGGGAAAAGGTACCACTAGGGGTGTCCTCCTAATCCCCAAGTGAATATATATTTTATTTATATGTTTATATGGATCCTATTGGCGTAAAATGAACCACACTGAGATGGGGCTATGTCATCCTTGACCTATCTCAGATTTACTATACCAAGAGAGAATTTGCACATCCAGTGGATGGATTCTCCAACAAGTGAGTGTTTACTAGAAAGGGGAATAACTGATAGTAACCAAGGTAGTGTCTAAATTAGGTCGAAAAGGACATGATCCAAATATAGTGCCCATAGGGGAGGTGATGTTAGGGGTGTTATCTTTAGCCCTGGAAAAGAAAGCCTATTAGTGTACTGTGGCCAACTCAAGGAGAAAGCGTACAAGACTTCTATTAGCCATGAGTGGTGCACTCTAAAGTGTGAGAACCAACCAACATAAGGTGTATTCATCAACATGAGTGGTGTATCCTTCAACATAGTGAGAACCAACCAAACTAAAGTTCCCGCTGTATAATGATGAATTTGGAAAAGAAACTGTGTAGGCTTACAATCTTCCAAGCAGAATGATCATCAAGATAGTCTATCATCAGTGGGACAAACTCACATCCTCTTAAACAAATCCAACATGAGCTTACTACCACGTAAGGCCTACCAAACTAACATGGCACTCGTTAGTGCAATGGCCGTGTAAGGAAGGAAAGAAAGCACTTACATCCTCCAAAGCAAGAAGACCACTAGGTGACACACTAGTAGGGGTAGCATGTTAACCTAGAAGCTTGAATGAGTCCCATTGGGGGGTTATCTTAACTCATAGTAGCCCAAGATAAAAGATATGTGCTTATTTTATATGCTTGTGTGTAGTTTGTGTTTGTGTTGTGTCAATGAAGGATAGGACACTGTGCCCTAAACTCATCGTAGCAGATTCACAAACAAAAATACTTTCAACATGGAAGAGATTGAATTCAAAATGGAATTTTCATTTATGATAATTATTTTCAAACATGATTTATAATATTTCTTTAAGTAGAGCCCATTGATTGGAAGCATTGGGCACTCTCCCTTATGATTAATAAGCTGATAAGATTCTCCTTGGTAGGCCTTCTAAATAATAGAAGGGCCTTCCCAAGTGGTTTCAAACTTACCTCCCATATTACGACGAGCAACAATCGATCTTCTTAGAACTAAAATAAGCTTTTTTACTTGAAAAGCTCTGGGACGGACCAACTTGTTATGAGCTTGAATCATTTTAGCTTTGTACAACTCGAGGTTTTGGCATGCCCGCAGTTGTCTCTCCTCCAAACCTTCAAGCTCTTCTATCTGCAACTTGGTGTTATGCTCTATTGCGATCTTGCTACCTATAGTTATCCTTAGTGATTGGAGTTAGACTTATAATGGCAGAATGGCTTTGGACCCATAAAATTAGGTGAAAGGAGTAGACTGAGTAGGAGTTCTATATGTGGTGCGGTAGGCCCACAAGGATTAAACTAATTGCTCATGCCACTATCACTTATTGTTATCGAGTGTCTTCTTCTGTATTTGGATGAGAGCTTTATTGAAGGCTTCTGCTAAGCCATTTTCCCTCAGGTAGGTAGTTGATGCTAGAATATCTTCAATCTATGTTGTGTCTCCATGCAAAGTTATTGATTTCAGTGCTCTTGAATGCATTACCATTATCGATATAATTTGTCGAGGCACTCAACCTATATATAATATGGTTCCTAAAAAATTGGAGCACATGCCGAAGCTATGACCTCTAAGCAAAATCAACTTTGCCATTTGGAAAAGTAGTCAATAATAAGATGAACCGATGATCCTTGGAAGAAAGAGGATCAATCGAACTACGGTACCCCAACACTCGAATAGCAATGATGCCAATGTAGGATGTAGAATGTTCGGTGCTCAGTGTAGGATCACACCATGTATTTGACATTGGTGGCATTGCCTAGCCGTATCCATGCAATATTTGATCATCGATGGTGAATAATATCCTAGTCTCTTGATCTTGGCTTTCATATTTTGACTAGATTGGTTGGCTCCACATAATCCTGATGGTACCTCCCATGATCTTATCATGCTTGTTCAAATAATAACCACATATGATTGAAAGACCGCCGGTACAAGACACCATCCACAAGATCATAGGAAAGTGTTCTCTACTTCATCTTATGGGCTTGGGACATCTCTTGAGGAAGTTTACCTCTATTTAAGTAATCAATGAATGATTGCCTCTAATCTAACTCCTCGTCCTTCTTGGAAATGGCAACCTCCCCTTCAAGAGAGTACTTCTTTATGAGTTTAATATCAATAAGGGATAAGACTTGTCTATTTTGGACATTTATTGATATGGACTCATCCTCTAGACATGCCAAATCCTTGGCAAGCTTGGCTAAAGCAAACACTATTCTCTCCAGGAATCTTATAAATTATAACCTCTAAGATTTGGGCCAATAACTCCATGGTGTACTTATGGTAGTGATGGAGCTTTTATAACCTTATAGGACCTAGTGATTTGGTTGATAACTAGTTGAGAATCCTCAAAGATGTTGATGATCTGGATGCTTAGAGTAATGGCTCTAGATCACACAGAGCCTCATATTCACTTCATTATTGGTGCAAGGATTGGATAGATGATATGATAATCACATAACATCACAATCTGAGTTAAGAGAACTATTCCTACCCCTACCTTTTCTAGAATAGTAGATTATGGTTCTTCTCCTCTTTGAGAGGAAGCACACCATCAAAGTACATCTCCCAATGGTGAATGCTAGTATTCCATAAATGCATTACTTGTTCATCAGGTAGATCATCACTAAGTAGAGAGTTAGGTGAAGTGGTGTGTCGCTAAGAAATCTGCTTGTGCTTGTCCTTTAACCGTACGGAAGAGTACAAATGTAATGTCAAACTGCTAGAGGATCATGGACCATCAAGCCAACCATCTGGATAACATCAACCATGTCATAAGATACTATAGTGGATTAATCTTAGAGATTAAGTTCACCTTATGAGGAATCATGTAGCGCTATAGCTTTTGTGATGCAAAGATAAAAGCTAGGAAATGCTTCTCAATGAGTGGATAATTAGCCTCAGTAGAGATTAAATGATGGCAGAGGTAGTAGAGTGCATTTTCCTTCCCTTTGTCATTGGCTTGGGCCAATAAAGCACCAAGGGAGTTGTCTAACGCAGTAGTGTAAAGTAAGATCAGCTTGCCTGGGATAGAAGCTACTAGAAATGGTTACATCATCAGGTAATTCTTGATGTCACACTTATCATCCCACTTGAACTTGGCATTCTTTTTTGACAAGTGTTGAGAATGATTGATATCCTACCGATAGGTTGGATATAAAGCATCTTAGATGCCCAAACCCTTGGAATGATCTCGAGTCTAGTTAAACTTTTAGGTGGAATTTCTAATATTGCCTTAATCTTCTCTCCATCAATTTTGATTCTGGTGTCGACAATAACAAATTTCCCGGCTACCCAAATGCACACTTGGGGGTTCTTTTTAGGTTAAATTGTCTTAACTATTCAAAACTACTCAAGTCAAAGAGATAGTCTTCCTTTTCTATACTTTTGACCACGAGATCATCAACATATCACTCAACTTGATGATGAATGAGTTCATTGAAGATTTGAGTCATAGCCCGCTGGTATGTAGCACCGGCATTTTTAAGGGTAAAAGGCATGACCTTATAGTAATAGATTTAGATCGGTGTTCTAAAAGTAGTGTTTCTTTCATCTTCAGGGCCCATCTTTATTTGGTTATATCCAGATGAGACATCCATGAAAGAGAAGACTGCATGAGATGAGTTAATGTCCACCATCTGCTCTGGGATTGGTAGTGGAAATTTGTCTTTTGGACATGCCTTATTTAAATCTATAAAATGCATGTGAATTTGGCCATTTTTTTCTTAACCGGATGATGCTTACTAACCGTGTAGGATATTTTTCTTCCTGATGAAGCTAACATCAATCAGTTTCTTGACTTCATGAATGACCTATTATTCTATGTCTAATCACATGCATCTAAGAGCTTTCTTGATAGGGTTAGCAATAAGCTCTATTGCTAATTTATGGACCATGATGTTAGGAGACAATCCAGGCATCTCTTCATAACTCCATGCAAAGTAATCCTTAAACTTAGTCAATACTAACTAAGTCATTGGTTTTAATTTCATTCAACAAAGAAGGTGTATGTTAGGCATGGATCTTCTTCACCTATGTTGATTTTCTTGAGCTCATCGATGGTTGACTTGATCTCTTCTTTGAACTCTGACAGCGGTGCATCTTTGACTTCAAAATCATCTGGATCATCTGAACTTTCTAAGCATAATTCCTCATATGAGTTAATATAATTTGAAAAGAACCTATCGCTTGAGATCTCCTTTGACACAGCAGATGATCCCACCTCTCACAAACTTCATACACTAATGTAGGAGGATGGAACTATGTTGTTCTCATGTATCCATGGTCTCCAAACAAACAAAGATGTATCTGAGTCTATATTGTAAAACTTGGCTTCTATCTTCCAATCATCTATTCAAAGGGCAACACTATGGAGCCTAAGGCCTCTTGACCTTACTTTTGGAGTGTGAATTCAATCTTCCCATCTTAGACATAGGAGTCTTCTAGACAAAAATACTTCCCAAGTCATAAGACACTTCTAATAATTAGGTAAACACTTAACCAAAGCCTAAAGACTTAAAAGGGTTAACCAGTTAACCATTGGATTAGGATATAGTTTAGGGATTAGGATAATCCACCTATCCTACAACCCGAATCCAATCCATGTTCACCTTCTCAAACCAAACCTCAAGTTCAGTTCAAACAATAAATTCAAATCCAAATCCAAACCCAAATTCCAAAACCAAATGATTGAAGCCTATGATCAAATCCAAACTTTAAAGCCTTCCTAAGCCATATGACCTATCCCATGGACTTAGCCAAATTTTAATCCAAATCAATCAAAATCAATTGTTTTTTCTCATAATCAATTTATATCTTCAATCATCATCCTAAATATAAATCTACATTCAATGATCAAAACTAAATCAAAAATTAAATTAAATTAAATCAAAACCCTTCCTAAGCTATATGACCTATCCCATGGACTTAGCCAAATCTAATCAAAATCAAGTCAAACTCAATTTATTTTCTCACAAATCAATCCTACTTTCAATCATCTTCACAAATTTAAATGAAATATACATTTAAATCAACAAAACTAAATCAAACCAAAGAAAAATCCAAACCTAAGCCACATGACCCAACTCCATGGACTTAGCCAAATTCCTTCATTCCAAAACCCAAATTCAATTGATTTTCTCATGAATCAATCATACCTTCAATCATATTCACAAATATAAATGAAATCTATAATAATAAAATCAAGCCAAAATCAACCCAAGTCAAACCCAACATAACCCTTTTGACCTGAAATGTTCAAATGAACTAGAACCCATTTGAACCAAAGCCAATTGCAATTTAAATTTTATATCAATCCCAAATCCAAATATAAACTCAAATAAATCAAACTAAACAAAATTGATCCATTTGACCCAAAGTTACCAATTTGACCTATTTGAGCCAAGTTCTAATCCTACCTAAATTAGATTGAAGCAAGCCTATCAAAACCTCCCATCATGATTGTTGATCACCCTAGTTGATCAATTGTCACAAATTGTCAAACCAAGTCAACTTGGTCATTTGACCAAGTCAACTTTAACCCATATGAGCCCAAACTAGCCAAATTGCAACCTAAGACAAATGACTTGAAACCAATGATTCATACCAAATCAAAATCAATATTTGAATATGACTTGACCTTCAATTGAGTCAAACCAAACCCAATTGGCCCTCTTGACCCAAGTTAACCCAAATTGACCTAAAAGACCAAATTAGGTAAAATCAAAATATAAACCAAATTGATTGCAACCAATGGCTCAAGTTCATTCCAAATTGATTGTTGAACTTAACCAAAGCCATGATTGGTCCAAATTGAACCCAATTGACCAACTTAGGCCAAAGTGACCTAAAGGTTCAAGTTGGTCTAAATCAAAATAAAATCCAAATTAATTGAAACTAAAGCCTACAATCATGTTCAATTGGTCAACTAAACCCAAACCAACACCCAACCATTTTTTGGCCAATTTGGTCAAATTGGTCAACTTAACCCATTTGACCCAAATGAATTCGAATGAGCCAAAATAAAATCTAAGCAAACTAAACCAAACCAATTGAACCGAAACATCCCAAATGATCATAGGAACTTGATAAAACCTTTGGTTTGACCCAATTTGACCAATTGGTCAACTTGACCCAACCTAACCCAATTTGACCTAAATGAGTCAAATTGAGCCAAACCTAACCAAATCGACTCTAATTGACTTGAAATTTGGGCTAACCCACTTTTCATTTTCAAATCTGCTCAAATCAAATCTAATGCCAAATGATCATTCTACCCTCAAGGGAACCACATGAGACAAATCACCCATGTAAGTGGTCATTTTCATTTATTGGCCACTTGGTACTCTCTTAATGGTCCACCTAGGCACTTGACACCGCCAACCTACAAAGGGGTGGTTGGGTCCATGATGACCCATGGGAGGTGAAATCATCTCACCTCCCCATTGGAGGATTTGAAACCCATAGGACACCCATGATTCCTCTTTGGTAGCCACCTCTACACCTTCAACAAACCAGGTTAAGCCAACTCACCTCCTCCTCGCCACACAACTCGAGATTTCTAGATGGCCACTAAAAGCCATCTCACCATTTGATCAAGATGAATGGCAGTATACACCCTCTCATTTCCACTTAAACACACATAAAAATCAATCCTCAATGCCCTAGCTACCCAAGATGAGCCGTTAAAGCCATTGGTTCTTGTTCCTCAATCAAAAAATGACATTCCCGTCTGTCCTAAAATTGGACACTCCTATTTTCGACCAAACTTCCCCATTTCTCCATCAAACTCAAATTAACTTTGCACACACCTTCCGTAGACCTCATCGAGCAAGAACAAATCATCACCCAAGATTCTTTAATCATTGAAGGAATTGATCTAATTGCTCAACAGGTTTCATCTCCACTAAATGAAGCTTCCTTAATCATTCAAGCCACCAATCTTGTGCTCTGAGTATGATTCTAAAATTGATCCTTTGGCAAAATGGGTTGGAGTTTTTTTTGAAGAAAACTCATGTGATCTTGATTGTTGGATCCACTCGATTGATGTCGTGAAGGTGTGGATCTTTTGAGTTGATTCGAAGCTGTAAGCTCATCAAGTGAGCAATAGTGACGACTCCATTCTCACCGCATGATGATGTCATCACCCATCCGCTTCGCATGAATGAACGAATGGAAGGTCATTAGATCCGCTAGATCGACCAATTAATCATATTAAGTGGGATTAATCATAGTCCATCTTTGATTAGATGATGGACGAAAGCACATTGGTGGACCGTGCATCCAACGGACAAGAAAGCGGTCCACCGCCAATGAGGTTGATAATACGCTTTAAGTAACCACACCATGTGGAAAGCACATCAAGACCATGGGATTAGATTTAATTAGGCTTAATTAATCATTTCTAATGGTTGAAACTTCTAAAAATCATAGAGAAATAAAAAAAAAAATGCAAAAATATTTTAAAATTATTTAAAATGCTCATAACTAATTTTAAACAATAATTAAGTTTTTATTAAAAAAATTAATTAGCTTAATTACTCCTTATGAGCAATTAAATCCCAAATTTTGTGGGTTAATTTAATGCAATGACCTCCTCCCCATGATTTTCTTGGGATTTATTGCTCACTTAATTAGGAAAATAGACTAATTAAACCTTAACTACTCTTTAAATTAATTAATGATTAATTAATCCCATGAATTGTAATAAATTGGTTAATTAAGTTTATCAATCATTGTTCAACATAAGTGAATTAAGGAATAGGTTAAACCCCTTTCACTAAGTTCATTTCACCCTTTTTCAAAATGAAATTAATTATGATTTAACTAATTAATTAAATCACTTAATCAAATTAAAATCATAATCACATTAAACATTAATTAATTAAATCATGCGGTAGATCTTTAGTTGTTTAATATCTTAAAGGAGTTTAATGAAATTATGGTTAGTCCACATGTGTGGGAAAACTAGAAGAGTAATTAATTAAGTCCCTTAATCAAATTAACTATTAGCCATTAGCCAATTGCATTAGGCCCCTTTTATTTCCTAGGATCATTGCAAGTTTATTTTCCATGCATATCATGTTGGCTCATAATTATTTAGTTAATTACTTTAAGGTGACTTAGGTAAAGGTAATTAATTCATCTAATTAAGGGTTCAACTTAATTAACCTATAAAGTCAACTTAATTACATTTCCTTAAATTAAATCAAATCACTAATGTGCGAATGGGTTTAAAACAACAAGTGATGATTTATGTTCTCCTCTTTAAATCAAATCAAATCCAAAACTTAATTAATAAAGAAGCTTTGGTTTGCTTTAAATAATCTTATTTGATTTGATTGTCCTTAAGAACTAGTTTGGTTGAATGAATCACATGCTTATATTTGATTGTCCTCTTCCAATCATGTTCAATTTGGTATGTCATTTGAATTCATGCATCCATCTTTTCAAAATCAAGTAAAATAAAATGGATTTTTTTATGTAAGCTTATTGAGTTGATTTAATTTAATATATGCGCTATTATCACTATTAAATCCAAATGTATTTTTAAAAGCTTATAAATGAATAATAATTATGTTATGATGCTAGTTACAAATACATAAGAAATATGTGCTTATAGTGTATGAATGTTGAGTTCTCTTTCCTCTATTCATGTGTTGATCTATATAAGATTGAATGCTTAAGGGTATATAGTTTGGACATCCTGAATACAAGGCTTTAGCTAGCCCCAAGGAGGTCATTTTCACTTCCGGTTTGTTACTTGGTTGATGAAATAGAAGATAAGAAATATTGAATTTGAATTTGTTCTAAAAAAAAAAACCAAAACCCTAAACCCTAAACTAAAACCTAATTAAACCTTAAACCTAAACCATAAACCCTAACCCTAAACCCTAAAATCCCTAAACCCTAAACCCTAAAAAACATAAAACTAAACTAAATAAATCCTAAAAAATAAAATAAATAAATAAAACCTAAACCAAAATAAAATAAAAAACTAAACTAAAACCTAAACCTAAAAAAATCTATAAAAAATATAAACTAAACTAAAATAAAATAAATAAAAAATGTAAATAAAAATCAAACCTAAACGTAAAATAAAAATAAAATAAATGTCAAATTAAATAAAATAAAAACTAAATAAAAACTTAAACCTAAATAATAAAGCTAAAAATAAAACCTAATCCCTAAACCAAAAAAAAACTTAAACCTAAAATAAAAATAAAATAAACCTAAACCTTAACTAAAATAAACTAAACTAAAATAAATAAAACCTAATCCTAAACCTAAAATAAACTAAACCTAAATCTAAACATAAACATAAACTAAATAAAATAAAATATACTAAAAATAAACCTAAACCTAAAAATAAACCTAAAAAAAACCTAAAACCTAAACCTAAAACCTAAACCTAAACCTAAAAATAAAAACTATAACCTAAATCTAAAAAATAAAATAAAAATAAAACTAAACTAAAAAAATAAACATAAACCTAAACCCAAACCTAAAAAATAAACTAAAATAAAAAACCTAAACTAAAATAAATAAACACAAAATAAATAAACTAAACTAAATTAAAATACAAAATAAACCTAAATAAAAATATAAAATAAACTAAATAAACTCAAACATACCGATTTACTTAAATTTAAAAAAAAACCATAAAACCTAAACCCTAAATCCTAAACACTAAATCCTAAACCCCAAACCCTAAACCCTAAACCCTAAACCCTAAAACTAACCCTAAACCCTAAACTAAACTAAACCCTAAACCCTAAACCCTAAACCATAAATTAAAACATAAATCAAAAATAAAAAACCTAAACCTAAACCTAAAACTAAATAAACTAAAAACCTAAACCTAAATAAATTAAAATCAAAACCTAAACCTAAACCTAAATAAACCTAAATAAATAAACTAAAAAATAAACTTAAATAAACCTAAATAAACCAATAATAAACCTAAATACCCAAACTTAAATAAA